>CM053568.1:8168137-8448947 GCA_028646485.1 Cryptoprocta ferox
CATGGGGAGGGGAAGGAGGAAAAGAGTTAGGGAGAGGGAGGGAGACAAAACACGAGAGACTCTTGAATACTGAAAACAAACTGAAGGGGGAAGGGGAAGGGGGAAAGGTAATGGGGGGTGATGGTCTTGGTGGAGGTCACTTGTGGGGAAGAGCACTGGGTGTTATATGGAAACCAACCTGACAATAAACTATAAAGTTTAATAAATAAATAAATAAATAAATAAACTGTATCTACCATTTCAAAAAAAAAAAAAAAAGATAATAAAAATGTGTGGGATGAAGCTAAAGAAACGCTTGGAAGGAAACTTACGGCACCAGACACCTACATTAGAAGTGAAGAAGGATCACCTGGGTGGCTCAGTCAGTTAAGCGTCTAACTCTTGATCTTGGCTCAGATCATGATCTCATGGTCTGTGAGTTCAAGCCCCACATCAGGCTCCATGGTGACAGGCAGAGCCTGCTTGGGATTCTCTCCCCTTCTCTCTGCCCCTTCCGCTGCTTGTTTGCTCTCTCTCTCTCTCTCTCAAAATAAATAGATAAACTTTAAAAAATAAATCAATAAGATAAAAATAGACTTCCTTCTATAAAAAAAGGAAATGAAGAAAAATCTCAAATCATTGACCTAGCTTCTACTTTAAGAAACAAGAGGAGCAAATTAAACCCAAAGTAAGCAGAAGTAAATAATAAAAAATATGAACAGAAATCAATGGACAAGAAAACAGAAAAGCAAGAGAAAAATATTAATGGAACCAAAAGTTCTTTTTTGAGATCAATAAAATCAATAAACTTAGCCAGACTGATAGGAAAAAGGAAAGGAGACACAAATCATCCACACCAGGAATGAGAAAGGGGATATCATTACAGATCCTACAGATATTAAAAGACTAAGGGAGGGTTGCCTGGCTGGCTTAGTTGGTAGAACACGTACATGACTTGATCTAGGGGTCATGAGTTCAAAACCCACATTGGGCATGGAGCCTACACACACACACACACACACACACACACACACAAAGGTAAAGGAATATTATGAAAAAATTCATACGAAAAAACTTAACAACTTACATAAAATGGACAAACTCATTTAAGATAACACAGCCAAAGCTTACTAAAAACAAAAACAGATTTCCTGAATAGCTTCATATCTATAAGAGAAACTGAATTCACAGTTAAACCTTTCCACAACAATCTAGCAATTGCACTCTTTGCCCAAAGGAGTTGAAAAATATACATCCACACAAAAACCTAGATAATCCCTCACTAGGATGGGTGAATGGATAAACTGTGGTAATTCCAAATAATGGAATATTATTCAGCAATAAAACAGAATGAGCCATCAAGCCATGAAGAGACATGAAAGAACCCTGAGTGTATATTACTAAATGAAAGAAAGCTATCTCACTGTCTGATTCCAATTCTATGACATGCTAGAAAAGGCAAAGCTATAGAGACACTAAAAAAAAATCAGTTAGTTGCAGAGGTCAGGGAAGAGAGAGGGATGAACAAGAGGAGTGCAAAGCATTTTCAGGGCAGTAACACAAATATGTATGATACTGTAATGGTGGATATATGTCATTGTGCATTTGCCAAAACCCCCACAGTGTACAACTCCAAAAACGAACCCTAATGTAAACTATGGGCTTTGGGTAAAAATGAGGTACCTTTTTTTTTTTTTTTTACATTTTGTACATTTTTACAAGCATCATTTGTAAGAAGTATACCACTCTGATCAGGATATTGATAGTAGGGGAGGCTGTGCATCTGGTGGAGGAGGGGCAGGGAATATATGGGAACTCTTTGTATTTTCTGCTCAGTTGTACTGTGAATCTAAAACTGCTCTATAAAACAGTTTATTTAAAAGGAAAAAAAAAAAAACTTTCCACAATGAAAACTCCAGGCCCATATGGCTCTGCTGTGAAATCTACCAAATATTTAAGAAGAAAATCATACCAATTCTACATAAACTCTTCTGGAAAACTGAAAAGGAAGGAATGCTTCCCAATTTATTTTAAGAGGTCAGCATTACACTGATAGGAAAACCAGAAAAAGACATTTTATAAGAAAAGAAAAATATAGACCAATATTCCTTATGACACTTGCCAAACTTAACAGAATTTTAGCAAATCAAATCCAATGATATACAAAAAGGATTCTATATCATGAAAAAGTGGTGGTTATCACAGGAATGCAAGGTTGGTTTAACATTCAAAAATCAATCATGCAACTCTCCACAGTAACAGGCTGAAAAAGAAAAATCATATGATTATATGAATAGACATAGAAGCATTTGATAAAAACCTAAATCCATTCCAGATAATTCCCAAATCTCAGCAAATTAGGATCAAAAGGGAATATCCTCAACCTGATAAAGGGCAAATGAAAAACCTACAGCCAATAGCTAACATCATCCTTAACCATGAAAGACTACTTTTCCTTCCAGACCAGAAACGAGCCAAAGATATCTGCTCCCACCACTTCCACTCATCACGGTACTAGAGGTTATGGCCAGTGAATAAGGCAAGTCAAAGAAACAAAAGCATCCAGTTTAGAAACAAAGACTGTTGTTATTCACAGAATTCATCATCTGTGTAGAAAATTCCTCAGAACCTACAAAAGAGCTAGTAAAATAAGTGAGTTTAGCAAAGTTGTAAGACATAAGGTCAATTTTTAAAATGTCTATAGAGGTGCCTGGGTGGCTCAGTCAGTCAAGCGTCCAACTCTTGATTTCAGCTCAGGTAATGATCTCACAGTTCAGGTCATGATCTCGCGGTTCACAGGCTCGAGACCTGCACTGGGCTCTGTGCTAACAGTGCAGAGCCTGCTTGGGATTCTCTCTCTGCCCCTCACCCAACTCATGCGCATATGCGCGCGCTCTCTCTCTCTGGCTCTCTCTCTCTCAAAATAAATAAACCTAAAAAATGTTTTAAATGTCTATATTTCTATAAACTAGTAATGTGCAGTTGGACTTAAATTTAAATAAAATACCATTTATAGCAGCACAGAAAATACATTTAGGAATAAATCTGACAAAAGACGTGTAAGATCTATACACTGAAAACTATAACACTACTTAAATATTTAAATTAAAGAAGACCTGGGAGCCTGCGTGGCTCAGTCGGTTAAGCATCATGACTTCAGCTCAGGTCCTAATCTCACGGTCCATGAGTTTGAGCCCTGCATTGGGCTCTGTGCTGACAGCTCAGAGCCTGGAACCTGCTTCGGATTCTGGTTCCCCTCTCTCTCTGCCCCTCCCCCACTCACACTCTGTCTCTCTCGATCTCAAAAATAAATAAACATTAAAAAATTTTTTTTAATTAAAGAAGACGTAAACATGTGGATACACCTAGTGTGTTCAGGTGACCCAGTATTGTTGAGATGCTAACGGTCCCCAGACTGATCTATGGATTCTGTGTGATCATAATCATCATCATCAGGCATTTTTGTAAAACTAACAAGCTGATTTTGAAATCCATATGGAAATGCAAGGGACTAGAATAGCCAAGACAATCTGAAATAGAAGAACACATTTTAAGAACCGATTCTGGGGATGAGCACTGGGCGTTATATGGAAACCAACTTGACAATAAACTATAGAAGAAAAAAAAAAGGAACCGAGTCTACCTAATTTCAAGAAGACCACAGCAGGAGTGGGAAAGGAGGGAGGGATTGCAAGGAGTGAGAGGAAACTTTTTGGGTGATGGGTATGTTTACTGTTTTGTTTCAATGATGGTTTCACAAATGTTGTGAAGGCTTCATCAAATCGTTGGCTTTATTTATGCATGGTTTTTTATATACCTATTACACTTCAATGAAGCTGAGAAAAATCTCATTCAGTTCTCATGTCCAATTTTTTGATCATGTCCAATTTTTTGAAGTAGTATTATTATAAACTCCATTTTACAAAAATGCAAACTGAGACTCCGAGACAGTGACTTGAACATGGTCACACAAATACACACCGAATCATTCCGACTCCAGAGCCCAAGCTCTTAAGGTTTGGGGCATACAGAAAGAAGAGCTTTTCTATCTGCCTCTCACTCATTCAACAAGTATTGACAAGTATTGATCCTATAATGTGCTACTCTGGCTGGAGTAAGGGACCACAGCAGTGACAGAGAAGGTCCTTTCCTCGGACAGCCTGACACATTGCTGGCCCAGGGTCCCTCTAAGTTTAACTTAATAGCACTGTTGTTCCTTTTCTCTTTGTCACATCCCTGACTTCTCTCAAAAGAGAAGAAATACCTTGTGAGTTTCTGCCATGTGCCAGGCCATCTGCCTGGGACAGACATCATTTCTACTTAAGGATAAGGAAATGGAGACAGGGAGGTGCAGGGGCCTGCCGTAATCACACAGCTAGAGAGTAGCAGAGCTGGGCTGCAAACGCAGACCTTCCTGCCTCTGAAGCTTAGGGTCCTCCCATCACATCAAACTGGGCTCATGCAGCTGCTCTAACACAGAGTCCACACGAACTTTGTTTTCCTTGCAGACAAAATCACAACCAGTCTCCAAGTCCCCATGGATAAAAACAGCTGTTCACCAAAGGGTCTGTTTTATGTTATTAATTCATTTAAAAGGAAATCTGGTCTCTAACCAGCACTATTGTCATATCCACACCCAAGAAGAGGGAAAAAATGAGTCTGGAAGGTGCAAAGTGGTGGTTTCGTTGGATCAAATGCACTGCTGGCTCACGTCTGCAGCCAGACCTGATTCCTGCCCCCGAGGCTCTCCCCTCCCGAGAGGCAAATGTTTTTCTGGGGCCCAGGGAGGAACTCCCAACTCTGCCTCCATTGTGAATGGAGTTGGGGGGAAGCCTTTTCCACTTTGTTTCTGTTGTGACAAGAACCAACTACGGTGGGTAGAGCAACTACTGGGAAATGAGAAGCAAATAACAAATGCAAACTCAGAGCAGTTAACAGACGAGAGGCTGTGGCTCAGACTTCAGGTGCCAACATCAGCGCTGACAGGCCTTACCCTGGAGCCATCCACCCCGTGTCTTGGCCCCGACTGGAGGGCACCTGGGCCACCCCCTACTACCAAATTCAGCTTTTTGAACCAAGGGAGCCACTGCAGCACAGAAGTGAAGAGGATTCAAGGAGATATTACCATCCTTATCACTACCACACCCTCAATGTACTCAACAAGTAACATCAGGATCAGGCACTGTGCTGGGTCACAGGATACGGAGGAAATAGTATTGGCATGATCCCTGCATCCATGGAGTTTATAATCTAGGAGGCGGACAGACTGGAAATAACTAATTATTCAAACTTTTAAAAGTCTTGCCATTTCCACACAGTGGTGAAAAGCGCTATGCATGGGAAGCAGGAGACGGGGCGACAAAAGGGAGCATGAGGGGAACCTGCATGACCCCCAGTATGGTGCCCGGACCTGAGGGCGGGGGCGGGGGAGACCAGGGAGGCTGTGGGCAGCACAGAGCAGCAGGCTCGGGCCAGCTGAGGCCGGGAGGTCTGCTGCTGACCCCTCACAGGGCCTGACCAGCAAGGGTGAAGGAGGTGTGCATCTGAGGAGCAGGGGGGAGCTTCTCAGAGGGTTCTAGGCAGGAAAAGGTCAGATTGTGGCTTTAGAAAGATGTCTCTGGATACAAAAACGGAGACTGGGAGGCAGGATTAAATATGGAGAGATGTGATCAAAAGAAAGGTGGCAGAGACTCAGACTAGGCTGAGACAGTGGAGGGAAATAAATGGTCTGAGAAAACTGCCCAGCATGTGACCTGAGAGAGGGGTTTAATGATGTCATCGAAACCGATCTCCTCTTTACAAATAACTGCCTGCTGGCAACGCGCTTCCCTTCTCCTAGGGCCAAGCGCTGTGATTCCAAGGAGCAGCAAAGACACATAGGGTTTGTCTGACATCCAACACTGACCTCGGCTTTCTGGAATGCCCGCTTCTTCAGAGCAGGCAACCCAGCATCCAGACAAAAGGCCAGAGGGTCAGGTTCCTGAACCCGCAGGCAGTGTTTTCCTGCACTGCAACGTGTCCTGTGGTCCGGGGGAACCGGTGTACTTCAGCAGGGAGGCCTCCGTTCCTACGGCCAGCCCTTCCACAAACCAGCAGATGCAGGTCAAGTCGCTCAGACGCGTCAAGCCCTGAGGCAGGAAGGGTAAGCCAAACCTCTCTAGAGTAAGTGCCCCCAGGGTGCAAGCTCTCTCTGGATAAAGCCTCTTTGTCTCCAAATATCCATTAATGTTGCTCCTTTCTTCATTCTAACCCATCTGCCTTTCTCTCGAAGCCCCAGCTTCCCTCCAGGGCCATAGTGAGCGGAGCGAGGATCCCAAGACCACCCGGACCAGCCCTTGCCTGCCTTCCGCTACCACAGAGCTCCTGGCCTGTGCCCTGAAGCCTAGCGGCAGGTGCTGGTGACACACTGGCCCCTTACCTCATGCAGCTCCCAGTCTAGGCCCACAGCTGTCCTCTGGGGGAAGTCCAGGCTACCCCCGGCACCTCCAACTCCGTTCCACATTGCTGTCAGCGCCCTGGCCTGTGGCTCTGGCCCGCAGTCTCCTCCTACCCTCTCCTGCCACCATCAACGGAGATGTCACTACACTGGGTGGTGTGCCTTCTCACCCCTGGGTCATACCATACCCCCGTCCTCCGGGAGAGACCTTCAACGCCCCCCCACCACGGCAGCTCCCTGAAGGCACAGCCACATCCCATCAAGCAGTCTCCAGAGCGACCCCACCTCGCAGACCCCACCTCGCAGACCCCGCACTCTGCCATCACTCTCCCTCTGTGACCTCCTGGCCTCCAGCTCATTGCCCAACTCCAAACCAAATCTGCACCTTGCCCCCTGCTTGGCCTCTGGTTCCCCAGCCCTTCTTGAGTTTTCCAGGCCAGCAGCCCTCTCGAGCCCTCTCCAGCCCTTCCGGCCTCCCTCTCCCAGGCTAAACACTGCTGACACCCCTCCTTGGCTCCCGGGCCCCCTGGGCCTCCTCCTGCCTCTGGAGCCACGTCCCCTGACGCCTCCTCTGCCCTCTGCTCTTCCTTCTGCTCCCCGAATGCACAGTCCACTCCTCTCTTGCCCGTGGCTTCTCGTCTTGGGCCTCGCAGGAGCTTCATAACCGGCCTACCACCGGGCCCCTCCTCTCTGGTGCTATCACCCTGGCCTCAGACACACTCTTGCAAAGCTCCTGACCAGTCTCCTGACTCCAGTCAGTTCTGTCTCAGGCAGTGAGAGTGAACTTCCTAAAATACACATCTGTCCACGTCACTCCCTTTGTGAAATCCCTCCATGAACACAAAGCTCTGCCTCCCGCCCATCCCGACCCCACAAGCTTCTCGATGCCTCTACATCCCGACAACACTTGTCTACTGCATGTTCCTCCTTCTCACTGGACTATGCCCGCCCCCTCCATCTCTGTCTCTCTACATGCAGCACAGCACACTGATAAATGAATGATCGAGTGAAAGTCAGTAAACGGGTGAAGGTCGGTCAGACTACCGGGGACTCTGGCAGCGGGGACGGAGCAGTGTCCACAGGGGCAGCAAACAGCCTGGGAAAAACCCAGGCCCACAGAGAAGCTTTCCATCTCCCTGAATCTGGTGCCCACCAAGGCTCGCTGCCAGCACACTTGGGCCTGCCAGACACCCATCCACAAGCCTCTGTGACCCTGCATGCCCCCAGCTCCAAGAGGATGACACGCTGCCTTCTGGTAAGCCCTTGTCATGCCGACACCCCGGCAATGGCGCCCTTGGGGAGCACAGAACCGAGAGAACAGCAGGCTTGCCTTTTTCTCTCCCCAGCCACCCGGCACCAAAAGTAGTGTTAAATTTCACTAAATATATGATCTGCCTTTTCAATGTGTTATCCACTCTGCCTGAAATGCCCTTCCCAACACCCATCCCATGTCTCAAACCACCCCTCAGTAGTCAAGGCTCAGGGCTAATGTGCCAACTCCCAGGCAGAGCGACTCTCCCCGCTGATGCCCCCAGGGCCCTCCGGCACCATGGTGTAAGTCTTCCTCGAGACCCCAGCCTCCCTACCATCTGGGGACCAGGATGTGAACGCAGCCCTCAAGGACTCCAGGAACAGTGCTCTGACCTGTTCTATATTCAAAGCATCATCTCCTCAGAGCCAGGGGCTCCCACATGGGTATCGCCGAATGTTCTGTGGGTACAACCCCGCATCCGTAACACACACAGCCTGTTCCAACTGCACACCAGTGAGAGCAAACAGCCACAAGTCCTCGGGGCTCATTGCATGCAGGCACTGTACTAAGTTCTTACTCGCCCACTGTAAGGTAAAAGTGTGATTTCCCCCATTTTACACGTGAGCAAACAAGCATAGAGAGAATGAGTAACTTGTCCAAAGTCCGAGCTCCTCAGGGTGAGGCCAGGACTCAAGCCCAGCTTTGTCAGATGAGTGCCTGCTCCTAAGCACGTGCAGGTGAGTGGACCAACTGGCCCAGTGTGGACAGACCCCTGGGCTGAGTGACGCACAGGCCGTGCCCATTTCCAGCACATTCTAAGAACAGTCGCTTCCCCCTGGTGCTGCTCCACATCGGAACCAATGACAAAACCAGTTCTGACGCCTCCACTGGCCTCTGAGAAATGGCCGGGCCTTCAAGTTCATAGGCTGGGAGTTGGGCATAATGACCGCGATATTTGGAGGGAGTACTGGGGAGGGGACAAAATGCCACCCCGAAAATGTACCGCCCAAGACTACTGCCACCAGGACGCCCCAGAAAGACCTCCCTCACAATGCAGCCTTCAGCCCGAGCCCCAGCAGCCAGAGTCCACCTTCGCCTGAGCCCCAGTCCACCATGGTGGTGACAGGGCCCTGGGCCACAGCGTAGAAGTTAAACCCAGCTGTGAGCCATTTCGCTGCAAAGTTATATGTGCATTCACTCACCAGTGTTTGGTAAAGCCGGTCACTTGTTAGAGTCACCACGGACAGGGCAGTTATGGCTCCGTACTTGCTAACTTCCATTTTCCTTGCTCTCTGCCAATCCTTAACTCACCGTCTGCCAAGCTTCCTCCAAACCCTGGGCCGATGGTCTTGCGGTCTCCCTTGCAGAAAAAGGCCGAAGCCACAGTTCTACCCTCAGTTATCAACAGCATTTGGAAATTTGAATCTTCAAAGGCTGAGCTCACCAGGCAAAACCCTTGTTTTGGGGGAAGCGGTTCCACCACAAAACAGGCTCCCTGGTCATAATGTTCCCTTAATTGGTATGCACCCCCCTTGGCAACGTACCAGCCACAGCCAGCTAACATTCTGCTCCCTGCTTCTCTCATTCATTCATTCTCCACTCATTCAGCAAACAGCTATTGAGTATCTACTGTGTTCCAGGCACTGGGATCCAACGGGGGCTCTCAGGAGGCAGACTCCCGAACCAAGTGAGCATAGCCCTCCCCTTCCTCCCCGGTGCTTCCCAAAGCCTCTTGGGGGAGTCAAGGAGCAGGCCCCACTTGGGTGTGGAAGTGGTACGAGGCAGGGAAGACAAGAAGAAAAGGTACCAAAGACAAAGAGAACTGCAAAGAAATGTTAAACTGTAAGCAGGAGTCTGCTGGTTAATAGTAACACCAATACTATTCTTTTAAAATTACTGTGTGCATATAGATAGATAGATAGATATGATGGGACAATACAAAAATGTAATTATTTAATGTGGTTGGGAACCAAAACTGCCAGTGTAAAAGAAATCATGGGGGAAGGGAAGGGGGAAAAATAGTTACAAACAGAGAGGGAGGGAGGCAAACCATAAGAGACTCTTAAATACAGAGAACTAACTGAGGGTTGACCAGGGCAGGGGGAAATGGGTGATGGGCATCGAGGAGGGCACTTGTTGGGATGAGCACTAGGTGTTATATATAAGAGATGAATCACGAGAATCTACCCCCAAAACCAAGAGCACACTTTATACACTGTATGTATATGAAATCATATGAAATCATATGAAAATCAAGGGAATTAAGCTTGAAACACTGTAACGTTACATTTCAACTGGAAAGATCAACATCATATTGGTCACATGTCTGCAAACAACCCTCGCATCTCAGAGGCTTACAACAGCAATATTAATTTCACGCTCGGAGGTCGGCAGAATGCCTTCAGGTCAGCTAGCCTCCCCTGGGCTCACTGGGGCGGGGCCAGGCTAGGCTGTAGGGCTTTGGGTTAGGTCAGGTCATCCATGACATCCTCATTTCAGGACTCAGGCTGAACGAGCAACAGCCACCCATACATCATGGAGAATGGAAGTTCCGAGAGGGCCGGCCATGCCTCTCGCTCACCACGTGCACGCTGTCACATGTGGCCGAGGCACAGGGCTGAGCCCAAAGTCAATGAGTGAGAAACACACAGCACTCACAGCGAAGTCATGACAAGAGTGAGGAGGGGAGGAAGAGCCGTGGAGAAAGACCACCACCTACCCTAATTATGAACTCATGACTCTTCCTTTCAAACATAAATATTTCTTAACCCTGTCCAACAAATGGACCTAAAAGTAAACTGCAACCTCCTCTCATGAGCATCCTTTCACCCAGATTGTGGTTTCTGAATATTATTCTCCAGTAAAAGAAACCAGCGCCGTGAGGAACACCTGATCCCAGGTCTTCAGCAGGAAATGTACAACGTAACACTGAGGTAGCTCACTGCGCCAAAGCACAAGGAAGCTATCAAACCAAGGGGATCATGTTAAAAGGATACAGGAGATGCACCAAGGGCTCCCACTGGTTAAAGAAAGGACAATGCACATATCAAATAGAAGAGTGAATGCGATTCTCTGAAACACAGATCCCCAGCCCCACTCTAACCCTACGGAATCAGAATCTCTAAGGATGGAGCCTAAGCATCGGTATTTTTTTCTAACAGAGCTTCCCAACTGATTCTGAGGCATAGGCAGAGCTGAAAGGCCCCAGGCCAAAGGCTTCCTGATCTTCCAGAGTGCAGATCACTCAGAGTGCCCATCTTGCTCTTGGATGCTGGCCTCTGCTTCCTGGGAAGCCTTGTCAAACGTCTAACTGTCCTTCATTCATGTCCTTCCAACTCCGGGGTGGTCCAGCCACAGTACGGCAGACATCATCCAGAAGAAAAATTCCACTTTTTAGTCCACTAACAATGATAACAACAGCAAAACAGCTGGGGCGGCTCCCAGGGTCCTCCTTTTAACCACAGTTTTGACAATGACTGTGAGGAACAAACTTTTCTATTTTTAGCTAACGTAGATGCAAGACATTCAAGTTTGGGGTTTCTCCATATATCTCAAAGAATTAGTTCTTATTCCTCACTGTATCAGAACCACCTGGTAACCTTCTACAAAACAGGACTGACTGGGCTCCAGGCCCTGACTCAGAGATCCAGATTCAATGGCCGAGGGTGGAGTCTGGGCACCCGATGTCAGAGGCCGCCCACATGCTTCTGACATTGGGCTGTGATAGACAACCACCGCTCCAAGCTAAAATCTTGAAAGCCAAACATCTCCACCTTAATGTCTTATCACAATTTGAATCAAGATATGCCTGGGATGAGGCACCTTCCAAAGGCACCTTCCAAACCTCAGTGCCCTCGGGAAAAGTCTTGGTCTGCCCCTAATTGTGCCTCTGAAGAACTTCCCACCATTTTCCCTCCGACAATCAAGCCTGAGCAGCCACCCCAGCTTCCCTGGGCACAGGACTCAGGGCTCACGGCAAGCTGGGCTCTTCTCCCAGATGCTCAGGACAAAGAATAAAGACCGTAATGTCTAAACTGCTCCAGATCAAAGCCAAGCAGAGAACACGATCACAAACAACTTCAAACTGAGAACTGAGGCAACCATCATACAAATACTCCTCTCAAAGTCTCCAAGACGTAGAGTGGTTTTAATTTTTTTTTTAATTAGAAAGAATGGGGATAATTCCATGTTAGAAGGAAACAGTAAAAGATTGGAAGTCAGCCAGGTCAAAAAAGCAATCATAGTTCTGCTCCCCAAACCTGACAAACACAGTGCGTGCACACGCTAATGCATACACACACACACACACACACACACACACACACACACGAATACAAATCACTGCCATGTCTTCACATAGATGCTGAGTGCAGATGGTAGTACTAGCTTCTTCCTAATTTGCAGGAGGTCAGATGCCGGGTCTCTGAAGGCCTAAATCCTTTGCCTGGCTTTGTATTAAAATATGTTGCTTTTCTCAAGGACTTAACAGCTACCATCCTATAAGAAGGACTGTATGTCAAGATTGTTCTGGAATTCACAGCATGGTTGCAGCAGACACTTTCTGACCTATCTCCCCATCTACACCCCTCTTCTATAGCATGTGCACCCCATTCAGCAGGGCTGGGTCCCCTCAGCTGTGCCTGCTCATCTGGCCACATACCCCTGGCCTGGGTTATGAACCAGTACCAGACACATGGCTCAGCCGGGCTGGGCTGAGAGCTGCTGATTTATTTCAGTCTCGAAGGTGGATGAAAGGAGGATCATGTAAATGTGAGCCCTTCGGGGAGGCCAGGCTGGACCACGTGAGCAGACGGGAGAGAAGACAGGAGAGCGAAAAAGAGGAAAAAGCAGAGGCAAGGGGCAGAGATGGCTTGCGTGTCGGCTGGCCCTCTGGCTGCCTGAACTCCATGCCCATGGATTCCATAAAGTGCCCTTTTCTCCTCGTATTAAACTCCTCTTCTGCCTATTCAGCTACTTTGACATGGATGCCTGTCACGTGCCAACAAAAAAAGACCGCTGACTAAAACAACCGTAAAGCCTTGTTATCAACTGCTACACATTTCCAGGATATTTTTAAAGACCAAGACAAACTTTTTTCTCTTTATTGATATGCTGTTTCTAAAATTGTACATATGCTTTTAATGTACACATGTATATGTTTTCCTGTGACAACTGGTTTTGAAATCAGAAACAAGGCAACCACCAGAATTTGGGATCAACAAAAGGAAAGCTCTCTAGAAAAATGTTCCCTCACATCCCTTTCTTGACAGGGACCATTCTCTGCAGGAGGAGCCGGGAGAAAGGAATCGGTGTGGGAAGGCCTGGCTCGCTCATGGAGGCCGTGGGCACCAGGTGCCCCCAGTCCTACCCAAGTGGGCCCGATGCAGTGAAACTCTCTGCAGAGCCCAAACAGCTAGCTCATGGAAGGAGCACCATCGAGAATGAGAAGCTCTGGGAGGCTCTCTTTAATAGGGGCTTAAGTCAATAATGCATTTATAGAGACTTCAAGAAAGAAACCAAGAGTCGCTCAAATTAAACCCCCTCTTCCCAGCCACGGTGTTTAGGGCAATTCAAAGGACCGAGTACAGACCTCCGGCTGGATGGCTTTAAACACAGGTATGTCCATTAACGTGATCTGGCTCTGTAACAAAAGAGAATCAGTGTTAGAATAAACTGTAAATCAAAGACAGCTGTCATGTTACTTTGATTCTATACAGGGTAAGAACACAATCTCCCATGAGACACAAATCAAGAAAGAATAGAATAAAAAATTTCTAAAATGCCTCTGCCATCCTTTCCCCCTTCGTAAATCTTGTCCCCACTTCCTTCTTTCTTTAATGTGAGACAAACTCCCAATTTAAGAATGGATAATAGTCATTTGGAGGGTGGGGCTGAGATTAAGGGGAACATTTTCAGTTTGGATATTTTTGTACTTTTTGAGTTGCTGTTTCAAGCATGAATTACTTTTGGAATTTAAAAACGTTGTAGACACAATATTAAAAATTAGAATGCTAAAGAGACACTATCTATTACTCTAAGTTTAAATTTAAAACAAATTGTGGCTTATAGAAATTGTACATTTCTTCTGAAGTCTCAGCCTCCTCTAAATTATATAGTAGATGCATCCCAGGACCCTGCTGGACCACAGACTATTTATTCCACCAGCCCACAATGAGAGAACTTCAGAATTTGAGAGCAAGCATTTGGGAACTTTTATAGCAAATTGCCACAACATTTTTATTGTATTTTTTTTTAAGTATTAGTCCTCAACAGATAGGAGATGGAAAAAAAACCGGCCCTTTACCACAGCTAGCTTAAGAAGCATTAATGCTGTAAATACGGAAAACACATTCAATTAAAAGGTTTTTCTTCTAGGGGCACCTGGGTGGCTCAGTCAGTAGAGTGTCCAACTCTTGATTTCAGCTCTGCTCATGATCTCTTGGTTCAGGGGTTAGAGCTCCACGTCAGCCTCTATGCTGACAGTGTGGAGCCTGCTTGGGATTCTCTCTCTCTCCCTCCCTCCCTCCCCCCCCCTCAAAATAGACAAACTTTGAGATAAGATAAGATAAGATAGGGGGCCCTGGGTGGCCCAAAATAGACAAACTTTGAGATAAGATAAGATAAGATAAGATAAGATAAGATAAGATAAGATAAGATAAGATAAGATAAGATAAGATAGGGGGCCCTGGGTGGCTCAGTCGGTTAAACGTCCGGCTTTGGCTCAGGTCATGATCTCACAGTTCGTGGGTTTGAGCCCCGCGTCCGGTTCTGTGCTGACAGCTCAGAGCCTGGAGCCTGCTTCAGATTCTGTGTCTCCCTCTCTCTCTGACCCTCCCCTGCTCGCACTGTCTCTCTCTGTCTCTCAAAAATAAATAAAAAACATTAAAAATTAAAAAAAATTTTAAGATAAGATAAGGTAAGATAAAAGGCCTACTCAAGAAGACACCCCGCCCCTGGCACACAGGTCAAAGGGGAGGACGGACGTGGTGCAGGGGAATGAACTTGGGCTCTGGAATCAGCGGGACTTGGGTGTGTGTCTGGATAACACTGCTTGGCAGCAATATTCTCTTTGATGCATGATTTAACCTCTCTCCCAATCTCAGGTGCCACATCTAGGAAATGGTGATGACAATCCCTATCTTACAGGGTCCCTGAGAAAATGTAAGACAAGAAGTGTGGAATGCCTGGCATCTGACAGGTGCTCTCTCCAGATATGTATATGCACACATGTGTGTAGATACATATATACATGCAAGTGGAGAGAGCACATCTATGTATGGGTGTAGAGAGAGACACACACACAGAGACCAAGAACATCTGTCAGGTGCCAGGCATTCTGCACCTCCTATTTTAAATTTTCACAGAGATTATATATATACCATGGACCCTTGAACAACACGGAGGTTATGGATGCCAACCTTCCGCAGTCGAAAATCTGCATATAACTTTTGACTCTTTACCAATAGCCAACTGTTGACCAGAAGCCTTACTGATAACATCTACGGTTCATTAACACGTTTTGTATATGAATTATACACTGTATTCTTACAATAAGGTAAGCTAGAGAAAAGCAAATGTTATTAAAAAAAAGTATAAGGAAGAGAAAATGCATTTACAGTACTGCATTTATAAAAAAAATCTTTATATAAGTGAACACACATAGTTCAAACCTGTGTGTTCAAGGGTGAACTGTGCCTGCATGTGTGTTTATATATTTATGCTTACATATCATATATATGTGAAGTCACGCAGATGGGCTCATGTATTGGCTCCTGACCAATACATGAACTAAGAAATAAGGGACTGTTGATGCATTTGAATATTCATGCATCAAAGTTGCTCTAGCAAATACTTAAAGGAGGCTGTTACATTGAGTCAACAAACACTGTCATGAAAAAAACCCTCATGTCCAGAATACATGAGAAAAATGATAACACACACAGTATGTCAAGTGTAACCACAATCTTGGGCTAAGGTGGAGAACTGTGGTCACCTCTTGGCATAATTTAAAGGTGGTCCAAGACCGCTGGGTTCCTGAGAAGCACAGCATGCAGGCCAAGGCACACCGTCCTCAGGGCTGAGTGGGAGAGCCACAGGTGGCTTCTGTGGAGAGCCTCTCTGTCCCCTGCAAGGGCTAGTGCTGTCACTAATGGAAGTTCAGCAGAGGGACAGCAAAGGCACCGGGAATGAAGAAGCACTTGGGAACCGAGCCCTCCCACCTCTGGGTCTACCCACCAGCAGTAAGGGGGCACTGGATGTCCACACAAGGTGGGTCTGGCCCTCGTAATCTGGGCGTCGAGGGACGACTGGGGCCCGGAGGCCTACAGGTCTATGTGTCTGGCCCAGAGCTATGCCCTGGGCAGTGCAGACAGACTGGTATTCCTCCTGCCAGACCTGTGGAGACTGCTAGCCAAGTCCCCTCACATTTGGATTAATTCTGTCATCCTGGGGAACAGAAAGGGCTTGTGGAAACAGGAGATTCGTGCTGAAAGCTCAGAGGGCCTTGGAAAACTCTCCTGTGGCTCCAGTTAACTCCCCACCCGAGAGAATCAGCAGGATGTTTGCTATGTCATTTAGGAAGAGAACCAAAAGTCCACTAATGAGAAAATGAGAAAACTTCCTCTCCATCCTGCTGTCACTTCTAGGGCTTGCTACTGACTTTCCAAATGATTTATGCAAATAGTGGCTTTACATTTCACTCGGTTTTGGATCTAAGTTTCAAATATGGTGATCCCTGCTCAGACCCTACGTCAGAAAATGTATTCAGGTGTTTTCTTCAAAACAAACAACAACAGAGGTCACCAAACTTAAAACAGACTGGCTGGTCCCAAACACACAATCTGAGGGTTTTCAGAAATCTCTTGCGCATTTTTATCCTCGCAGTTCTGACCAAAAAAGAAGCTGAGTCCAGAACAAGAACATGTTGATCCATAGGCAAAATCATCAGATTATAAATGTCGTGTCATTTTGCTACAAAGCCAAATGCAGGGAGAGGGTGCAGACAAGCAGCCCTTCCCAGGAAGTGTGGGGGCTCCAACTCAGGCAGTTTTAGCAGAAAGGGAGGGTGTGGGTAGGGGTGGAGGCTTGAGGGTGGTCAGTCCTATCCCCCTTCACAGCGGCTCTCAGCCTCAGAAGACCTTGCCCCTCCCTCAGGGGAGAGGCCCAGGCTTCCTGGAGAGAAAAGGCATTTCCAGGGATGTGGTGCGGCCTCCACAGGAACACCCAGCAACGGGCCCTCCAGTCTACAAGTAGCACTTGTGAGGCGCACCTGGCATGGTACAGACGTGCTGAATCACCACACTGCACCTGAAGCTAATATTACACTGTATGGGAACTGACTGGAAAACATAAGCACAATGGATGAATGGATGAATGAATGAATGAACGAACGAATGAATGAATAAATGAATGAATGCAGCACAGCCTCCGCAGTGAGGTACATATGCCTGGACAGTGCACACTCATGAACAAGTCTCTCAACGACTTCTCCTTATCTTTGGAAATAAAGCCTTCACACAGGATGCCAAATTAAGCTAGTCACCTGACAGTGCCTCCCTTAATCCTTTTTTTTTCCCCCTGTGGTAATTTTTTTAATTTCTTTTTTTTTTTTTTTTTTTTTTTTGAGAGAGAGAAACAGAGCACCAGCAGGGGAGGGGCAAAGAGAGAGAGGGAGACACCGGATCCAAAGCAGGCTCCAGGCTCTGAGCGGTCAGCACAGAGCCCGATGCGAGGCTCGAACCCACAAATGGCGAGACCACGACCTGAGCTGAAGTCAGACGCTTAACTGCCTGAGCCACTCAGATGCCCCATGCCTTCCTTAATCCTAACTCCCTTCTCCCACACCCTCCTTCACCCTAGTCAAGGACTCCCTAAAAATCCAGGCTTTTTAGGGAAACGGCCAATCTCCACATATTACCAAACATTTCTGTTGAGGTGACGCCTTCAGAATGGAGAGACTATTGGAACCCTTCACAGTACGGCCCTAAAAGACGAGGTGGCTACTGTGCAGATAAATGAAAGCTACTCAGCCAAAAAGGAAAGAAAAAACAAAAAAACACCTGTTTTCTGCATATGCTGAATGTAGTGTTTCTCCCTCTGACACTGGTGACTAAATCCCGTCTTCCCAGCCACAACCTTAGTATAAAGGCTCTCTCAACCCCCAAATAAACAAACGAAAGAAGCTGTTGACAAATGAGCGGCATATTTTATAACAGAAGGTATCTTTAAATTTACATTTAGACCCCCCCACCAGCGCAGGACCAAGAAGGCTCACAGAACAAAAGGCAATCAGCTCCAAAGATATATCCCTGCTCGTACTCCGAGAGCCACAGGAAGCATGTGTCGGGCAAATTTAGAATCACAGCCAAGGAAATGCAAATTCAACAGGAAGATGCCATTTGTCATCCATCAGTGCCACCAGGAGCGAGAGGACTTTATAGACTGCTCTGTTCTTTTTGGAAAGCAATCTGGCAGTAACCCATTTAAAAAGTTCTTTAACTCTTGCTTTTTTTTTTTAAACTCAAACTTCTAAAAAAAAAAAGTTGCAAGAATAGTATGATGAACTCTAACCTTTCACCTAGCTTCACTAATTATTAACATCTTGCCTCATTTGCTTTATCTCTATGTATATAATTATATATACACATTTTCTTCTGAACCACTTGAGAATAAAATGCAGATATCATGACTCTTCACCCCTAAATCCTTCAGCATGTTCTTTCCCAAAAACAAGATCACGCTCTTACATAATGATAAAATTATTACATTCAGGAAACTTAGCATTTTGCTACAACAGTATTATCTAATATTACAGTCTGCATTCAAAATTTGCTAAAATATCCCAATATTGTTTTAATAGCAATTTTTTCACGATCCAAGATCAGGGACTGCATTTAGATATTATCTCCTAAAAACTGAAACGAGCATACGGTTCACACAACAAGCCGGGTACCTGCAGAAAGACGAGCACTGGAAACAAAAAAGCCACGAAAAGGGACTTGTTGGGGGAAAAAATTGTGGTATAGTCAGACTCTGGGATTTTATGCAGCAATTAAAAATAGAGAATTAGGGGCACCCGGCTGCCTCAGTTGGTTAGGTGTCCAACTTCTGGCCCAGGTCATGATCTTGCACTTCACAAGTTCGAGCCCTGCGTCGGGCTCTGTGCTGACAGCTCGGAGCCTGGAGCCTGTTCACATTCTGTGTCTCCCTCTCTCTATCTGCCCCTTCCCCATATGCGCTCTGCTTCTCTCTCTCTCTCTCAAAAATAAATAAACATTAAAAAAATATTTTTTAAATAGAGAATTAAATCTATACATATTAACCTAGAAGGAGTCCACGATCTACTGATAACCAAGTTCGAGCTTTGCTCTTTACTCTGCTTTCAGCCTCCTGGGGAGGAGGAAGATGGAAATCTAGCTATCGACCACCCCTGCTGAGAAACTGAGGACATTTTAAATGATTTGAACCCTTTTTATTACAAAATAACACACATTTACAGAAAACCACATTAACCAATTACAGGGTTTGATGACTTATTATAAGATGAATACCTTGTAATTACCACCTCAGTCAAGAAATAGCTACCTCAATCAACACATGAACGGACCCCAAAAATGTGGCATACACACACACACACACACACATACATAAGGGAGCACTCGGGAGTATTATCCAGCCTGAAAAAGCAAGGAAATGCTGACGTATGTCACAATCTGGATGAACCTTGAGGACATGATGCTGAGTGGCAAAAGCCAGACACAAAAAAACAAATGTGTCTCAGTGGTTGAAGGTAGGGGGATGGAGAGGTGTTTAATGGGCATGGCGCTTCGGGTGTGCAAGATGAATCAGCTCTAGAGATCGGTTGCACAACGATGTGAATGTACTTAACACTACTGAACCGTACACTTAGAAACGGTTAAGGTGATAAATTTTATGTTGCACACAGTTCACTACAATTCATAAAAGTCACCTCAGAGTTCTTCCCGGGGCCTCATCCCCTCCCCCTCCTGCCACAAACAACAGAGGTCCTGACTTTCCTCAAGTTTCTTTATGATTTGATCACTCAAGTGTGTGTACCAAGGCATCACAGTAGCATCTTGTCCACTTTCTTAAGGTTTATTTATTTTTGAGAGAAAGAAAGCACGAGCAGGGGAGGGGCTTAGAGAGGGGGGACAGAGATAGATAGGCCGAAGCGGGCTCTATGCTGAGAGCAGAGAGAGCGATGTGGGGCTTGAACTCCCAAACAGTGAGATCATGACCTGAGCTGAAGTTGGATGTTTAACCGACTGAGCCACCCAGGCACCCCTTGCCCGCTCTTTTTTTTTTTTTAATGTTTATTTATTTTTGAGAGAGAGAGAGACAATGTGAGCAGGGGAGGGCAGAGAGAGAGGGAGACACAGAATCCGAAGCAGGCTCCAGGTTCTGAGCTATCAGCACAGAGCCCGATGCGGGGCTCGAACCCATGAACCGCGAGACCATGACTTGAGCCGAAGTCAGCCGCTTAACCGACTGAGCCACCCAGGCGCCCTGCTTGCCCGCTCTTTTAACAGTTTAATGTGCAGCACCTGGCTGGCTCAGTTGGTAGAGCATGCGACTCTTGATCTCAGGGTTGTGAGTTCAACCCCCATGCTGAAGGTAGAGATTACATTAAAAAATAAATAAAAATAATATAAAATAAAAGTTTGATGTGTATTTGTAAGTTTCTTTTAATCTACAAGTATTCTCTCCATCCCTTCATTTTTCTCACAATGTATCTGCAGGAGAATCCAGGCCACTTGACCTACACAGTTCCCCACAGTCACAGCGCAGGTCAATATGTTCCTCTGTCCTTGGCATTTCCTGCAAATTGGCAACTGCACCTGGAGACGTGATCAAACACAGGTTTGATCCCTTTGGCAGGAATGGAGGTGGTGCTGTGTTGTTTCACCAGGAGGCACATAATGTCTCTCCTTTTGTGTCAGTAGCTACTGATGCTCAATGCTTAGATCTATTAATTCACTCAGGTTATAAAACGATGATACTGTATTCCAGTTCTATCGTTCCTTTTCCATTTATTACCTGAAATTATCCTTATCCACTATTTGGCTAACCAGTATAGTTCAAAAGTTCAAAAGTGAAAGGTAAGACAAATACTGGATTCTTTCATTCTATTTCTTACGCTTTAAGATAATAAATGTGTTCCGTATCATCATCCAGTGACGACCTATTGTTTGATGGGTTTCAATCAATTCCAAATATTGTTCTTTTGAAGCTCAAATGGTCCCATCACTGGACAATGGCACTTTCTTCCTCTAGGTGGCTCTTGAGTCCTTTTGACATGACCCTCTTGGTCCTCAATAGCTTCCTCACTGGTACTAAGAAAGATGTACAGGTTCATCTTGCACATTTCCTGTCCTAGGCCTAGAATCAACCAATTCTCTGGGAAGCCCTGGTTTCTTTCAGCAACAGATGGTATGTCAAGACCACAGTCTAGAATTCATACTGATATTTCCAATTCAAATTCAGGACACTTTCCTCTAACTTACCTACTTACCTTCTTCTGTGTCTCCTTTCCTCCATATTGAAAATTCTGGTCTCAAGGACACAGGGTGTAAAGGATTGCACTATCCCATAATTATCCATTCCCTTTATCCTACATTATTCACACAACAGTCTTAGAATAACAATAGTAATGCTACCACCATCAGGGTAATTACTGAGAAAAGTTATGAAAGTTTTGTACATGTTCTCTCCATCCTCCCACATTTTTTACAGTTTACACTAGAATAGTCACACTGCATCTATTACATGGGCAACACAGCCATTACATGCCATACCTTCTCCCTTTCCTTACTCGTTCAGTCTTAACTCTATAGTAGCTGAGTGTTCGCTGGTCTTCATCAGTCTTTATTGTGATGTTTCTCTAATCATTTTCATGGGCTGAAGCTTGTTCTCTGGTAGATTGCTCAGAAAGGGTTCACAGGAATAACATTCTCTGAAGAATAATATTCTGCATGTTCATAATAGTCCATGCCCTTAATACCTGAAAGTCAGTGTTGCTGGATATAAAATTTTTGGCTCACATTATTTTTTTCCTTGACTTATTTGATTATATTATTTTGCTTTCTTTTGGCAAAAAGTGTTTTGGTCAAAAATATTGATGGTCATCTAACTTTATTTCTCTCAATCATTTTATGTTGCTTACATGTTGAAATGATACTATTTTAGATATACCAAGTAAAGTAAAATATATTTTTAAAGTAGTCTCAGGGATGCCTACATGACTCAGTCGGTTAAGCGTCTGACCCTTGATTTCAGCCCAGGTCATAATCTCATGGTTTGTAGGTTCAAGCCCTGCATCAGGCTCTGCACTGGCAGTACATAGCCTGCTTAGGATTCATTCTCTCTCTTTCTCTCTCTCTCTCTCTGTCCCTCCCCTGTTCATGTTCTCTCTCAAAATAAACTTTAAAAATAATAATAAATAATATTAAAAAATAAAAATAATTTCAACTCTTCTGTTTAATGTGGCTACTAGCTGGGCACCTGGGTTGGCTTAGTTGGTTGAGCATCCGACTTCAGCTCAGGTCATGATCTCACAGCTTGTGGGTTCAAGTCCCGCATCAGGCTCTGTGCTGACAGCTTGCTCAGAGCCTGGAGCCTGCTTCAGATTCTGTGTCTCCTTCTCTCTCTGCCCCACCCCCACTCACACACTGTCTCACTCTGTTTCTCAAATATAAATAAATGTAAAAAAAAGTTTTAATGTGGCTACTAGCAAATTTAAAATTGCATATGTAATATAGAAAACCCTAAAAACTCCACCAAAAAATTACTAAAATTGAGAAATGAATTCAGTAAGGTTGCAGGATACAAAGTCAATGTACAGAAATCCACTGCATTTCTATACACAAACAATAAAGCAGCAATATGAGAAATTAAGAAAAGAAAACCATTTATAATTGCACCAAAAATAATAAAATACCCATGAATAAACTTAACCAAGGAGGTGAAAGACCTGTAGACTGATAAAAGAAATTGAAGATGACACTAGCTCATGAACTGGAAGAACAAATATTATTAAAATGTCCACAGTACCTAGAGCAATCTACAGGTTTAATGCAGTCCCTATCAAAACACCAACAGCATTTTTCACAGAACTAGAACAAACAATCCTAAAACTTATATGAAATCACAAAAAAACTCCAAGTAGCCAAAGCAATCTTGAAAAGGAAAACCAAGCTGGAGGTATCACAATTCCAGATTTCAAGTTATACTACAAAGCTGTAATGATCAAAACAGTGTGGTGCTGGCACAAAAACAGATATACAGATCAATAGAATAGAAAGCCCAGAAATAAACCCACAATTATATGGTCAATTAATCATCAGCAAAAGAGGCAAGAACATGTAGTGGGAAAAAGGCAGTCTCACGACGCCTAGATGGCTCAATCTGTTAAGCATCCCACTTCGGCTTCAGTCATGATCTCATGGTTTGTGACTTTGAGCCTTGCCTCACTCTCTCTCAAAAATAAATAAATGTTAAAAAAAAAAAAAAAAAAGACAAGCCCCTTCAACAAATAATGTTGGGAAAACTGGACAGCCATATATAAAAGAATGAAACTGGACCACTTCCTTACACCATACATATACAAAAATAAACTCAAAATGGATTAAAGTCCTAAATCTGAGACCTGAAGCCATAAAAACCCTAGAAGAGAGCACAGGCAGTAATTTATCTGACATCAGCTGTAACAACATTCATATATGTCTTGTGAGGCAAGGGAAACAAAAGTAAAAATACACTATTGGGATTCCAACAAAATAAAATGCTGCTGCACAGCAAAGAAAACAATCAACAAAACTAAAAGATAACATACTGAATCGGGGAAAGATATTTGCAAATGATATACCCAATCAAGGGTTAGTATCCAAAGTACATAAAGAACTTATACAACTCAACACCAAAAACCCAAATAATCCAATTAAGAAATGGGCAGGAGACAGGAACAGGCGTTTCTCCAAAGAAGACATCCAGATGGCCAACAGACACATGAAAAGATGTTCAACATCACTCATCATCAGGAAAATGCAAATCAAAACCACAGTGAAGTATCACCTCATACCAGTCAGAATGGCTAAAATCAAAAACATGAGAAACAACAAATGTTGGCAAGGATACAGGGAAAAAGGAACCCTTGAGCCCTGCTGGTGGGCATGCAAACTGGTGCAGCTGCTGCAGAAAACAGTATGGAGGTTCCTCAAAAAATTAAAAATAGAACTACCCTATGATCCAGTAACCATACAACTGGGTATTTACCCAAAGAATATGAAAACACTGGGGCACCTAGGTGGCTCAGTTGTTAAGCATCTGACTTGGGCTCAAGTCATGCTTTCTCAGTTTATGCGTTCGAGCCCTGCATCTAGCTGTCAATGAAGAGTCTGCTTCAGACCTTCTGTCTCCCTCTCTCTCTGCCCTTCCCCCCACTCTCTCACTCTCAAAGGATAAATTAACATTTAAAAAAAATAGGAGAAAAGTAATGTGAAAGATATGTGCACCCCTGTTTACTGAAGCATTACTTATAAAAGCCAAATTAAAGAAACAGCCCACTGTCCATCAGCAGGTGCGTGGATAGAGAACATGTAGTATAAATACATGACAGAATACTACTAGGCCATATAAAAGAATAAAATCTTGCCATTTGAAACAATATGGATGGATCTAAAGAGCATAATGCTAAACGAAGTAAGTCAGAGACTTCATTCATATGTGCAATTTAAGAAACAAAACAAAGGGGGAAAAAAGACAAAGCAAAAAACAGACTCAACTATAGAAAACAAACAGATGGTTCCCAGAGAGGAGGTGGGGGGAGGGATGGATGAAACAGGGGAAGGAGATGAAGAGGACACTTCTCATGATGAGTATTGAGTAATACATGGAACTGATGGATCACTATATTGTACACTTGAAACTAATATAACATTGTATGTCAACTGTACTGGAATTAAAGTTTTTAAAAATATATATATATATACATATTTTTTAAAACACAGTTTTTAAAAACTTTAATATACATATACATATATGCATCTATATATACATATATATAGATATATATATATACACACACATATATATATGTGTATATATATATATATTTGGTCCAGATTATATTTCTGTTGGACAGTGCTGGTCTAGAATGTCAGCCCTGGTTTTAAATCCCAGATAGACAGTGGCACTTACTATCTGTGTGAAGAGGTGACTTTTCTCTTTAAGAACTGACTTGCTCATCAGTATACTGGTAATAATAAATATACCTAATTTATAAGGCTGATGTGAAAAGTAAATTAGATAATACATGTAAAACACTTAGCGTTAAGACCTAGACATGGTAGGTGTTCAGAAACAGGAGCTCCCCTCATCATTAAGGCCCAGCATTAGCTGAGGAGTCAGGAGATGAAGGTTTCAGACCTGGCTCTGCCCACACCTGGCTATGTGATCCAGGCAAAAAAAATTAATCTCTTAGATCCTTCACTTCTTCACTAAGAAATCGGGAGCTAACAAGTCATGATTTCACGGTTGGTGGAATGAGCCCCACATCCGGCTCCGTGCTGACATCACGGAGCCTGCTTGGGATTCTGTCTCCATTCTCTCTGCTCCTCCCCCTGCTCATGCTTTCTCTCTCTGTCTCTCTCTCTCTCTCTCTCTCAAAATAAATTAACATTTAAAAAAAAGAAAGAAAATCAGGAGCTAATAACCTGTTTCATTGGGTTATTCTGAAGACTGAATTCTTTCAGTCAGCATGTACTCACTGACTACCTACTATGAGTCTGGGTACTCTTCTGGGCACTGTGGAAAGAGCAATGAACAAGTCAGTTAAAGTTCCTGTCCTTAAAGAGTTTCTATTCCGATGGAGGAGACGGAGCACAACAACTATTATTATATAGCGTGTGATGTTGGGTAGTAATGAGAAACATGGAGCTGGAGCAAGGTGAGGGGAAAGAGTGATGGAGAGGTGCCACTTCAGTCCAAGGACAGGGACAGAGACAGGTAGAGAAGAACCAGTAGGAGGGAAGGAAAAGAAGTGCAGGGAGATGCTGGTGAGTGTGGGTTAGAAAGAAGGAGCCGAGGTCCAGCTGGGGAGCAGAGATGGGGGCAGGAGAGGAGGCTTGGCCAGATCCCAGGGGGCACTGGAGACCTCGGAGGAACACAGGGTCTCATTCTCCTCCAAGGCAGCTGCTAGAGAGTTTTACATGGGTTTTTATATGATCCCTTGGCTACGCTGAGGGAGGTGATGCACGTGCCAGGCTCAGCAAGGCACAAAATAAGCATGGAGGCCGACAATGGCAGAACATAAGATGCAGCCCGGTTAGCTCCCGCCACACCCTGGGGGACACGACACCTGGTCCAGCAAGGGGGACGGGGAGGAGAGGCTGTGGCGGGAGCCCCTTCAGAGGTAGCCCTGGGAGGTGCCTGCAATTAGGCTCGAGGCCACCCCAGGGACAATATAGTCGCCACCCTCAGAGTGCAAAAGGCAGAAACCAAGTCCTGGCAGAACGCAGAGCCAACTCTGCTTCTCAGCCAGAGCAGCTAAACACACTTGTTGAAGAAAAAACAACTTTTTAAAAAAATTACTATTACAAAACACTATTTTCTATCATTGTAGAAAACAGTCACTGTAAAAATGTACAAGGTACAAATAAACAAAAAGAAGAAAAACTAAATTCCAATTAACTATCCTACAACCAGAAACGACAGTAAATAATGCTTGGCTATTTATATCCAGATATTTATGACTAGCAAACATCAGATCTAGACCTCTTCCTATGCAAATATAAATTACCTGCTTTTTAAAAATGGCACCGTTCTCTATTCATTGTGCCGTAACTTGCTCCTTTCACTTACTGTCCGTATATCATGCGCATGACTTCCAAGGTGGCTCATTTCTGGACTGATGGCATCCTTTTCAATGCTGCTCGGTATTTCATAAAGAATATTCTACCCCATGGTCCCTACTATGGGGCATGTGGCTTGTTTCCAACCGGAGCAACTTTTCGCTGCCCCCCATCGCACTGTTTCGGTGCCCAGACCCCACATCTGTCGCATTACTTACAGCAAACTCCTCGGGACTCACTTTCAAGACATCGAAGACAACGGCATCATAGCTCTTGCTGGCATAGTCGCAGCTCTGGCCCTCCAGAGAGTCTGAGCTGCTGCTGCCCTGTGGAGGACAGGGAGAGAGGGTACCGCCTGAGCAGTCGGGCCGACTCCAGCATCACCGAAGCCCACACCCAGAACGGAGGATGTGAGGGTGATGGAACCATGCAGCGACGGACGCTCCGACTGCTCACTGCTTTATCCGGTTCCAGGCGCCACGTTAGCTACTTCGTACAAATACTCTTGTTTCATTCTCTTAAGAACTCTCTGAGCACACACTATTTTTATTCCCATTTTGCACATTAGGAAGCAGAGGCCATGCCACTTCCCCTAGGTATCACCACTAGGAGACTGAAGAGCCAGGAGGTGAACACAGCTTTGCGCCTAGGTGATGCCAGACGCGTGCCCTCGATCACGACCCTGACTGCTTCCAGCCCGCTGTGTCGCTGCTGGGGGTAAAAAGGCTCAGCCCACTCTTCCTTCCCAGAGATGGGGGCCTTCCCATCTCAGGAGGCCTGAGGCCATCGTCTGTCTGTCTGTCTTCTTACAGCTTTCAAACATCACCTGGTTTCACCTTTGTTTTTTTCTTGAAGTCACTGCAAGAAATTCTTACACAAAATGTTAAACTGGCCCTCAAGGCTTATTTCATGTAGGGGCCACTTGGAATTCAAAGCCTGTTAGCTGATGAGGTGAGAGGTAACCAGCTGTCTTTGGAGACGGGCCCGAAATTTCTATTTGGTAGAGCCCCTCATTAAGGAGAACACGGTGAGTCCTGCATGTAGAGAAAGGGTCTCTGATAAAAGAGCAAGTTAAAACTCTGCAAATGCGGCCAGTTTCATGAAACCCAACACTGTGGGGATCCCAGAATGTCGAACGTACCTTCTCTTTGATTTTATTTAATTTCACCAAATTCCACTTCAGGGAACCCATCAAGCTTACCACCCAAAAATCTGTAAATGGTTTTATTCGTCTCAGCCCATGAAGAGGGACTTTGTGGTTTCCATTAACCTCAGTATCTTGGACCAGGATTTAGAGAACATGCTTTTATTAATTCTTCTTTATTTTGCTCTTTCCAAAATGGCTATATCTGGAAAAACTTTCCAATCTTACTGGAAACTACAGTGTTTTTAGGCCAGTGAGAATCAACAACTGAAATGTGAGGTTAAAAAGAGGAGCAGAAACGTAAACCTGTAGGTTTCAATAGGCCTGTGTCATTTAAAGATTTTACACGAGTCTCCATACCCAGAAGGCTAAGGTGACCTCAAGAAGTAGCACGTCATCGGGGTAAGAGCTCTCAAGTCAGGCCTGATTGGGATGCCAGCCAGCACTAGCCGCTGCCTGACCTCACACAACTTACTTCATTTCCCCGTCTCTGTAAAACAGCGCTGTTGGCCCTACTCCCCAGGACTGTGGGGCGGGTTGTATAAAATGAAGCTTACAAAGCAGCTGGCCAAACCCCCCTCCCCGGGAGACACTGATTCAAGGGGCCTGGGTGGGCTGGGCATGGCTATTTTAAAAGTGCCATGAATGGGGCGCCTGGGTGGCTCAGTCAATTAAGTGTTCGACTTTGGCTCGGGTCATGATCTCACAGTTCGTGGGTTCAAGCCCTGTGTCAGGCTCTGTGCTGACAGCTCGGATTCTGTTCCTCCTCCACTTGCGCTGTCTGTCTCTCTCTCTCCCCCCTCTCTCTTTCTCTCTCTCAAAAATATGAACAAAGATTTAAAAATTTTTTATTAAAAAAAAAGTCCCACGAATAATGGGACATTCTCCCCTGAGGAGAATCTGTGCTAAACTTCTGAAAAGCAACAAAGACTAATCCCGAGTGCCTCAGGAATCGGCAGTCTGTCCCACCCCTTGGTCTTACGCACAGACCCTGAGCAGGTGATTACAGGTAAGTCACTCTGCACCTCCACAACCACCTTCCAGAAAGCAGGCCAAGTCAGGTGACAGGGTGATTTTCCTCAGTGTAGTGTCATCATGATTGAGAGCACTGGCTTGAGTCACGGAGGCCAGGCTCTGTATCCCCACCCACTGCTGACCAGCTGTGTGATGTGAGCCAGCGTATTCCCCCCTTCCTGCCTTAGTTTCCCCATCTGTAAACTGGAGGTGAAGCACACACACACCATCAGGTCAGTGTGAGGATCAGTGTGATAATGCCTGTGGAACAGGCAAGGCCAGGGCCCGGTGTGTAACACGCACTGGATTATGGGGTGCGTGTCGGGGGGGGCATTCAGTCACCAAAACTGAGTACTTCAATCACACATGTGTTCTTTCACTCAGTAACTATGGAGTACTTGCCACTTTCCCGATACACATATACACACACGTGTATATGTACATACAGACCTACGTACACATAGCATGTATGCACATGTGTAAACGCAGGTGTATATATGTGCACATACATAGGGATCAGAAAAGAAAGAAGTTCTACTCGAGATGGAGTATAAATTGTAAATGAAAACAGAAGTCTGATTCCTCCAGTTACAACACAGTCCACTCCTGGCATTTCAGGTGTCGTGACTTCCCTGTACCACCCGCATCTGCCCCAGACACACACTCATACAAGGGGCCTTATTTAATCCAGTGCAGCTCCAACTACATCAGTGCGGGGCTGACGATAATGCAGGGACTTTACCTAAACCTATGACGGCGCTATCAGGGAGTTTTAAAAGGAACTCACAAGTCTGTTTTCAGAGGCGGAGATCAAAATAAGGACTTTCTTAAAGGTTTCTAAGACATGAATTGGCTCCTGAGAATTTCTAGCTGATCACACGGGATCGTTTCAAAAGCCCAGCTCAACTGTGAGGCACTTGCAAGCGCACAACACTGAGTGTTCCCTTGCCAGCTTGTCACAGGAGCCACGCATCACACGGCAAGGCGGCATCCGCGGGCCTGACCCCCACTCCTGCTAGCGTGCCTCTGTCCCGTCACTGCACGGGGGAAACAAGCTCCCAAAGCCCCAGGGCAGGGGCCCCAGCCCAGGCCACTCTCAGACCACCAGTCCTTCCAGCCATTTCCTACCAAGCAAGGTAAATAAGAACACTGGGCCAGCTGGAAGCACTTCTGTCTGACTTCATTTTGGAATGTGTGACTTATTTGCCATCGGCAGCAGCTTTTCTTGGGAAAGATCTGATCCCATCTTGCCACCAAAATGGAATGTGGCACTTGCTATGACTGGACTGGGCAGGTGATTGTTTTTCTTTGAAGAGAACCATTGCAGAAAACACACGGATCCTCGGGGCTGACTGCCTCCCACATCTCATGCCTGGTGGGGCCAGGGGCCACGGGAGTGCTAGGAATGGTGGTATTCATGGAGCCTTATTGCCTTGCAGTCCACGACTTAGTGGGGGCCTAGGTCAGCTGAAAGGAACCCCCCCTGCCCCCCAACTGCCCCAATTCTCACAGCCCCTGTACCTGTGGAGTGGCAGAGGTGACCAACACGCTAGCCATCAGACCATTCCTCTTGTACATAGTCTCCGGGCCGCAGGGAGCTTCAGGGCAGCCTCTGTCGGTGACATAACCTGTCTGGAGAAGTCCTGCAAGGCAAAGGGGCTCATAAAAACCAGCTTCAAACCCAACTTCATCCCACCCTGGAGGGGGAGTTATGCTAGACTTGAGCGGAAGACCCTGGGGGAGACCTGTATAAACAAAGGTTTTAAGTCAGCAGCCTTCAGGCTAAATATGACCCACAGATGTAGTTTCTTGGACTTGTATAGGTTTTAATACTTTTAAAATTCCTCAACAATATTTAATTAGAAGCCTTCACATGGAATTCCAGATTTCTAGCCTTTCTTGAAAACGAAAATACCTGGCAGTACTGGGCCCACATTCCTACATGATGACCATCAGCTGAGCTGAGCAACAGCGGCCCCTTGAATTGGAGCAAGTGCCTTCCAGACTGCACCTGCCCTGTGCAACCATTGGGGGCATGCCTGGCCCTCTCAGGCACTAGAGTTTGTGACCTTTGTTTTAAATGAAAGCAGGAAGAGAAGACAAACTGTGTTTCCCCATGCACAAGATCCTTTCATCAATAATAACGTGATCATAGCTAATGCTCGTCTACTGCTCGCCACGTGCTGTGCACTTCGCGTACATTAACTCAACTCACCCTCACAACCGCCTCAGGTAGGTCCTATTACTCCCATATTAGCTGTGAGGAGTTTGAGGCACAGAGAGGTTAAGTAACTCGTGCTTTGGGGCCTCTGCTTACGCAGACCCGCCATCCCATCGTCATTCAAGACCCTGCTCAAATGTCATGTCATCCGGTTATGGAGCCTGGACCACTCAGACCATAACCATGTGCTCCTGTGCCAATGCCTAACATCTCTAGTAGAGCATTTATCACATCACTGAACAACACAGAGCTGCAGCCACCACTTTTTCTGCCTTTTAGCAGAAAAGTGACCAGGAAAGTAGGGAGGGTAGAAGAGGGGAAGGAAAGGAGAAGGTCAGGGTACCAGTCAGCAGCCAACTGCATTTGTTCAGGCCAGAGATGAAGGTCCCCTGAGCTAAGTAAGGTTGTTGTGGTGGAGTTAGAGAGAAGGAGACAGACTGGGAGACAACAGGGACAGAAAATCAACAGAAACTGATGGGGAAGAGCGATCGGGGAGGAGGAGATGAGGGTGAATGGACAGCACATCCCCCATCAAGGGCAGGAATGGGGTGGTGCAGCAGATCTGTGAAGAAGATGATGAATTCAATCTGGGATATATGCCGAACCCGCGGTGCCCGTGAAAAATCCACCCTGGAGAGCAAGGCATCTCCTGAAGCTCACTGGGGAAGACGGTCTGGAGGTGGACGGAAAAGATCTCGACCAGGCCTGTGACCCTGCTGGAGCCTCAGCCACAGGGCTCATCACAGAGCAGTGCGTCGGCACAGAACAGAGTTGCGCGCCCCAGAAGGTCAGAGTGCTGCTGGCTCCGTCCGCCCCCATCTCCAAAGCCACGATGGGCGCTGCCTCACAACCGCTCCGCCATCTTCCTCGTCGGCCATCTCCTCCTCAGTGCCAGCCCGTGAGCCGGCCGCCTTCCTGCCTTTCCTCCTCCAAATGCTGAGAAGAGCCAGTCTAAGCCATAAATGACATTTGGGGCTCAATCGGGGACAGGTGAATACAGATATCTTGGATGATCTCAAGCTACCATTAATTTTCTGGGGCATGATAACATCAGATGGGAGATTAAGTAGGAGAAAATCTGTCTGGGTGATGCGCTGAGGCAGAATTCAGGGCTAAAGTGAGCTTGCAATTTAGTTTCCAATCAGTCTGCAAAATACACCGAAGCAGAGATAAGGCAACTATGGCAAAATGCTAACACCTGACATCCACTGACCGGCGTTCATTGCACCAGTCTCTCAACTTTTCTGAATGCTTGATAACTTTTATACCAAAAAGAGCGGGGGGAGGAAGCACAAGTCAGTTAAGTTCAGAGGAAAAACTGAGCAGCAGAGGCAAACTCCTCTTTCACGAGCAGGGAAAGGGTTCAGGCTGAGAACACGCATTTCTCCATCCCTTCTGTCCTCGGAGGAGCCATGCCTGCGGTCACCCAGGACCCCGAGCCGTGGCTGGGGCAGGTTTGGAAGGCAGCTGCGCGAGCGATTCCAAGACACGTTTAGCAAAAGAAGGCATACAGGTGGCAAAGGAGGGGAATGCGAAGCAAAACCACAGTGAGACAGCACTTCGCACCCACTGGGACGGCTATAATGAGAAAGACGATACCAGGCGCTGGCGAGGACGCGGACAAATGGAGCCCTTAGACGTTGCTGGTAGGAAGGCAAAAGGTACAACTCCTTTGGAAAACAGCTTGGTAGTTTCTTAAAAAGTTGAACATACACTTATCAAATGACCAGCAATTCTACTCCTACGTAGCTACCTTAAAAAAAAAAAATGAAAGCATATGTCCGCACAAAGACATGTACATGAATTATTCATCAGAACCAGAAGTTGGAAACAATCTAAGGGCTCCTCAAGTGGTGAGTGGGTAAACAATGTGATATTTCCATACAGAGGACTACTACTCAGCAATAAAGAAATGAAACACTGATACAAACTATTATATGAATAAACCCCCAAAACATTATGCTAAGTGAAAAGAGGTCAGACCCAAAAGACCTGCACTGGAGGATGCCATTTTTATGAAATGCCCAAAAAAGGCAAATTCATAGAGACAGGAGCACATCAGTGGTGGGCTGGGGTGGAGGCAGGACTGACTGCAGATGGGCACGAGGATCTTTCTGAAGTGACGGAAATGTTCTAAAACTGGATCATCATGACCATTACACAGCTCCGTAAATTCACTCAGAGTCACAGAGCCACATACTTGGAGCGGGTGAATTTTATGGTATGTAAGTTACGCTACAATGAAAGCAGCAGCCACCAGTTTGTTTCATGAATGGTGACCTGAACTCACATGTTTAACTGCTCCCTTCTACATCCCTTTGAAATAATCTAAGAAATACTAAAATAGCAAAAACAAACTACATTGGAACATGCCAAGAGAGAAGGGTTATTTTTTTAAGTTTATGTATTTGTTTTGAGAGAGTGAGAGAGAGTGTGCATATGCAAGCAGGGGTAGAGCAAAGAGAGAGGGAGAAAGAGAATTTCAAGCTTACAGGGCAGAGCCCAACGTGGAGTTTGAACTCACAAACCATGAGATCAGGACCTGAGCAGAGATCAAGACTCAGACACTTAACCGACTAAGACACCCAGGTGCCCCGAGAGAAGGGTTATTAATAAGCAAAACAACTCTGAGGAATTTCCAGTGCAGGAGAGACGGGACCGAGAAGGGGAACCAGCCTGTGGAGCAAAGGGAAGCCCTCGCAGCAGTCGGGCGAATGGGACCTTCCCACAGACACCCCATGAGAACCTAGAGACTTCAAAGTGGGGAATCCGGAAACTGAGGCTAAAAGTAAGGCTCAAGAGATCAAAGGAGCAGCACGAAACTGGTTTAAGTTGCAGGGCCGTCTCAGACCAGACAAACCAGCTCATGTGGGCTAGGAGTCGGGGCCAACCCAGCCAGGCTCTCTGTGCCGGAAGCAACCAGCATGTTGGATAGACTCTGTTCAGATCAGCTCAGGCCGGATGGAAGTGATTCAACCCAAGCCTCACAGAGTCACCATGGGAAGAGGGCATGGGAAACGGCCAGCCTGATGCTCCTGTGGATCCAACCTGCTCCAGTTTGGGGCTGATGTGGGCTTTGGTCCTTTCACGGTATGCCTGGCACTCTGCGGGTCTACCCCAAGGGGGGTCCAACATGGAGCCCAAACCAGAGGCCTCGGCTCTCCCCACTTACCTGACACCAGAAACTCTCAAGTCACATAGCCCTTCAACAGAGGGGCCACATTTCGTTCTCATGACCTCTTCCATGACTGGTCATTTGCTCACCCCCCGAGTCCTGTCTGCCCATTTCTCCAGCATCGTTGGGGGGGCGCACTCGGGTGCCCCTGTCCAACACCAACAGCGCGCACACAGGGAGCAGCCACTGCGCAAAGCTGGGCTAAGCACTACATTTTTTGCTCATTTCGTCTTCACGACAACCCCATGCAGGGGAGACTCTTCTGGGAAACTGAGGCACCAAGAGGTGATGTAACTGACTGCTAGTTGAGCAGTGGGACTGTGGAGTTCAAACCCTGGTCGGTCGATACCAGCGCCTGGGCCTCCTCTAAGAGCCCACGAGGACCCTGTGAGAAAATGCATGTAAAACACTCGGCCCGGGCAGCCACAGACCAAGCAAGCACTCAATCCCGGTTACTAGTCACTGTGTCAATCTAATCCTACAGTTCTATTCATTTATGCCTATTCTTTTACAAACAAAAAATTAGCTAAAAGAAAGCACTGCATCACGCTCTGTGTGACTACAGGCCTCTGTGGCGTGAAACGGGTTCCCGGCTGTGGGCGCCAGGCCTCCAGGGAGCGGAGGCGGGGTCTAGGAGTCTGCGTGCAGCTCCTCCCCCAGGAGGCCTGACCTGCCCGCCCCATGCCCCCCTGGCCCACCTAGACACAGAGCATGTCAGCCACAGCGTGTTAGCCCTGTGCTCCGCACAGGCGGCCTGGGCTAAAAAGAAAGACAGAGCACTTGTTTCAGATCTGACTCCTGCAAGTCTCGCCATGGACAAAAATAGCCTAACTCATGGGCAGCATGTCTCAGACAAGTGATATTTCACATGCTAAGAAAAAACAGGACCAAGCAGAACAGAACATCTTTCCAGGGCCCAGAGACACCCCCCACCCATCCACCTTCAGTCCCTGAGGCCTGGCCAGGCCCCAACTCCTCACTAGGGACCAGACTCCCATCAAGGGAGTCAGCCCTACCTAGGCCCCTCCTTGAGAACGGCTTCTCCACCCCTTGGGAGGGCCCCTGATGACGGCGACCATGCCTCCCAGACCAGGTTGACTAGACCAGTGTGGCCCCCTGATTCTCCCAGGAACTCAGGACTTTGAGATGCCAGTCTCTGCTGGTCGACCAAACTGTGACCCTCTGCCCTCGCTTGTAGAGGGGTGGCCAGATCCGGCCTGCTTGCAGGGACAGTCGGCCAGAGCTCGAAGGGAGCAGATGCACGGAGAAGCTGAAGGCAGAGCCCATGTCTGAAAGAAAAAGAGAGCAGCGGGCCTGGCTCTCACCCCTGGCTCTGCACTAAGTGTCAGGCAGTGAGAGAGGCTTTTCCAAAAGACCCTGACCAGGGCTACTTCAGTAACACCAGATCATCCCAAGGCAACAGAAACCTGACCGTCAAAACACAAGGGTCTCATCTGAACTGGGAAAGAGAAGCACCATTCTTTCGTCGAGCTCCTACTTCACATGGGCGTTGTTCTAGCCACGGGTTTCCGTGTTTCTGCCTTGGACACTTCGGGCAGCCTAGTGGAGCCTCTGGGTCCCTTCTCACATAAGTATTTTTAAGTGCATAAAATAAAATTATACAGGAAACGAATTACACAGGATTACCCAGGAAAACAATTATATTAAAATACAGCTATTTTTAAATAATTTATAATAACATATATTTCTTCATGTAAGGGAATATACATATTTCTTCATTACTGCATGAAATAACAAGATCTACTGGCAGGTTTAATAACTACCACAATTTGAAAGTAGTTATGAGTATAGATATTCTGAGAGATCAATAATTATTATGTGATACGAAAATACCTGTGATTTTTATTGGTGACAAAGTCCCAAGTACTCTTATTATTACTGTGACTCACTCTCTATATTAGTAACTGAGAGAAATGCTAAATTTCAGTGAGAAGTTGGTGAAAATAAAGATGTCATTTTTTTCCCATCAAAATTCAGAGATGCCTGGTTCAGAATCCCTGTTCCAGGCACTAGGGACACAAAGTCAGCAGGCCCTACTCCCAGAGAACTTATATTCCAGTGTAGAAGTCAGAAAATAACACACATGGGTCAGGGCACCTGGGTGGCTCAGTAGGTTAAGCATCCGACTTCAGCTCAGGTGATGATCTCATGGTTCGTGAGTTCAAGCCCCACATCGGGCTCTGTGCTGACAGCCCAGAGCCTGGTGCCTGCTTTGGAGTCTGTGTCTCCCTCTCTCTCTGCCCCTCCCCCAACTCATGCTCTGTCTCTCTCAAAAAGAAACATTAAAAAAAATTTTTTTAAGACAGAAAATACACACATGGAAACAAAGAAGATAATTTCAGATACTGAGAAACGTCTCCAAAAACTAAAAAAGGGGGGGAGAACGGTATTTGCCAAGTGGTCAAGGAAGGACTCTCTGAGGATGTGAAATTTGAACTGAAAGCTCAGGAAGGAGTCAGCCCATAAAAAGCAGCATGTGTTCTTTGTAGAGGGCACTGCAAGTGCAAAGGCCCTGAGATGCACATGAGCTTAGCAGGCTTGTGATGGAGACAGATGGACCCAGGTGTGGGCAGAAGGGAGTGGACAGACAGGTGGGGGAGCCAGAGCATGAAGGGCCTTGATCCCCTGGTGGAAGTGTGGGTTTTATCTGGGGTGCAGTGGGAACCCTCCGGTGTTCTAGAGGGTTTTGAGCAGGGGAGTGACAGGATCTGATCTTACTGTTTCTGAGATCACTTTGGCTGCTGGGCCTAGAACTGGATGAAGAGAGACAAAGTCGCAGCCTCGGTGGCAGCTGGGGTAAAAAAGGACGACGGCACAGACCGCTGGCCACAGGGATGGGGGAGGGGCCTGGGGGAGGGAGATTCTGGAGGGAAACAGACAAGATTTGCTGACGGACCCCACGGGAGGGGAAAAGGAAAGAGAGGAACTGAGGATGACCTCTAAGCGAGGGGCTGTCACAAGTGGGTAACAGCCACACGCTGCTCAGCTGTTCATTCGTTCACTCGTCACCCACACAGCCCACTGGACCAGTTCTGCCCTCCAGGGCCCTGCAGGGCAGTGTGGAGAACTCCCCGTAAGTAGATGCTCACAGAACACGTGCCGTAACAGATCACAGGACCCTGGGGGTCGAAGAAGACATCACTGACAAGCACCCTCGAACTGGGTCTTGAAGGACCAGCGGGAGCGTTTCAAGGAAAAGGCAGCTGAGGGCGAAGAGGGTGCCCTGAACAAGTGCGGAAGCTTGGGGTGTGAAAGGACCCCCAAGGTGCCAGTGTGTCAGGTTCCCCGCCTCACCTGACCCTAGCCCACATCCATCCTAACACACAGCAGCCAATAAGCCGGGCTGGGACCCCCACAGAGTTTGCTTTCATGGACGGCCCTGACGCTACCACCAGAGCCACAGTGTCTTGTGTCCTGGTCACCCCCTCATCAGTTCTGCAAACTTGGCGAAACTGCCCAAACCCTGCTCCGTGCAGAGGAGTCAGACCAGCCCTTGGCCTCAAGGAACTCACACACCATCATCTGCCCACCATTAGCATCACGACAATTTATCACTTTGTTTCAGGCTCTACAGATTTCCATGCATTCACAGATTTTTTTTTTTTTTTTTTTTTTTTTTTTTACAAGTGAGGAAATGGAGGTGCCAAGAGATTGATGAAACTGGGAGTGCACTGACTATGGCCCCTGCTGGTCACGGGCAGCCTGGTGGGAAGGTAAGAGTTCCAGCTTTTTGAGCCTTTTTAATCCGAATCACACCAAAACCCCATCTTTCCACCCTCCAACTCTCTCACCCCCCCCCCCACACACACATGCTGCTAATGCCTCCTTGGAAACCAAAACACCGCGGAAGAAAAAGCAATTCTCATGACGTAACTTCGCAAGAACGTGGCAATTGTATCAGAACCACAGAACAACCCCTCATCTCTTGTTGCTGTGTGACACAGTCTGCTCTTGCGTGTGGGCTCCCGGAGAGGGAAGGAAAATCCCATATGCCATGTTGGTTTCCTTCCAAACTCTCAGAATTCTCCTTCAATGTTTCAGGTTCAGGAAACCAAGAAAATAAGATGAGACAGTCTGGTGCAGACCACTGTTGAGAAGGCAGAATAACCACTTTTTCCTAAGCGTATGGAGGTTGTTTCAAAGAAAATACACATATCCAGGAATGTTCAATTACAAGACAGTGATCCCGTCCAAATGTTTCAGACAAGCACGGAAACGGACCCGGGGCCTGCTTCAGAGGCCGGTGCTGCTCTCCGCAGACTCGGCGCGACTTGCTCCACCTTCCTCGGTCTTGAACAGAAGCCGCGACAAGATGGCTATAGGAAGGAAACAAAGAGGGTTCTGCCCACAACCCCGCCATCGCTTCAGGAGCAGTAAGTGTGTGTGCATACATGTGTACACACACATACCCACCCACACACACACACACAGAGCATGCATGTCTCATTTTGCCGAAAGTCTTCCCCCAAGGTAACCGTCACTGTGGTGCTGGACCACGGGCCGGCAGCTGATCCCCCTTGTGCGGCCGGCAGGGCTGTTCTCTCCACCTCCTCCTGACCCCCCCAAACCGGCCAGACCTCTTTTCCTGGCAAGCAGGCGCGTCTGGCGGCTCTCAAAGAGAGGCCCCGGCCACGTAAGCACATGTCAGACTTGAATGCCATCACTCAGCGAGGCGTTCACCGCCTCCAGCCCGCCCCCCACCCCTTCCAAACCACCCGCCAGATGTTCAACCGCCAACAGCCCACCTTCTCACTGAGGGACAGAGAGTGGGCCGGGGAGGCGCCACCACGGCAGGGCCTCCGTGGAGGGGGAAAGCGGCAGGGCGTGGGAAAGAGGGCTGGATTTAGGGATGGAGGGTCTGCAGACCTCACAAAAAAAAAAAAAAAAAAAGAAGGGACAAACCGGTGAAGCAGGGCACCCAGAGAAGAGGAGCACGAGGGCGTGTTCCTGGGGAAGGGAAGCACCTGCGTTCACGGGGCTACGGTAGGCCTGCCCCCTCCCCTGCAAACAGGCGGTGACCCACTGATTCGGGTGACAGGTGGGGACTGAGCGCCCCCCACCGCCCACGCACCGTGCACTGAAGGCAGGGAGGCAGAAGAGGACACGGCCCATCCTTGTCCCAGAAACCTCAGTCCGGCCCAGGGGCGCCTAACCTTTTCAAGCAGGAGGACTTCCTGAATTTCTTATGTAAAAGTAATACACATGCGTGCTGAAATTATACAAAACTAAATAAAAAGGCATAAAATAAAAAAGGCAAGTTCCTGTCCCCCACAAACCCTAGTCCCTGTGCCTAGGGTCACACGGTTCACTTAGGGAAGGGCAGCATTTAGGCACACATCCACACACACAGAGCTACAAGTAAGTGTACAAACATACATGTAAATGTACTTAAGGAACGATCCTTTTTAACATTAAAAAAAAATCAGTTCTATTTTTGACATCTGTTGACTAAGAAAAACTCTTGGTAACAAAAAGCTGTTATAAATCACTAACACATTTAAATTAATCCGTGGGCTAAGAATCATAGCAGTATCTACATCCACTTGGAACGCTGGGAGACGTATTTACAGCACCCGTTCTGCCGCCTGACGGAGCTGGGCGCACATAGCACACGCCGGATCTGGGGAGGCCTTACAGCAGCCCCAAGTTCGACACCCCCCACCGCCCACAGGCTCACCGCCGCAGGTGAAGGCCTGGGGCAGGAAGAGGCACCGGGCACCTCTGTGGCTTAGAGAACAGACAACTCAGGATTTGAATTCTCACCTATCACTTACTCAGAGCCCTGAGCAAGCTGCCTGGCCTGAGCCAGCTCCGCCTTCCTTTCCTCCCCAACCTCGTAGATGGTCGAAGGGGTGGCCAGGTCGATGTAGGCTGGAAGCAGCTGGTAAGCAGCAGCTATGTGCTGGCACCCCTCACCACACCTCACCCTCCCTGGGGCTGGGCAGACACGGGCTCTCTTGGCAAGAGACCACAAGACATCGCGCTGAAGTTGAGGCACCAAAAGGAGTGTGAGTGAAGAATCTACACTTCTCATAAAACCAGGAAAGGTTCTCAAAAGGAAGCTAATCTGGGGCGCCTGGGTGGCTCAGTCAGTTGAGCCTCCGACTTCGACTCAGGTCACGATCTCACCATTCATGGGTTCGAGCCCCGCATCAGACTCTGTGCTGACAGCTCGGAGCCTGGAGCCTGCTTCGGATTCTGTGTCTCCCTCTCTCTCTGCCCCTCCCCTGCTTGTGCTCTGTCTCTGTCTCTCGAAAATAAACAAATGTTTTTAAAAATTTTAAGATCATGCAGAACCATTCAGGACGGAGCTGAGGACAGCCTGGGGTCTGACGGCAGGAGGGCCCTGGGCCCCAGTCAGGGAACGCCCCGCTCACAAAGGGACAAGAACGCCTGAGTCGCCTGGAGCCTGCTGGGGAGGAAACAGGGAAGGCAGGAGATGGAGACGGGGGTTTTCTGGGATCTCACAGTGACTCCTGAGCATATTCTCAGGTTCCAAATAAGGAGTCAGGGGCGCCTGGGTGGCTCAGTCAGTTGAGCATCCGGCTTCCACTCAGGTCATGATCTCGCGGTTCGTGGGTTCGAGCCCCACGTCAGGCCCTGTGTTGGCAGCTCAGAGCCTGGAGTCTGTCTTCGGATTCTTTGTCTCCCTCTCTCTCTGACCCTCCCCTGCTCACGCTGTCTCTCTCTCTCTCTCTCTGTCTCTCTCAAAAAAATAAATAAAACATTAAAAAAATTTTTAAATAAAGAAACAAAATAAGGAGTCAGTGGAGGGCAAAACATTAAAAATCCAAGAGACAGAGGGAACATCTGACAGCACGTCTCAAGAGAAGATGGCAGGTGTGGGCCTGCAGTGGCCTGAGGACAGCAGTGAGGGCGGCCGCCACCAAGACCATGACTGGAGGAGGGCGGCCCTGGGGAGACAGGAGAGCCTGGTTTGCACGGGGGGGGCACCCACACCAGTAGGCGGGGGCTCGGTGACGTCCCTCAGGACGAGACACTTTTACCCTACAGGTACGCGAAGCAGGAGCACAAGAACCAGACCACATGTCTCCTCCAGTGAGGACCTGACGTGACCCTTCGGACAGGGAGCTGTCACAGGCCAGAGGACACTACAGAGGCCTCACGACTAGATGAGGGAGGGACCCTGGACTGAGACAGGAATGGAGAAAGAACACTAGGGGGGAATGTGGTGGCATCTGAAAAAGGTCGACGGTCTTAGTTCAGAGCATCGTACCTGTGTTAACTCATCACCTAAATGACTCTGGTAACAGCATTAAGCCTGTGTAAGCTGTTCACACATAAGCTGGGTGAGGGATGTACGTAACTGTTGTTTACTGTCTGCAACTTGTCTGTAAGTCTAAAGTTACTCCAAAATAAAAAGTTAAATTTATTTTTTTTAGTATTTACTTGAGAGAAAGTGAGCATGTGTGCGTGTGCCATAAGCAGGGGAGGGGCAGAGAGAGAATCCCAAGCAGGCTCTGCACTGTCAGCACAGAGCCCGATGTGGGGCTCGAGCTCACGAACCGTGAGATCGTGACCTGAGCCAAAATCAAGAATAGAATGCTCAACTGACTGAGCCACTCAGGTGCCCCTAGGAAGTTAAATTTAAAAAGCAATCCTACACCCTCATCTCCCACCCCACTCACCACCCCCGACACACACACAATCTCCACAATCAGGCCTAACACCAGGGGTGCGTCATCTCCCGTGCCAACCGTCAACGGAGAGTTGCAGCTCTGGGGTGCTGAGCTTCAGGATTTCACACGTTACACGAGGGCCGAACATACATTATCTATGGTAGACAGAGGATGGGGCTGGAAGACAGTTTACTGTGAAGAGCGGGGGATCCCTCTCTCCTTCTTAGTTCTTGCCAAGGGCGGAGGAATGACTGGGTTGGCTGGTAACAGTCCAGCTCACTGACTGGGCCACATCCATTCAGACCATCACTAAGGGCCAAAACGTCACACACCTGTACAAGGCCCCACTGCTGCCGTTGAGATCTGTGGGACTCCCACACATACCCCTAAGTGTGCCTGCCTGGCCTGGACCCCAGGCACAGGTCAGGCTTCGGGAGCTCGGGAAGCCCCAGGGGGCAATGAGCTCATCACCTGCTTCTGCCAGCTTTGACTGGAGAGCCCTGTGCCAGAGACCGGCTGGATCATGAGGGTCATTTAATTCAAATTCCCCTTGGCTGTGCTTCCTTGTCATCAGGATGAACTTTAGAAATATCAAGGTGAAGAACAGGTTGGCAGAACAGGATGCCCATACTCGGTCCTTCCTGACAGATACCACTGAGCCCTGACTCATCACGCACAGCGTGGCACTTCCCACTGAAAGAGGAAGGAAGTTGTCCAGGAGGAAAGCGGGGTGGGCGAGGTCGGGCTGGAGAAGGAGACTGAGAACCGTCTGGGCAGCAGCACAACAAAGGCCATTAGGAATAGAGGGTGCGCCCCATGAGGCAGGAGCCAGGAGCTGGTGGTGGAGGAAGAATATCCCTGGTCCTAGACCGTCTTCAAGTACCAGCCCACACCCCGAAGGGTGCACAGCAGGGGGCAGAGGAGGGGGAGGCGCACCAGAGCGCACAAAGTCACATGTTCGCAACAAACCACAGAAATAGATCTTCCTTCCAAGACAATGTACTGAGTCCACACATCTGCGTTCCCCTCACCAAATCTTGTTAAATGAAAAAAACACGAAGAACAAGAAATCTGTTGCAGTGCTGAAATACGGGGATGAATGACATCACCAAACCAGAAATTAAGAATTCCTAGAAGATTTGCAGCGAATGGAACTGGACAGAGGAGAAGCTCTGAGTGTCAGACATCTGGCCACAAAATCAACCCTCTCTTCAGTCCCAAACGCAACAGCCAGCTAGAAAAGGCAGTGGCCTGGGAGCCTACGAACCGAATGATACTTACAAATAAACTTGAAAAGAAATGTACAGAAATCATTTGAAGCAAATTATGAAGTTCTTGTAACAAAAAAGAAGACAAATCAAAGGAGACACATTTCACTCCTCTGAATAAAGAGACAATATTGCAAAGACATCAACTCTCCCCAACTGATCTATAAATAAAATACAAGGTCACTCTAAATTCTAAAGGGATTCATTTTGGAATTCAACAAATTGATTTGAAATTCCATCTGGAAGAATAATTTTTAAAAGCTAAGAAGTTTTCAAAAAAAAAAAAAAAAAAAAGGACATGTGAGGAGAAATGACCTGTCCTGCCAGGAAGCCACGGCCAAGGATGTCAAGAGCACAGAGACGAACGAGCGAATGAACAAGACAGAATGCAGCCCAGAACACAGGGTCAAGTACATGTGAGAATTAACATCTGGGAGGCACCTTTAACATCTGGGGGGGCGCCTGGATGGCTCAGTTGGTTGAGTGGCCAACTTTGGCTTGGGTCATGATCTCACAATTTGTGGGTTCGAGGCCTGCGTTGGGCTCTGTGCTGACAGCTCAGAGCCTGGAGCCTGGCTTCGGATTCTGTGTCTCCCTCTTTCTCTGCCCCTCCCCTGCTCATGCTCTCTCTGTCTCTCAAAAAATAAATAAATGTTAAAAAAAAATTAACATCTGGTCATGACGGCATTGTAAACAGCAGGCAGGGATGGATCACTTTAATAAATTCCAACAAAACAATTTATTATTCTCTTGAGGGGGGATTTGTTTAAAATCTCTCCCAATATCATAAATAGAATAAAATTTTGATAGATTAGAGATTTAGCCAAACATAAAATCCCAATGAAAATACCAGAAGAAACACTAATCATTATTTTTTTTTAAATAACCTTGGGATGAAGAAGTTCTCTCTAGGGTGAAAAAAAAAGCCAGAAAAATGAAGGAAACCACTGGCAGATTTAACTACAATAAAAATTAGAACTCTGTATAAGAAAAGACATCAGTGGGGCACCTGGTTCAGGTCATGATCTCACGGTTCCTGGGTTCGAGCCCCGTGTCAGCCTCTGTGCTGTCAGCTCAGAGCCTGGAGCCTGCTTCAGATTCTGTGCCTCGCTCTCTCTCTCTGCCCCCTCTCTGCTCACACTCGGACTCAAAAATATAAATGTTTAAAAAAAAAGAAAAAAGAAAAAGAAAGGACATCATGGGAGTTGCTCAGTTAGTTAAGCATCCAACTCTCGATTTCACCTCAGGTCATGATCTCAGGCTCTGAGCCAACAGCAGGGACTCTGCTTGGGATCCTCTTTCTCCCTCTCTCTCTGCCCCCTCCCCACTCGTTCTCTCCCTCTCACTCTCTCTCCCTTTCAAAAATAAGTAACCATTTTTAAAAAGACATCAAGAAAAAGATGTAAAAAAAAAAAACAAAAAACTGGGGAAAACGTGTCTGAAATGTCACAAGAGAGAACGTAGTAAGACCCTTAGTACGGAAGGAATTCCCCAGGGGTCTGGCTCAGCTCTCAGCAGACACGTGGCCCCGGCCAGGAGCCTGGTCTCTAAAGCCCCAGCCTCCCAGCTGCAAAGAGAGAAGCTACCAGCAGCACCTTCCTCACAGGTGTGAGGACTACACGAGATGCTGTTTGTGAAGCACTTAGCCCAGAGTCTGAGCAAAGCGAGGGAACCATCAGACAGGCAACCAGCCAGAGAGAGTGTTCCAGCAAGGTCACTGACCGCACCACCACCTGCAAAAACGGGAAGAAAACACTGGACAACCTCATCGGTGTGTTTCAGTACAGGTAGCTGGAGCTCATCCACTCAAGGGAACCCTAAGCAGGGATTTAAAAGGATGCGACAGATCAATAGTTATGGACAGAGAAAGATGTCCACAAATTGAGGACACAGCCATCCTTATTATATTAGTTCATTCAGCAAGTATTTCCTGGAAGTCTAGTATGTGTCTGGTACTGTTCTGGGTGCTGGGCACAGAGTCAGAAACCCCCCAGTACATCCTGGTGCAGGACGCACACAGTGCACACAGCATGCAGGGCAATGTATGGAGAGTCAGCTGTAGCAAGAGAGAGGAAAAAGGTAAAGCAGGGCAGGGGCCTAGGCCGAGGGGGAGGAGGGGGTCCAATTTTAAATGGAGAGGGCTGAGAAGTGCTTTCACTGAGAAAGGGACATCTGGACTTGCTTTCAAATCCGTAGGCACACGTGGACACACGCCCACATACATGTACATAAAGACACACACTCGACTGTTACTACCATCTCCTGCTAAAGGTGTCATTGCACAGCACTTTTACTTTCTACTTTTCGTACACTTCAGTATTGCTCCATTTCTTTTAAAATAAGGGATAAAATAAGGCTATGAGCTACACAGCATTTGGGGAGAAACCCGAAAGTGAACTTGCACAGACGTGCGTTTGGGGCACGGCTCTCAGCCAGGTAGTCCGGCCGCAGGAGGGTGGAGCCGGGTGCCTGGTGCTTTGGCACCACCTGGTGGCCATTTCCCAGCTGAGCAATCTGCTCTGCAGCCGGGTCAAGGAAGTCAGCAAGGTGCACAATTGTACCAAACCCCGCCGGCCTGTGGACAGGGACTGGAAAGAAAATGGGCAGCACAAATGCAGTCCGGTTTGCTGGGTGGCAGGGTCAAGGCGGGATTTATTTAGCTTGGATTTTCAGAGTTTTTATAATGTCCCATTGCAACTACAATGGAGCAGTCCTTATGGGACAGCCGAACGTGCTGGAGGGCAGAAGTGGAGAGAGGTGGGTTGGGCAGCACAGATCCATAAAACCAGACCCTCTGCATATGTGTCCCCAAAGAGGTTGGGGAATTCGTAGTGACAAACTCAGGTCACACGGCCTGTGGAAGAGGACGGGTCTTCCCCAGTGGGAGTGCCTAGGGGCCAAGGTCCTAAGAGTCTGACTAGGATCAGGAGCCACACAGTTCCCCTCAGCGACTGATCACTGACCAAGTGTGCGCCCAGGCCACTAAACCAGCACCTCCTCACCAGAGCCCAGAGGAGACTAAGGTATAAGCCCTGGGTGACAGGCAAGTAACGCTGATCACACTGAGGACTCCGCCTGGGACTTCAGTCCCTTCTCTGGCCTCCCGTCCTCAGTCTGGGTGGAGGGCCCCCCCGGTGTGTGCCTCCACTACCCCACACAGCACCTGTTACCCTGACAGGGAACTGCTGTTGTGCCTGCTGGGCCACGTGCTCCACGGGCGAGTCCCGCCTGTCTCATCCGCCACCGGGGACGGCACCTGCAAGTCCGACACCCTGGGTCTGGACGCAGCTCTCCACCCGCCACCTTCACGGCAGCGGGCAAGCGCCTCTCTACACCCCAATCCCCTCTGTGCCGCCCCTTCTGGACGCAGCTCTCCACCTGCCACCTTTCTGGCAGCGGGCAAGCGCCTCTCTACGCCCCAATCCCCCTCTGTGCCGCCCCGTCATGTGGCACTCGCCCAAGTGCTCCATGTGCACCAAGTCCCTGGGCTGAGGCTGCCTCTTGTGGGTAAGTGCTGACTGCAGTGCCCAGCACAGGGTAGGTTCTCAGTCCCCAGCACAGAACCCAGCAGTCGGCTGTGTTCCCGATAAAAATGGATGAACTACTCCCCCGGCCTACTGTGGAGAGGAAGGGGCAAGGTCAGAGCAAGGCTGTGCCGCTTGAGCCACCCCAACAGCACCCCCAGCCACCTGGTTCTGCTGCCCCCCAAAAAGGCTCAAGGACTGCACAAAAGGATTTGAAGGAGAGGCCATCCCGCAGGTACAAACACCCTTGCAGGGCAGGGCGGGACGGGGTGGGGGGCACAGCAACACTCAGGGCTCAGGCAGGACCCAGGTGGGAGCCACCTCCCAGGAGCCTTGGCTAAAAGCATGTGAGACGCCTTAACATAATCCCTCCCACCCGGCTCCCTCCCAGGCTCCCTACAGACTGACCTGCAACACCCAGCCAGCAATGGCCCAACATCCTAGCCTTGCTCTCCTTGCTTCCTGTGCACTCACCTCCCACCCCACCCACTGATTCCTTGCATTCAAACCCACGCCCAAGTGGTCAGGGCTGTGGCCCTCACCAGGGAAGGACAGAGGGGGCTTAGGGGTACCGCAGGACCTGCCTGCGGGGAGGCATGTTCTGTGCTGGGAGCATGCAGTCCCTCTGCCAGCCCCGTGGAGGTGGCTTCCAGCCAAGGAGGGAGAGATGTGCAGACAGGTGCCAAAATGCTGCTGGAGCTCACCGGTGGCCACGCCTGCCCTGCTTTCACAGCCAGGTGTCAACAGGAGCCGTGAGACCATCCTCCTCCCTCCTCTCCTTTCCAGTCTTACCTTAGAGGCTACTTCCTCCAGGAACCCTTCTGGGACCCCCTCTGTTATGTCCTTCTCACACAGGCTTTTAGAGCACCGAGCCTTCTCCTCCATGGCACTCGCCACTGCTGTCCTGCATCATGTGTTCGTCTTCCTCCCGGGACCGCTACAGCTCTGGCACACAGCACTCGGCTGCCTCTCCGAGACATCCAGTAAGCGGGTCATGCGGCAGCGTCAGGAGTCAGCCCCTGTCTTCCACGGCTCACAAACCCTTTCCCGAGCAACCTTTGTGCGGCTGTCGATTTAAGTTTAGGTTCCGTGGTATCTCGGTGTGGTTTTAATTTGTATTTCCCCGATGATGAGTGACATTGAACATCGTTTCACGTGTCTGTTGGCCATCTGGATGTCTTCTTCGGAAAAGTGTCTATTCATGTCTTCTGCCCATTTCGTCACTGGATTATTTGTTTTTCAGGTGTGGAGTTTGGTGAGTTCCTTATAGATTTTGGATACTAGCCCTTTATTCAATATGTCACTTGCAACTATCTTTCCCCATTCCATCGGTTGCCTATTAGTTCTACTGATTGTTTCCTTTGCCATGCAGAAGCTTTTTATCTTGATGAGGTCTCAATAGTTCATTTTTGCTTTTGATTCCCTTGCCTTTGGAGACGTGTTGAGTAAGAAATTGCTGTGGCTGAGGTCAAAGTAGTTGTTTCCTGCTTTCTCCTCTAGGGTTTTGATGGCTTCCTGTCTCACGTTCAGGTCCTTCATCCATTTTGAGTTTATTTTTGTGTATGGTGTAAGAGAGTGGTCTAGTTTTATTCTTCTGCATGTTGCTGTCCAGTTCTCCCAGCACCATCTGTTAAAGAGGCTGTCTCTTTTCCACTAGATACTCTTTCCTGCTTTGTCAAAGATTAGTTGGCCATACATTTGTGGGTCCAGTTCTGGATTCTCTATTCTATTCCATTGGTCTATGTGTCTGTTTTTGTGCCAATACCATACTGTCTTGATGATTATAGCTTTATAGTAGAGGCTAAAGTCTGGGATTGTGATGCCTCCCATCTTGGTTTTCTTTTTCAATATTACTTTGGCTATTTAGGGTCTTTTGTGGTTCCATACAAATTTTAGGATTGAGATACCACCTCACACCAGTCAGAGTGGCTAAAATGAACAAATAAGGAGACTACAGATGCTGGCGAGGATGTGGAAGAAACAGGCACCCTCTTACACTGTTGGTGGGAATGCAAACTAGTGCAGCTACTCTGGAAAACGGTGTGGAGGTTCCTCAAAAAACTATCAATAGAACTCCCTTATGACCCAGCAGTAGCACTGCTGGGGATTTACCCAAGGGATACAGAAATGCTGATGCATAGGGGCACATGTACCCCAATGTTCATAGCAGCACTTTCAACAATAGCCAAACCATGGAAAGAGCCTAAATGGCCATCAACTGACAAATGGATAAAGATGCGATTTATATATACAATGGAATACTATTTGGCAATGAGAAAGAATGAAATATGGCCATTTGTAGCAACGTGGATGGAACTAGAGGGTATTATGCTAAGTGAAATAAGTCAGGCAGAGAAAGACAGGTACCACATGTTTTCACTCATGTGTGGACCTGGAGAAACTTAACAGAAGACCATGGGGGAGGGGAAGGGGAAAAAAGTTACAGAGAAGGAGGGAGGCAAACCATAAAAGACTCTTAAATACAGAGAACAAACTGAGGGTTGATGGGGGTGGGGGAGAGGGGAAAATGGGTGATGGGCATTGAGGAGGGCACTTGTTGGGATGAACTGGAAATCAATCTATATGGAAACCAATTTGACAATAAATTATATTTTTAAAATAATAAATAAATAAATAAATAAATAAATAAAAGTTTAGGTTCCAGAACGAGATGCCCAAAAGTCACAAAGTGTCACATGTTCCAACTAATGGCCTTCATCTTGCAGAAAGGAAAACTCAAGTCTCCTTGCCTAAACGGTCACACTTATAAAGTCAATCTCAAAAGAATTAACAGGAAGGTACCATTATAGTTACCAGGATATTTCTTGATATTTAATTATTTACAAGTTATACTTAATTGGACTTCCTGTTTAGCAGGTCCCTGTTGCTCTAAGCCGAACCCAATAGGATGCACAAAGAAAAGCCATCAACCCACCCCTGGCCCACCGCCCGCCCCCCTCCACACACCAGAGGTGATCACAGCAAGCAGCAAGGTGTATTCCTCCGAGCCTTTCCACCAAGCCACATAAATACATATAACCAAGGGGGACTCCTAGCAGAAACCAAGGTCATACCCTTAAGCGCCTACGGGGCCCAAGCAGATCCTGTCACTGGTGAAGCTGGAGGTATAACAGGATAAGGACACACGGGGCCTGTGGCTAACTACACCACTCAGAGCTTTCCATTTCGAACATCTGTAAAGCACTGAGCTGGCCACACAAAGCAACCAAGGGGAAGACCAGACAGTGCTCATTGGGCTAGGGAGCAGAACTGATAGAAGTTCAGAGTTCGGAGCCCTGGTCACATCCTGGGCCCCGCATCTATTGGTTGGGTGACCTTAAGAAAGATATTTAGTCTTGGGGCGCCTGGGTGGCTCAATCAGTTAAGTGTCCAACTTCAGCTCAGGTCATGATCTTGCAGTCCATGGCTTCAAGCCCCGCATCGGGCTCTGTGCTGACAGCTGAGAGCCTGGAGCCTGCTTCGGATTCTGTGTGTGTGTGTCTCTCTGCCCCTCCGCTGCTCACACTCTGTCTCTTGTCTCTCTCTCTCAGAAATGAATGAATGTTAAAAATTTTTTTAACGTATTTTTAGTCTCTCTGTGCTTCAATTTCCTCCTCTGAATGTAGGTGATCCAACAGTACCCACCTTGTGAGCTCACTGTGAGACGAGAGTAAGTTTACTGTGTAAAGCACTTAACACCGTGCCCAGCACAGCGTTATCTGCCACCACGGGCCACTAGTTTGCAACCCCTGCTGGAGATGTTATTATGCAATTTATCTTTGAAACCCACCAGACTGTGGCCTTCTCCCACGTCAGAACAGAGGAAGCCAGCTCCTTTGTAATAACCGCCTAATCCGTGGCCGCCTTTTTGCCCCTCCAAACAGCGGTACAGAAAACAGCTCCGTGTTGCCTTCCACAGTGGAGCTGTGTTCCTGCAGGAGGGACCCCTAGAGGGATGCTGATGGGCTCCCGGATTAGGGACATGTTAACGTGTGTTAGATATTTTCAGATTACGTTCCCGAGTTAGAACCGTTCATACTCCCCACCAGCAATGTAAGAGGACCCACTTCCCCACTCACTTGCTAACACTGGTTTAACCCATCTTTGTAACCTTTTTTGCCAATCAAAAAGGTAAAAAAAAGAAACCTCTATTGTTTACATTTGTATTCTGATAGTGATTATCTTCTGAGGCAGAGAGCCCAACTTCTCTATTTCTCCCTTTCTTCTTTAGCATGAGAACTCCTATTTTTAGCTAAGCCCACCCTGTGCTCCCTTGCAGTTCGATGTGGCTAAGCTCTACTCAATGAGGTATAAATGTTAGTGCTGTGGGAGACCTTTAAGAATTGTCTGAAGGGGAAAGGGCACACCCTACTTCCCCTCCATCTCCTTCAGGCTTCTGGAATGCAGATGTGATGACTGGAGCTCAAGCAGCCATCCGGAATCAGAAGGCAGTCGGCTATAGATGGAAAAGCGGCAAGATACAAGGACCCTGGGTTTGGGATGACACTGATTCCACCATACCAACCAGACACTGCCTACCTCTTTACTTTTCACGAGATGAAAACGTAAACCATTATCGTTTAAGCCATTTTATGTAGGAGTTATCTAATGTATGCAACCAAATCTACCCCAATACACCTTCTGATCCCCAGAAGTCAAAAATGAACCTTTAATTCTCCTTCCTTAAGACAAATAAATAACAATGCCTCTATGCTGCATTTCCTGTATGTTTATTTAAGTGTCCTAAACATGGAACACTCATTTCCTCACTCTCTCATCCCTTCTCCCAACCTTAGGTTTTGCAAAGGTGGTTTAGAATTTTTATTTTCAGCCTATTATGTTTTCCCACACAGCAGTTCTCCTCTGCGTTAAAACTGTTAATAACGTGGCACAATAAACACTCCGACACACAGCAGCAACAGGCACGGAGAGAAACCGCAGGCGCCGATAGGAGCCTTGCTCCACTCTTCCCCGAGCTCATCATCTGTGCCCTGCTTTCGCCGTCCTTCCCCCCGAGGGTCTTACACGGCATTTTCTCAGCTACGCTTCACAAACACTGTGTTCTATGCCCGCACATGTCTGAATCGCTTTCTTCTGCAACAAGCCGTGAGTGGCCTCGTGGCTGAGTACACGAAGGACTGCAGCCCCTCCCCCTTGAACAGGCCGTAGACAGAAGTCCACTGCCTCCCAGCCTCCAGGACTGTATATGGGAAGCCTAATGAGAGTCTAATTCTCTTTCCTTTGAAAACCTACTCTTTCTTCTTACAAAAGACTTTTTTCTCTTTCTTCTTGGAGTTTAAGAATTTTACTAGAAAATAGGTTAAGTGTTAGCCTTGGTGTGAACTGGATGGATCCACTGAATCTGAAGAATCACATCTTTCTACAGTTCACAGATATTTCTCTCTACTGCTTTTCTACTACTCCACCATCTATTCCTTCTCCTTCTAGAACTTCTCTCGCCCCCACACCAGGTCTCCTGGATAAGGCCTCTAAGTGTCTCACATTTTAATTCATGATTTCCATTTCTTTCTATTATTGTTCTGGGTTGTGAGGCCTTTCCTCTGGGTGACCTTCCAAACCACTAATTTCAACTCTTCTATTGATCTCTGAATTCAAAAGACATGTTTTTTAGTTCCAGAAAGCCTCTGGTACACTTCAATCTCACCCCTTTGGGAGCTCCTTCCTTGTGAATTAAAGTTCTTAAGCATCCTCTCCATTCATCTTGCCTCCAAGAAGCCGCTGCACCAAGTGTGAAGCTTGGCTTCCCCTCTTTGTATGGCCAAGTCTCCGAAAACGTGTTGTCATCTGTCATTGCCTACTGAAGGATACAGGCTCTCGTATTCCCGGGTCATGGCAGAAGCCTGAAGCCCTGGACAACCTGACAGTCTCTGTTCAAGAGGGCTCTAGTGAAATTAGCTGGTGAACTGTGATCTTCCTGCTGAGATGTGGGGAGTAGATCCTCTGCCCTTTGGCCCCCACCCTGGTGATGACAGGAGAGGGGAGTCCTCTCTCCAGGCACCTCATCCTGGAATACAGCTCTAATTAGACCCAAAAGCACAGACAGTGGAGAGAGGTGCCATTTCTAGAAAAAGACTGACCTACAGTCCAATCTCAACTCCGCCACTAACCTGCTTTGCGTCCCAGGGAAATCACTTCTCTCTGAGTCTGTTTTGTCTTGTGCTCCTACGCCTAAACCAGCAGCTCTCTCCAGCATCCTCCTCGGGGAACCAGTCCCACCAGTAGTTAAGTTTCAGGGAAAGAGCTTCTTCTAAGCACTATATGAATTACTTGTACTGTAGTTAATCATGGAATGTGAAGGAAGACTGAATCCCTGGTAGGAAAACATCAGAAACTTCACCTTCTGCCTCTTTTGTAATAATGGGTTGACAGAAGGGTAAGGCTACTAGAAGAATCTGAAAAAATATTGTAATCTTTCATCTTTTAACATTTTTGTGATTTCTCCTACCTGTATAGAATCTCATAACGTTCTTTTAGGCAAACACTCTCTGCCTCTCCCCCTTTTATTCTTTTATGTTGTCTCAAGACCCAAGAATCATGGCCACAAAGGGGATGGGTATGGAGAGCCATAATAAGAGAGTCCAAGTTGGTTTCAGTCTGGTTAATATTTACTGAGCACCTAGTGTGTATAAGGCACTGAACAAGGAGGCACTGCATGGGATACAATAATGAGCAAGACACAACCCCCGCCTTAAAAGAGCTTAAAGTCTGGGGCACCCGGGTGGCTCAGTCGGTTAACCATCTGACTTCGGCTCAGGTCATGACCTTACAGTTTGTGGGTTCGAGCCCCACATCGGGCTCTGTGCTGACAGCTCAGAGCCTGGAGCCTGCTTCGGATTCTGTGTCTCCCTCTCTCTCTGCCCCTCCCCTGCTTCCACTCTCTTTCAAAAATAAATATTTTTTAAAAATTTAAAAAAAGAAACTGAAAAAAAAAAGAGCTTAAAGTCTAGGGGGGCACCTGGGTGGCTCAGTCTGTTAAGCATCCAACTTCAGCTCAGGTCATCATCTCAAGATTTGTGGGTTCGAGCCCTGTGTCAGGCTCTCTGCTGTCAGCATAAGGCCTGCTTTGGATCCTCTGTCTCCCTCTGTCTCTGCCCCTTCCCTGCTCTTGTGTGTGCACATGCTCACTCACTCTCTCTCTCTCTCTCAAAAATAAATAAATACTTCTTAAAAAAAGAGTTTAAAGTCTAGTAAAGGAGGTAAGGTAGGAGGTACAGGGTACATCAAGAAAGCACGATGCAATGCAAAATGTAGGCAGGGCCCTGAGGAAGTTAAAACATGGGCCATGAGGGTTTAAAAGGAAGGAGAGCCCCAAGCAGCTGGGGAGTGCAGAAAATCCTTCTCAGATGAGGTGCCAGATAGGGCTCACAGAATCTCAGGGAGCAAGAATGGGGGCGGGGAGGGGAGGAGGGGGGCAGGGCACTGACCACTGGAGTGCGGTCTCTTGAAGACAATGACCATGTCTTATTTGTCTTCATACACCTTCAACCCTTCCTCCCACGGCCAAGAACTCACACGAGAGCTGGCCTTTCTCATGAAGGCTCTGAGGCAAGGGGAGCTGAACCGGAGGGAGAGAGGAGAGGGGACTGTGGGGAGGGACAGGGACAGACTGAGGCTGAGAGAAAGGAAGTCATCCCAGATACCGGGGGAGTCAGACACAGAACATCCGGCTTCTTGCCCTGGAAGCAAAAGGGTAACAGCATAACAAGAGAGCAACAGGAGGTTCTGCACGAGGAGGAGGCAGAGAAAAGAAAAGCCCTTGAACTAAGAACCAACAGAGAATACCTCAGAGTTTCATCTGACAGGAAGGAACCTCGGCGTGCATGGCTCACAGAGGATGTCTGACGTCCCAAGGGCTACCCTGCAGCTCCTTCGCCCCACACACCCCATTTGGCATGAGGTTCCTCTGATGGCACCACTACCCAGATCATCTGCCCCAGCCTGCACCTTTCTGTGCCAGTACGTTCTGGCCCTGCTCGAGAAAGCACGCCTCACTGAGGTCCATAAGCCAACTTACCAGGAATGCATGTGGGGCTTCATAATCCCAGGCCAATAGGATACACCATCCCAGTGCGTCTCTTTCCAAACAGTACCGCTGTAAAAGCAGGAGGAAGAACTCCATTTACAACGATGTTCCATATGGTAAGACTTGTTTTCCAAAGCTCAGCAGGGTACCAGTGCTGTAAGATCAGATTTCAACCTGTTCTTTGAAACGTCATATACTTTTCCCACAGGTCAATATTTGGTATCACCATTAGCCTACCAGGGAGCAAAGCCTGTCCCAAATGCATTAAAATCAACATCAACTTCTTGAACCTCTCCTTTCCCATCATCATGCTTTGGATACATGCTGTGGTAAGCAGGTGGGGGTTTGCCTGGGGAATCACCCCCAAAGAAGAAGCATGGACTCCAAGGGAAAATGCATTCCGGCAGGCCCAAAGCACCAGCCAGAGCCTCAGGCACCACGGAGCGGGGAAGGAAGTCAGGAGTACCCAGACACAAACACCCCCGCCCTCGGAGCACGCTGCTGTTGAAAAAAGAGTGTGCGTGCAAGGGAGGAAGAGGCTGGCACTTCCCAACACAGAGACGGCCTCTCTTGGTGGCCCGTTGGCACAGACAAGCATCCTGCGGAGGGTGCCTGCAGAGGCCCCCCCCCCACTGGTTTCTGTCCTCCACGACACCCCCTCTCTCCACACCTCCCACCTCACTCCACATGCAGGCGGGTGGCCGCACCACCTCCTTCACTGAGGACAGTTGACTTGAGCTCCCACGGGTCCCTCCTTCAACCTCAACGTCTCTGCGTCTTCTCCTGGTCCTCTGCTCCCACCTCTGAGAAACAGGCTGTTGCCGGAGATTCAGGGCCAACCACTGGCCTGGGCCTGGGGCTCAGCCCCCTCTCCCTTGCAAGCCCAATCTCCTCCACTCTCTGGGTCCTCCCCTGAGGACACCTGCAGTCCTCCCCAGTCTTCAAAAGAGCTCTGACCCTTGAACTCCAGGCTGCTTCCCATCGGACGCCCTGACTTCCTCAGTCCCGCACCATCTCACTACCACCCGCATGGAAACACTCTACCTGACCAGGGGGGCTGCTCCCCGCCAGGCCACCAAGACGCCTCAGAGGCTGGTGACCTCAGGTTCTCCCACCCCTGGGCTCACCAGTCCCTCTTTCTGGAAATTCCGTGTTCAGCCCCTAATAATGACTTCGCGGCTCTGTCTCCTCCCGTCCCGTTGGCCCCTCTGGCCTCCTCTCTTCTGCTGACCCCTTCCTTTTGTCCTCTCACCTCTCAGAGTTTCCCCTCAGCCCCTCCCCCTGGAGAGCTGGCGCCTGCCTCGCTCCCCAGCTCCACCACCACCCTGCTGTGTCTCACACTTTGTGCTCCAGCAACAGGGAAACCAACCCAAACACAGACGCCCACTGAACTGCTGGAGGCTCACCCACTCGCCCACCTGCTTCCCACCTGCTTGCAGCAGCTGCGCTCAGGCGGCCCCCCTGCTGCCAGCCTGAGCCACACAGCTCACCAAACCTTCTGATCCTTCACTACCAACCGCTGAGACATATTGAGCAAACACCTCTAACACACATATATTTATTTGTAAAGTAAGTACACATTCTAATGTATCAACGTGTTACATATATTAGAAAACAAATACAATGATCAAAGCGATAAAGATGAAGTAAATAGGTTAAAATAATTATTTTATTTTATTCACCAACAATACAAAAAACTTTCTCATTATTAATAATAGTTGTAATAAGAGCAACGTGACTGGTAGCTTCCCTTTTCTCAGTGTTTTAAATACACTTTTTTACAGATGTGCAACATATGTACAGAAAACCGCAAACAATATAAATGCACAGGTCAAAGAATTCACACAAAGTGAGTATATCCATGTAACCAGCACCCAGAAGGAGAGACCAAATATCACCAGCACCCCCAGAAACCCACTGCACCCCCTTCTATCACTACCTGCCCCCCAAGGGTAGCCAGTATTCTGATTCCTAATAGCATAGATTGGTTCTATTTAAACTTATATGAATGGGATCACATGGTATATAAATTTTGTGTCTGAACGAGCACTGTATTTGCAAAATATGTCCTGATCTTTTCACTGAATTGTTATTCATTAACTCTTATTGATTACGGTTTTCCACTGTGGGAGTTTACCACGTGCATTTGTCCATTCTACTGCCGATGGGCACTGGGATCTTCCAGTTTGGAGCTATTACAGGTGCTGCTTAAACATTCCCGAGCATGATACCTGGTACACACTTACATGCCTTTCTGTAGGGCTGATATCTTGGAGTGGAATTGCTAGGTTGTAAGGTAAGTGTATGTTCAGCTTCGGTAGATGATACCAACAATTTTCCAAAGTAACTAAAGCAATTTACACTCCCTCCAGCAGGGCAGGGCATTCTGGCTGCTCCACGTCCTTGCCAGCAAGCACTTGATACGGTTTTGTTTTTGTTTTTCATTTTAGCTATCCTTGTGGACAAGATATCACAAAGTATCGCAATTCCTTTTAAAGATGAGAGTGAGGGGTGCCTGGCTGGCTCAGGCGGTTGAGTGTCTGACTCGATTTCAGCTCAGGTCATGATCTCTCTCACGATTCATGGGATCAAGCCCCGTATCAGGCTCCACACTAGGTGTGGAGCCTGCGTAAGATTCTCTCTCTCTGTCTCTGTCTCTCTCTCTCTCTCTCTCTCTCTGCCCCCCTCCCCCACTCACACTCTCTCAAAAAGAAAAAACAAAACAAAACTTTACAAGATGAGGAAAGTGAAATTAAGTGCCTCTCCCAAGCTCAGAAACATAAGGTGAATCCAAGCAGGACCCCAAGTCTTTGGACTTCAAACAGTATACTGTTTCCACTTGCAGGGAAATACTATTTCCAACAAAAACACCCTAACAAGAGGCTAAAACACTTAATAAAAGACCATGCTTGTGGACTACGACCATCCCAAAACACAACTCGTGACAGAAGAAAAGAATAAAATGCCCTATCAATCCAACTTTGAGACAGACACATAGAAAAAGCCTGGACATATGTACACCAAGTATTACCAATAACATGACGGCTGATAAAATCTTGCCATTTGTAACAACATGGATAGACCTAGAGGGTATTATTATGCTAAGTGAAATAAGTCAGAGAACAACAAATACTATATGATTTTATATGTGGAATCTCAAAACAAAACAAAAAACCAGATTCTCACATACAAAGAACAAACTGGTGGTTGCCAGAGCAGAGATGGGTGGGGAGATGGGTGAAACAGGAAGGGAATTAAGAGGTACAAACTTCTAGTTATAAAATAAATAAGTCAACGCCAAAATTAAAAGCATCTGTACAGCGGTGCCTGGGTGGCTCAGTTGGTTAAGTGTCTGACTCTTGGTTTCAGCTCAGGTCATATCGTGGTTTTTGAGTTCGAGCCCCGCATTGGACTCTGCACTGAGAGCTCGGAGTTTGTTTGGGATTCTCTCTCTCTGCCCCTCCCCCACTTGCTCATGCTCTTTCTCTCCCTCAAAATTCATAGACTTTAAAAAATAAATAAAAGCATTTGTACAGCAGAGGAAACCATGAAAAACCAAAAAGGCAACTTAGTGAATGGGAGAAGATATTTGCTAATGACATATCCAATAAGAGGTTAATACGCAAAATATATAATTTACACAACTCAACACCAAAAACACGCCAAATAATCTGATTTTTAAATGGGCAAGGGCTCTTAATATTTTTCTAAAGAAAATATGCAAGTGGCTAACAGACACATGAAAAGATGGTCAACATCACTCATCATCAGGGAAATGCAAATCAAAACCACAAGGAGATATCACCTCACACCAGTCAGAATGGCTAGTGTCAAAAAGACATGAAATAACAAGTGTTAGCGAGGATGTGGAGAAAAGGAAACCTTCATGCACTGTTGATATGAGTATAAATTGGTGCAACCACTGTGGAAAGCAGTATGGAGGTTCCTCAAACAATTAAAAATAGAACTACCCTATGATCCAGTAATTCCAGTGCTGGCTAACTACCCGAAGAAAACAAAAACACTAATTGGAAAAGATACATGCGCCTGTGTGTTTACTGCAACATTATTTACAACAGTCAAGATACGGAAGCAGCCCCGTGCCCACGGACAGATGAGTGGATAAAGAAGATATGGTATACATATATACACAGTGGAATATTACTCATCCATAAAAAATAATGGGATCTTACTATCTGTGACAACATGAATGGACCTAGAAGGTATTATGCTAAGTGAAATTAGACAGAGAAGGACAAATACCATATGATTTCACTTACATGGAGAACCTAAAAAACAAAACAAAAAGTCAGATTCTTAAATACAGAAAACTGGTGGTTGCCAGAGGGGAAGTGGGTGGGTGACGAGCAAAAGGGGATTCAGAGGTACAGATGTTGTACCAGTATTAAGTAAGTCATGGAGACGGAAAGTACAGATAGGGAATGCAGTCAATAATACTGGAATAACAGTGTACTGTGACAGATGGCAATTACATTTATCATGATGAGCACTGAGTAATGCATAGAACTGTCAAATCACAAACCACTATGTCGTACACTTGAAGCTAATATAACATTGTATGGCAACTATCCTTCAACAATAAAAGAAAAGATAAAAAGAGATGATGGCTACTTTTAGGGGGGGACATCTATCTTTATTTTCTTATTTTTTCACAATTATCATTTAATAATAAGGAAAAGAACTATTTTTTAATTGAGACATAATTTACACACCATAAAATGCACCCTTTTGTACTAGAACTCAGCAGGTTTTAGCATATTCACTAAGATGCATAGTCATCTCCACTATCTAATTCCAGAACATTTTCATCAGCCCCAAAAGAAACCCTGTACCCATTAGCACTCACTCTTGCACCCCATCTCCCTGGCAGCCACCAATCTACTTTCTGTGTCTATGCATTTACTTCTTCTAGACGTTTCATAAAAACAGAATCATGCAGGATGTGGCCTTTTGAGTCTGGTTTCTCTCACTTAGAATGTTTTAAAGGTTCATCCATGTTGTACTAAAAACCGGTACTTCATTCTTCTTTATAGCTAAATAATACTCCACATTTTGTTTATCCATTCATTACCCGATGGATATTTGGGTCATTCCCATTTTGGGCTATTATGAATAACACTTCTACTGCTATGAACATGCATGTACAAGTTTTGGTGTAAGCATTTGTTTTCAATTCTCCCAGGTTTATACCTAGGAATGGAATTGTTAAGTTGTGTGGCAATTTGGCACTTAATTTTTTGAGACACTGACATATTGTTTTCCAAAAAGTATGCACCATTCTACATGCCCACCAGCAATACGCCCTCCTGCAGAATGAAGGTGCCAAACAAATCTCTCCAGGGCAGTTCAAAAAGATGATGTCCAGAGGAGTCACCATAAAAGTGGCCCCAGGTACACTGCACACCTGCACAGCATTTTATTAGCTAGAAAACACATGTCCAGGCAGACTGGATGGCATGGAGCTTGCTTTCAAATCTTTTACCCCTCATATTTGTATAGTTCTTTAGAGTGGAGAGTGTGTTCACATGCATGATCCCTAGTTTAAGCAGGAGCTCCTGCTTTCTCTGCTAATTATGGTTTCATGTTCTGTCTTCTCTCCATCATTTCATTTATATTTTATGCCATAATCACAACAACTACTTTGAAATCATCTGATATTTGAATGGTCCCACTCCCACTGCCAATCCCTCCTAGGACTTGCCCATGGATGGTTCTTTATTTTAATTCATTTCTCAGTGGCTTCCAGTGATTTCCCCTTGCCCCCAGAATGGTGCATGGGTGTAGCAAAAGCCACACACAAGGTGTGTCCTTATACAACTGAAAAGAATTCCTGTTACCACCAAATGTGAACTAAAACTGGGCTGAGAATAAAATTGTTTGGCCACAACCTCTTCTCTCAAAACTCCACAGGTACTGCCCCACTGCCCCCTGGCACCTGTGCTGTAGGGAAACCTGAGCCTAGCTAAATTTTTTCTTTGATTTAAAGGTTCCTTCTGCCAGGATGCTAATGGTATCCTCTCCTAATTTTTGCTAATTTTGCCTGGCTCACAATGAGCCCTTATAATCTACAGATTCAGGTCCTTCTTCCAAAGAATTGAGGCTTCCTTCTATGCTGTTTGTTCTGGTCTCCAGGCTGGTCCATTATCCACACCTGGGGCCTCCTTTGTTGCTTTCTTGTCCCTTCTGAGTGCAGCAGTGCGTCCTCCTCCTGACCCCTTGACATACCGAGGTGCCACAGTCCTAAACGCTGGCATCATGCACTTCATTTCCTCCTGTGCTTTAAGTCCGCAAGCTCCTTTCCCATCTCTGTCTGTAGACTCATCATCTCACCTTTCACAGCAACTCCAACTTCTTGGAGAGGACAAAGAAGACAATGTTTGAAGCTGGGAAACTTTCTGCCCAAAGCTTGCTCTTCCTCTGTTTCTTGCACACCTTGCTTACTTCCCTTTGCACTGCAGGATCCTCTCAGTGCGTCCCCTCCGGTGTTCGCTCTTCCATTTGTTCATCCGTAAATGAGGACACCTGAGACCTGGTCTGGTATTTATCCAAAGTCTGTAGACAGATCCCCTTTGGTCTCCTCTCTATTCACCCTAATGGAGTCAAGGTTCCTTGGACGGGGTTGTGGGTGAAGGCCCAGCACTGCGTCTGGCACTCATCAACTAGAACCACTCTTTAGTAAGTGCCTTCTCTTGCCTCAGTTTCCTCTTCTATAAAACTGGATAGTTGAGCTCATCTTTCAACACCCTTTAGCTCTACATTTTTATGGTACTCTTAACACATCAGACAGATTTAAAAGTTTCATTAACTTGGAACCAATTATCAAGGATTTTGCTCAACATATGTAAAAACAAGTAATAACCTATTTCTTAAGAAAAACTCATTGTACTTCAAGCTATGCAAACCAAAAAAATTAAGCTCAAGAAATATATTTCATTTGATTATACATAAGAAAAAAGAGAATTATAAATAATTTACCAAAAGCTAGCAAAATACATGCCCCAGGGATGTACTGGGTATGAAATGTATACAAGAAAAAAAAGAAAACAAGAAATGTATACAAGAAGGGAGAAGTTTGGTGCCTGGGTGGCTCAGTTGGTTAAGCAACTGACTTCGGCTCAGGTCATGATCTCCCAGTTCATGAGTTCAAGCCCCACATTGGGCTCCCTGCTGTCAGTGTAGACCTGCTTTGGATTCTCTGTCTCCCTCTCTTTCTGCCCCTCCCTGTGCTCTGTCAAATTAATTAATTAGTTAATTAATTAAACATTAAAAAACTTTAAAAAAAAAAGAAGAAGGCAGAAGCTATACACAAGCAATTGAGAGTCAGCCTTTCTCTTCCTGTCTGGCTGCCTGGCACCCCATCAATTCCATAACCTTCGACCTTGTCTAAACACTGGAAACCAGGTGGGAACACTGTAATAACCATGCCGTCACTGGACCTGTCTTTTCAGAGCCCACAGACATAAGGGATAATAACACTGGTTGAGAGCTTCCTATTGGCACACACTCTGCACATGTTATCCCATTTAATCCTGGCAAGCACCTGTTAGGGCACTCACTCCTCCATGGTCTCTGGCACTCCAGCATGTCCTGCTGGAAATGCCAAGAATCCAAGTCCTGACCAGCCTTTACCCAGGCCACTTTTCGAGGTTGTGCTTGCAGTGGCAACCTTGAGGAATGAGACAATGTCTCCCTCAGGGCCAAAAAGCAAGCTCGCTAAGTGCCTGCTATAAAGCGGCCGGTCCCCCAGCTCAGTGTTTCTTGGCCCTGACACAGAAGCACAACATCCATCTGAGCCCATGGCGTCACCCCCACGGAATGTGGGAAAAGGGAAATGGACACACACGCTAATGTTTATGCTAGCAATGAAGTCCTTTGTCTCTGACTCAAGCATTACACATACAAAAAGATAGAGAGAAAAAAAAAAGTTAGAAAGTAGACAGGGGAAGTTCTCCCTCCTAACTCACCCAACCTGAATCCTGTAACCCACCTCTCCTAGATCCCATAACAGAGCTCTGTATACATCTTCCCATCTTTAACTCCAGGTTTTGTTCTTTAACTCAAACTCATCTGGAGTATCCACTGCTGTATGTGGTCAAGCTTAGCAATTCCTTCTGGCATTGAAAGCCAAATGCCCCAACAATGTAATAACCATTCCTCCCCTTGCTATTGTGTAACTCCTGATGGCTCATGAATTAAGCTCCTGTGCATGTTAGCCAAAGAAATCATTTCTTTTCCAGGAGTCTATTTTCCTGCTCTTACCCAAGCACCATATAGAATTAATAAATTACTGCTTTATAGTAAGTTGTGAAGGGTCAGTTGTTTATAGGCCATATATACCAGGCTGATCTCAACTATTCTGAGACTCCACATCTGTTAAATGGGGCCAATAATAGTGAGGCTAGCCCCTCACCATTTCCAATAACCATCCTCGTCTCCTTCTTTAGTAACAGAAATTCTGGTCCGTAGATGGACACATAGCTTCCCTGAATAGAGAACCTCCCGACCTCCTTTACTGCTAGGAGTGGCCATATGACCAAGATCAGGCCGATGGGATGCAAGAAATGTCATGCACAAATTCTGGAAAGTGGCCCTCAAAGGCTGGAATGCAGATGCAAAAGTTAGAGCTCCAGCAGCCATTTCAGGCCTTGAAGTGACTTCAGCCTCAGAAGCCATTCCCAAGATAGACTCATGATGGAACGACAAGATAGAAGGAAGCTGAGTCTCTGACCATGTAGGCTCTATATCTACCCTGAGCTGATTATCTCTTGACTTCTCCCACTTAAGAGAGAAGTTTCTGTCTTATTTATGTCCTTGTTATTTTAGTTTTCTGTCACTTATACCCCAAACTACAAAAATGGCTCCCTCATAGGGACAGAGATAAATGTTATATGAGAATATGTATCACAAAAGATATCCAATAGATGTCAGTTATTATATTCCCCCAACTTAGAGTCTAGCACTATTTTTACACATAGCAGACAACTCAAACACTTGTTGAAATGAACAGGACTGGAAGAATAAAGGCCATTTCAGTGCCCTAAAATTTTTTTTAATGTTTTTACCAATCTATTTTTCCAGATGAATATCACTATTTTATCAAGTTTTATAGACTATCTCACTGAAACTGCCAACATTTGGAGATATGGTATTGTCACTATTACTATGTGTAGGCTTCCCTGGAAAGAGCCAGAAATTGATTGCTTGATCAACTGATTGACTTTCATCTTATCCATTCAAGAAACATTTTCCCCCCATGCCCCTCCAAAAATAAAAACATTTAATAAGAGGCTACTCAGTAACAAGTCTAGTCATAAAAATAAGACTTTGGCATTAACAATCAAATAGTAGGTAAATAATCTATAACGCCACCTCCCCCAATATCCACCAAAATATTCAGAGAGATAGAAGAGGTGATACAAATCTATACCATCACTAAAACCTAAGGCTAACGTGCTATTTTTGTCCTTATCACCTCCAACTATTGATCCAGGATCAACAGCTCAGCCTATTATTGCTGAAGTCCTTCACTTCATACATGTGCTATGTTGGTGAGGTTTAGTCCAGTGGAGAAATCAGCAGAAGTACTCATGCAAGGATCATATTATCATCATCACTATTACTACTGTCATTTATTGAACCATTACTCTGTGACAGGCACTTTATCAAGCGCCTTTTCTGTACCACTGAGTCCTTACAAAAATTCTCTAAGATGGGTATTGCTATCAAACCCATTTAACATGAGAAAACTCACTCTAGTGAGTGAGGCCCCAGGAAGTCAGGTAACTTATCCAAGGACACCATCAATAAGAGTATCTTCAATAATAATAATAATAAATAAGAGTATCTTCACTGGCTGTGGTAATGAGTCCTTGGGCAAAGGCAGGATTTGAACCCAGCTCAGTCAGCCCCATATTCTAAACCACTTCTCTATGTTCCATCCCACAAGAGCTGAGCAGCATTTTATGTTCGGTACTGGTACACATACTCCCATCCACTCTTCTGCTCCCTTCTCTTTCCTAAGCATTGATATTTTCCAACTCAATAAACATTAATCCTTTTTCTTTCTCCTTTTGTGAGAGGTAAGTGCCTTCATGTCAGGGTGGTGGGCCCTGATATTAAGAAGAGCTATTCACCTCCAATTATCCCTGATCCTTTCTCACCATTCTTCAGCTGTGGTTTTCAGCACCAGGGCCAGTGCCAACCAGGTCTCTGCCTCTGCCCTACACTCCCAGGTCTTTGGGTCAGGGTATTACTTAAAGACACATGTGGGATCATACATCAGATTCTCGTTGGCTCTTCACTGGGTTCTGTAAGCTGGTCTCTGTCAGGCCTTTAGGCCTACCAGGGGGATGGACTTCCACTTTTGTCAATTTAGGACACCCTTCATGAGCAGGCTGGGTAAATCTCATGCACACTAACTCTGAGACCCAACTGTAAGTTCTAGAAATTGTATACCAGGCTCTGACCTGCTGCCCAAGCTCAGGACCCATAGGGGACCAAGAACACACGCCCCAGTCACGGGGCTCCCACATCACCTTAGTCCAGTCTGCGTGGTTAGACACACACCCTTCCCACTGAGGTTGCAGACCTATCCTGAACTTCAGAACTCTGGATGGGGCCCCAACTTTCCTGCTTCAGGAACCAGAGATTTCAAACCAAAAGAGCAGTAGTAGCAGGCATGATGCATTCCTGAAAAGGTCTGTAGGAAGATGAAGGGATGAGACACTGGCTGCAGCCAAGAGCCTCCCTCGGTCTTTTGCACACAGAAGCAAAGGGAACTAATGCTGGACCGTCTCCAAATTAGTGAAAATAAAATGTGAGTGGGAAGCCTGGGGTACCCAGCTTCAGGGGCAGAGGCCAAGCAGAGAGTGAGCTGGAGGGGATGCCCCAGCCACCAGTTTCCATACCATCATCTTCCTAGGTTACTCCTTCCTCACTGACCCTCCCCCTGCTCCTTCTCTGACTCTTCCATGTGCTCCACCCCTCGTGCTGGTGCTCCCCAGCACTCCAGCCAGGATCCCGTGCCCACTATACAGAAACTTCCTGGGTGACCCATCCATCTCCTATCACTTTGGGCCAGCTATACAAGGATGACCCCAAGTCTCTCTCTCTTGGCCAAAAGGGCATCAGAGCCACCTGTGAAGACTCTACAACATACAGATGACCAGTTTTTCTCCCCCAAACACCACTGAGGATCCTGATCCTCCACAGACTGAGCTCTGGCTCAGATCTTTCTCTGAGCTCCAGACAAGCAGGCCAGCTGCCGAGATGCTGTCCCACAGGCCTCCCAAACTCAGCTTGGCTGTTGCCAAAACTGAATTCACTACTTCCTCCTCCTCGATCCAATACCCCTTTCGTGTTCCTTATCTCTGCGACTGGCCCAGCCCTTAATATCACTAAAGTGAGAAACCCTGACGTTGCCCTCCCATCCACTAAATTTGCAAGAAAGGAGATCTCTACCTCAGTTTCTCCCAAACCTGCCTCCTCCTCCCATCCCCATGGCCAACCTCAGGGGCAATAGCCCCACACTCATCTCCCCCATACCAACCATCCTCTGCACCAGGGTCACAACCGGCAGGGTTTCCCTCCTCCCGTAACTGCGGAACGGTTCTCTGCTGGCCTCAGAATACCATCTGAACTCCCAAGCACTGCCTTCAAGTCCCTCTGAGAACTGACTCGAACCCACACCTCTGACCTCGTCTCCTACCAGCTTCCCCTCCCGCGTTCATGAGTCTCACACCCAGCAACATCACGGCGGCTCACCATTCCTGACACACAGCATGTTCTCTCCTGCTCCTGTTACTCTGCAGTCTGTGTCCTCTGCCCATGTCCCTCTCTGCCTGGGAAACTGGAAATCTATCTTTAAGATCCTGTGAGTTTGTTTCCATCCCACGAGCGTCCACTTCCACTACTTGCCGTCCCTTGACCCAGCATCTCCCTCATCTATTTACTCCTGTGTGTCAGGTCCATGGGCTCCTGAGGGCAAAGCCTGCAGCGCCGAGCCCAGGTGCAAGCTCAGGAAATGGGGAATGAAAACCACTAACGAGATCAAGAAGCAAAGAAAGCAACCAATCTTGACAGCAATAAAAATAAAGCCAACTGTTATCTTGGAAGCCATGGCAGGTACTGTTTCAGGAATAGACACTTTGGGTGATAGATGGGAGTTCTGAAAAACAAGAGTCGGCAAGTACAGAGCCTGTCAGGGATGCCTGCACAGGTCAAGAAAACAGCACCACCAGGGTGTGAACACTACAGATGCCTGCACAGGTCAAGAAAACACCCACCGGGGTGTGAACACTACAGAGTCTCCCTCACACTCAGTGCTCCAGCCACACTGGCTCTCTGTTATGTCTGGAATTTGCCATGCCTTGTCCCAAATGGGACCATGACCACGCAGCCACCACCTGTTCACCTGTTCAAGTCCAACTCATTTTTCCTGTAGGAAGCTGCTGGCCTCCCCAGCCGGTAAAGCTGCCCTGTTTACGGTCGGCAGGCAACTTGTACTCCTCCTCTGTAGCCATCGTCAGTGCTGCAATTAATGTTTTCTATACTTGTTATTGTTTTTGTACTTATTTTTATACTTCTTTAACTTTGCTGTAGATTATGAGCTAAAAGATAGCAAGGACCAGACTCATCTTTTTCTGTACTGTAGCCCCACACTCAGCAGGCTCTGAACAGAACTGGATGGATTATGGATGGATGGATGGATGGACAGATAGACAGATGGAGTGACAGGCAGGTAAGTCTAGAAAATAGGCAAGAACAAGGAATAAGGTTGCCTTTTGTTGCTGGTACAATACTTTCATATCATCCAGCTCTCTTTATTCTGATTCAACCCTCACAAAGCAATCTCAGATTTTAAAACTGCGGCTTTCTGGGCTGCCTGAGTGACTCAGTTGATTGACCATCCGATTTTGGCTCAAGTCATGATCTCCCGGTTCATGAGTTCGAGCCCTGCATCGGGCTCTCTGCTGTCGATGCGGAGCCAGCTTCATATCCTCTGTCCCTCCGCTCTCTGCCCTTCCCCTGTTCTCTCGCTCTCTCTCAAAAATAAACATATAAAATAAAATAAGTTTAAAATAAAATAAAATAAAATAATAAAATTAAATTAAATAAAAATAAAATAAAATATAAAATGGGGGCTTTCCTACTGAAGAAAGGCTGCAGACACACCAGGGATATTCCTGTTTATTTGGAAAGCAGGTGTCAGAACAAACTGACACACTTGCCATTCTGGCTTCATATCCGGTGATTTTTCTGAAATACCAGGCTGCTGTCTCTGTTCCACAAGGATTTTGGCTATACTGATAAAACCAGGTTCCAAGAATCTCTAGCCTTTAAGAAGCTAACACGCATATTGCCACCAGACCCCAGAGCCACTGCCACCAGACCCCAGAGCTGCACACAAAGTAAGGCAGGCCTTTGTTCCTCTGATTCAACAAAGGACTTCGATGCAGAGGTTTTCATCGGAGATAAATGCTTCTTCATGGACATGGTCTATGTGCAACGTTTTATGTCCTGCAGGAAGTTGTTGCGAAAGTACAATGTACAAATGGATGTGCTAAAGTCCATAGGGTTTGCTGGGTGGAGAATCAGGACGCCCAAGTATGAAACCCTGGCAAAGTCCCCACCCTCAGCTGTGAGGTGAGAAGAGTGGACTCCGTGCCCTCTAACTTTCAGGACAGACTGACACCACATCTGACAAGTGTAAAGTCCACAGCAGGGCTCACTGCAAAAAAGCCCTATAGCAGCTATACCCAGAGAGGAAGTAGGAAAATAAGCTAACTAGGGCAACCTGGCAGGTTTGAAAACAGCAAGAGAATGCTATCTATCAATCATCAAATAACTTCTAATCTTATCAAAAATCTTCCCAACAAGAACTAATTCTAATCTTAATTGTCAGTCTCAACACATGCATTAGTAATTACTGTACTTTAGACATTTAGAAGGCAGAAGTCCCTAGAATGAAACCAGACCTTAAAACCCTCACTGCAAACTGCACTCCTTAAGTTCCATTATCAGGAAATTAAAATAACTAAACCTAAGATAAACTATTACAAGTACCTTTTCCAATGAATCCCTATTTCCTTATCTCACCAATGGCTTCTCCAATGTCAGAAACCACACCTTGAGGCAGCACAGGGTGCAAGAAAAGACACTGGAGGAGCCCTCGGCTTCTCCCACAGCTGCATCTTAGGCAATCTGTTTAGCGCAATCTGTTTAGCCTCTCTGAGCTTCCATTTTCTCCTATGCACCTCAAAGACTACCTTGTAAGAATCAATATGAGCCTGAAAAAACAGGTGTCAAGAGACTTTGTAAACTGTTGAGATATTTTATAATGAAGGGACCTCAGATCCAACAATGTTCTCATTTCATAGATTCAAATCAGTTACTGGACACTCACCATTTACTTCATTTATTCATTCAACAAACACTCATGGGGTACCTGCTATGTGCCAGATGCTATGCCAGGCCCTAAAGACCCGACGGTGAGCAAAGCAGCCCCAGTCCAGGACCTGACAGCACCACAGGAGACAGACATCACCAACCACTGCACAACAAAGCATACTGTTACACCCAGCAGGCCATGCTACGATCTGGTCACCGAAGGGTTTTAAGCAGAGGGAGCGACATACAACTCATTCTGGCTGCCTTGCACTAGCTCTGGGCTAGGCCCAGGACGAGGCAAGAACAAATGCAGGTTCTTACTCTACAAAAGTGGCGGGGGGGGACCAGGAAGTCATCATTAGTCACACAGTGTTATTACATACTACAGCAGGGTGCTGTGGGAGCCTGGGGGGGAACAGTCTAGAAATGCTAGTGGGCCAGAAGTGTTGGAGATATGGTGCCCAGAGGAAAAACAAATCAAAACACAGCTACAGAAGGAACACACAATAAAAAATATCTCCAAATGGTCAAGGTCACCAATTCCACATAACAAACTTCAGTGCCACAAAAAGAAACACAGCATATTCTCCTGAATTTATTAACTTGTTTTCCATAAATATTTAATTACCGAGAAATGTCTCAAAAGCACAGATTTCTCTTGACCTAATTATCAAGCTTATACAAGGGTGAGAATTATTATATCCAATAAACACGAATTTAATTATACTCATCAGTCTTTCTTTCATCTCTATGAAGATGATTTTCAAAGAAATCTGACTGTTGAGGCCAAATATTTAAATTTCTTCTGATTAGTCAAGTAATTATCTTTACCTTAAAATAAAACCTTATAATAAAAATATTTAAATCTTAATCTTTTTAAATTTTTTTTAATGTTTATTTATTATTGAAGGAGAGAGAGACAGAGCATGAGTGGGGGAGGGACAGAGAGCAAGGAAGACACAGAATCCGAAGCAGGCTTCAGGCTCTGAGCAGTCGGCACAGAGCCAGCCAGAAGCAGGGCTTGAACTAACGAGCCAGGAGATCATGACCGGATCCAAAGTCCAACGCTAAACCACCCAGGCACCCCTAAAAGTATTTAAATTTTAAAAAGGAAAAATATAATGTTGCATCTGTTCATATCAAAGACCCTCTATTTAACACAGAGTCACAGAACAAGTAGACAGAAAGAACTTGGGAAACCAGCCTTCATTTCCTGGACCAGCCTGAAGACAGGGCCCACCCTCGAGGTGACTCCATCCTCTCCCTCACCAACAGCCAACTGCTTTTGTGGGAGGGCACGCTTGCATCTGTAGTCCCAACACAAGCTGAGTTCCTCCTGCCACCCTGGATGATCCTACTCGCCCCTGCCACCACGGACCCCTGAGTTTTAACATATTCCTTGTGTACTAACTCATCTAACTTCCATAGGCAGCAAATTAATATCCCCCAAAAAAGCATTCTGCAAGCCCTCTAACAATGGGTGAAGAGAACATTATTCCAGCTCACATCTACTGGGTGTTCATGATGTGTGAACACTACACTGAGCCCCATTTCGCATCATCTCCTCCAAGCCTTTTAGGAACCATATGGAGGTAAGTACGATTGTGAAAAGTAAGGGAGATGATTCATTTTCAGAAACATCAAATCAAAGCTGTGCTGTCCAGTTAACAATAGGATTACATTACAACCTATTGGACCTATGTATGAACCCCACCCCACAGCCCACAATGGAGTCCCAAACCCTTAGACACTTTATTTCCGGGTTCTTCTTCCCCTCTCCATGTTGCGAGCTTATTTTCACGGGCTTTGCAATGAGCATGCGCCAAAGAACAAAGGAGGGACTGAGAGTCTCTGTGTATATTTTACACAGGAAATGTACATTTGTTCCAATCAGACTAGTTTTTGCCTTACATGAGCATAGGTGACTTCGGGATAAAGCTGTAACCTCTGTAGTATTCAGCCAATGAGGAATCAGGGGAGGGACTTGCATGTTAGGAGATAAACTGTCTGCTGTAACCTCCCCGAGTGTGCCCGCCCATCAGACATTCTCTCTTGCAAGAACATTGATTGAAACCTCGCTTCACTGTGCTCCGAGTCTCTGTGTCCCTCCTTTGATTGGGTCAGTGGCTTATTTGCCACACCATCACACTTTCTGTATCAATGAGGAAACAGTGGTCCTTGACCAAAGCCACCAGGGTTGTGAGTGGTGGGCCCAAACCCACGTTGGCCTAATTCTAGACTTTGCACTTTAAGCTCTGATATCAGGAGATAAATCTCCTACAAAGAACAGAATGGACTCAAAAGCTCTGCAGAAAAAGTGTGGGACAATTTGTCATTCTGGGTCTTCATGGCCTCTGCTCACCTCCATAAGTGCATGTGAAACGAGCCTGGCTTATGCCTCCCCTTGGGGAAAAGACATGGAATTGATCAGTGCCAGTGATCCAGTGAAGAAAAGGTGCTCACAATGGTGCTGGGTTGGAAACTACCTTTGAGAAGAGTTTGTGTAAAAAAAAAAAAAAAGGGGGGGAGAGGAAACACTTGTGGACAAACCCATAGCTCAGGGACAACAGGGCCTATGAGGAGTGTCCCTAGGACTCCCTGAGCACTTCTTGATTTCAGAGCTGGTTTCTCAGACACCATGGCCATCATCTTCACCACCCCACTAGCACCATTACCACTACACTAGAAACCAGAGAAAACAGCCAGAGAGGTGCCTCTCAGCACTCCCAAAGAACCACGGATAACATGCTGAGGAGTCTGTAAGCATCAGCTTTCTATCAGGCACCAGGCTAAACATTCCACTGCATTATTTCACTGAATCTTCAACAAGAGTCCTAAGTTAGATAACACTGCTATCCCCATTTAACAAATCAGTAAACCAAGACTCACAGACAGGAAGACACTTGCCCAAGACCTTATGTGTGGAAGAGCCAGAATTTGAACCCAGGTCTGCCTGGCTCCAGAGCATGAATCTACTTAGCCCCGTGATTTGAGGTCGTCCATCGTAGTCTGTCACCTTCTGGTCACCTTCTGTTTGCATGTGGCTCCTCCACCAACTACGAGCTCCTCAAAGGCAGGGACAGAACTCCTTCATCTCCATACATGCCCAGCATCCAGCAAAGGGTTTAGCCCAAAGCAGGAACCCAGCAAGGCTGGTGAGTGAGTGCCCACATAAAGGAAGTAAGACCACCTCTCTTTTTTAAGAAAATAGCCCTAGAAATGCCCTCAGGATGCCCCTCACAGACACCAACCTGACCAACTGTCCACTTCCTCTGGTCAAAATCTACACACCAACTACTCTGCTCCCTTGAGCCTGCTCCTCCACAGCCTCACCCCAAGAGAAGGGTGAGCAGCCATAGTCTGAGGAAAGCCAAGGTGGGCTTCAGCAAGTATGAGCAGTTCATGTCTAGAGCTGACCTTTTTTCTGTTTCCCCATCTTGTCCTGGGGCTTCTGGAGCAAATAGTTCTTTCCTCTCCCATCTCTAAGACTTTTTGGACAAGTATCACCAGCCATATCCAAAGTCTACGGCTAGTATATGGCACAACACACGCCTGTCAGAGTCAGCACCCAAGTACTTGGAAAGCGAAGGAACAGAGCCCAGAAACTGAGTTTCACCAGAGAACTGATGACTTACCAATAAGAGCTCGCCAACATTCAGTGGGTCCAGAGGTACATCCCAATGTCAACCAAGAGCCTACCCTGAAGACTCAGCAGCAAAGACAGCAGGAGAGTTTCCCTGTGCAGGGAGGAACCACAGACATAAAGCAATGCACGCCATTACACTGTGCGTGCTCTGATCAAGGCAGACACACAATGAAAGTCAAAGAAAGATAAAAAGGAGTGGTCACTTGTGCCTAGAAGAACAGAGTAGGTTTCACAAAGGAGGGGATATTTGACCTGGGAAGCCATTCCAAATCACCCACGGAGAAGTCATTGTTTCCTGCCTCCATAAGCCCCCTACTGCTCACCACCCCACCGCCGGGCCCACCATAACTGTTGGGTAATCAGTGGCTTATGTGTCTGTCTCCCTGCCCAGTATGTGAGCATCTCAAGGGCAAGGACTTTGGGCCTTGCCCATGGCTCAGTCTCAACTGCCCACTAAATATCAACTGACAGAAAACAAAAGAGGCGACTTCCGGTTATTAATACCATGGCTGCTACCCCTTCTTGAGAATCTACTAAGACCTGCTAGTGCTGCAAGTACTCTGTACGCATCATCTCATTTCCTCCGCACAAAAACCTCAAAAGGCAGATTCTATTAGCATGATCCATTTGCAGATAAGGAAACTGATAGGCAGAAAGATTAGGTAAATTGTCCCAAGTCATATAGCTAGTGAGTAACAGCTGAACTTTGAATCAAGGGCTGAATGGAAAGTCAGTTTTCATTCACTAGTAAACAGATCCCTTTTCCTTTCTCTTTCTGCGTCCGCCTTGCAGCCATACATGGATTGCCTATAGTCTACTGTTCAGTGGGACCAAAGCCATTTGTTTCCTAGAAAAGAACAAGGGATGTCTCTTGTTATTCTTCTAAACAATGACTGCTGACCATTACTGAGTAAACATCATGGGGAGGGCAGGGGAGACATGGACAAAATTGTGCTCACAACATCAATCAAAAACATTTATTAAGAAGGAACTGTATGTACCAACTGGAACATATTCCAGTGTTGGGACAATTTCCCAAACAGATCAAGTGAATAAATGAAGGAGAAAGAGTATGTACAGACACTATTCTTTGTGTGAGAGAAAGAATATATAATAACAAGAAAATGGTAATAGCAGTTGCCCCTAGGGAGAAGGATTGGCAGCTGGAGGCCAAGAAAGACCCTTTATAATTTGTTCCCCTTTGAATTACTTGCCTTTTTTTTTTAAGTTTATTCATTTATTTTGAGAGTAAGAGAGACTGCGGTGGAGGGGGGGGAGTCGAGAGAGAGAGAGAGAGAGAGAGAGAGAGAGAGAGAGAGAGAGACTCACAATCACTCTGTCAGTGCAGAGCCTGATGTGGGGCTTGAACTCACAAACTTCGTGAGATCATGACCTGAGCCAAAACCAAGAGCTGAACACTTAACTGACTGAGTCACCCAGGCGCCCCATGAACTACCTGCCTTTAAAAAGAGAAACCATGTGTGATTTTTTTTCTTATAAAAATAAGATTAAAAACACCATTTAAAAAAACACTTTGTGCCAGGCCTCTTCCAAATGCTCGCATACATCTAACTGCGACCGCGAAGAAGTATGTACGCTTATGAACAAAGGCTGGATGAACTTAATTTGTGGCAAAACAGGACCATGAAACAGCTTTGGTCTTTGACGCTGAAGTTCACCAATTTCACTAATGTTGCAATACGTTTTTGCAAATAAATCAACAGCATTCTGAAGATAGAGATACAACATACATATAAGCAGCAGGGACAATGTGTCACACTTTTTCTTAAACCCCTTCATCAGTTCCTTCAACGAGTATTTAATGAGCACCTACTACGCGCTAGGCAAAGTGCTAGACAGATCTTTTTTTTAAAGAACTAAACAGCAGGTCATTAGTTTCCTCCCTCCTGCCTTTCGGGGGAAATACGACAGCGTGCTGATGAGAATGCCAGAGCAAACACCACCCTTGAAGTTCACAGCCTCACACCATCCTCACTCAGCCTAGAAAATGGAGGTCTGGCAAAGAGATTTGTTCAAGGTTGTACAAGAAGTGAAGGCCTCAGAATTACCAGTCCTGCTCTCCTTACGCGCCTCATGCTGTTCTGCTGTGTTGCAAGATGAGGGGGCAGGGAGGGGAGAAATGGACCCGAACATATCAGGTGCTTTCAGACACCTCGTCTCATTTATTCTTCGTAACAACCTCTCAACGTGGACGTGATTACCCTTGTTTCACAAATGAGGCAAACAAAGCTCAGAGAAGCTGAGAAACTGGTGCATAAGGCTTCCAACACAGACCTGACTTCCAAGCCAGAGCTTTCACCCTCCATGCTGAAGAGGCTGAAAAGGTAGACTGGGGCCACAGAGAGCTTCAGGTTCAATATTTTCTATCGATGAAGTTTGTCTCTCAGCCCTGGGTATTGTCACTCCAATAATACCAATTCAAAGAGCCGATCCCCTCATTATCCAACACATGTTCTAACTTTTGTGGGCCACCAGGTTTGGGCTTTCCTTTTAACCCGCAGAGCATGATGGTATTCTAGAAGGCAGCAATCTCTAACACCACTGACACAGTTTCTGCCAGGATAGAAAGAGACAATTCAAACATGCAGCTTCTAGACCCAGAGGTGCCTGCCACACAAGCACAGGCCCCAGTAAAGGACCCATCCCTGAGATGCCATTCCCGTGATGCCACTGGGCTACCCAGCTGAGAGGTAGCGAGAGAGGCCAGCACCACAGTGGTTGGCCTCCAAAAGTTCCATACCTCCCAAAGTAAAGAAAAATGCAGGCCGGTGCAGGAGAAGCCTCCTTCTCCTGCAATGCAGGTAGGAGAAATGACAGTTTGCTCAAACTGCTAGTGAGTAGAGGTACTGTGCACCAGAAGGTCACACACATGGGCACAGGACATCTTCTGGATAGGAGGGAGCCCTCTCATCTTGGTTTCTTCTCTCTGTCCCTGTAGGAAACTAATGAAATTCTCGCAGTCCCTTCTTTTTAGTGTCTTCCTTCTGGAACATGATAAAAGCAGAGTTCCTACTTGGATGGGGAGGAGGAATTCCCTAAAGCTCAAGCGTAAGCCTCATGATCCAGCTCAGAGTCCTCGCTGGGGTTGGGGTCTAAAGGTCAGCAAACAATTAAATGTTCCTCGGTTTCCACCTGCCGTTGCTCCCTCAGTGGCCTTCATCCAAGTCATGATCCAAGCAAGATAGGACTGAGTCTTTTGGGCACTCTCCGCCATAAACCTCATCCCAAACTCAAACAAGAGAAGGGTCTGCTAATTAGAAATACCCTCCTCTTTAACCCCCCAGGCCGTGAATCCAACCTCCCCATTGGCAAAGAGGAGGGAGGCTCATAACTTTAGCCGTGATTTGCTCAGTAAGCATTTTTCCATCCTATCCTCACAAGCCCCCTGGGAGGCACACAAGGCAGGTTGCACGCTTCTAGACGCTTGTTTTGCAAAGGAAGACACAAAGCTCCGAGAGGTGAAAGATTCTCCGGGGGTTACACGGAGGCAAAAGCTTCTGAACCCTCATTCCTGTTCTTCCCCCTCACCGGGCTGCCATGTCAGTCTTTCGGAGACTGCCACTGGGAAGATCTGCAGCAGCATCTGGTACCAGGACCCTTCAAGCTTCACACTAACTACTCTTCCAGCAAGCAACATTTCTCCAACACATTTCTGACCATCGAATGAATGCCAACCGCCGACCCCAATCGAGGCATGCCCCCCTGCAACAGCACAGGGAAAGCCCCTGAGATCGTGAAAAATGACGCGCCCCACTTACGGCACAGCGTGGCACAGCCTAATTACCGGGGCGAGCTAAGATCCAAGTCAGCCTCAGGAGAAGCACAGGCAGGCCTGGCCAGCCCCTCTGGCTCAGCGGCAACCCTCGAAGCCTCCAGAATATTCAGACGGCCCAAAGCTCCCGCGCCCATCCAAACCCCCCTAGACAACAAACAGAGAGAGCTGCATTCCTTGCTCCCGAGACCACTCACCCTCCGCCCGCTCCTCACCTGAGGCACCGCTTCCGGACCTGCAACCGCTCGGGGCCCCGCCCCCCGCCCCTGCAGGTCTCCCTGGCCCCGCCCTTTGCACCTGTGGTTTTTTTCAGGCCCCGGCTCTCCAGCGGCTCGGACCTCACCTCGCAGCCCCCTCCCACTGCCTAATTTGGGGGTCCCACCTGGCCCCGCTCCCACACCTGCAGCCCCTCTGCCCCGCCCAACTGCCTCCACCAGTCCCGCCCCCCGCACCTGCGGCCTGTCCCCATCTCCACCCCCACACCCGCTGCCCTTCACACCAACCCCTGGCCGGACCAGCGCGCCTAAGGGCCCGGGCCTGGTCCCCCGGGCCCCTGAGCCCTCCCGACACCACCCCTGCCCCCCGGCCCCGCCTCACTCCTCGAGGCCCCTCCCCGGCCCAGCGGCCCCTCCGGGTCCCGCCCCCCGCACCTGCAGCTCCCTGCGGCCCGGCCCTCAGGGCCCCGCCCCGCCCCGCCCCGCCCCACGGGCCGCTCCTCTTACCGCCTGCTCTCGCCGCCGCCGCTGCAGTCCCGGCCGGTCACCTTGACGCGGGCCGCAGTGGCTGCCGCCGCCTCCTCATGGCCCTGGGAACGGCCCAGGCGGCAGCGGCGCCTTCGCTCGGAGGCCGGGGCCGGGCCGAGCCGGGCCGGGGCCGGGCCGGGCGCAGCTGGAGCGCGGGCCGACGCGGGAGCGGAGCCGGTGCCCAGCCGCAGTAGGAACCGTCCCCTCCTGGGCCTGAGCGGCGGGCCGCCCAGCCAATCGGTGCGCGGCGCCAGACCAGCTCACCCAACCAGCTCGTCGCAGAGGCGGGGACACGCAAATCGGCCGGCTGGGCGCTCCAGTGCGCAGCCGCTGCAGCTTTGGTCCTCGCTGGCCTCGGCCTTGGTTCCAGCCCGCGGACGCCCTCTCAGCCTGTGAGGATGCTCCCTGCTGTCCGCACACCCCTCTCAGTGCCCCGCCACGCCCATTTTCTTCCTAGAAATAGCAGTGCATCTTATTCCCAGCACATCCTTCCAGGCCTCATACAATTTCCCCTTGAAATCCCTACTAGGATTTATCGTTTTGAACAACAACAAAAAAATGGTTTTGTGAGAGACATCACCTCAATGCTCAATCTATTCAACTCAGACAGAGGTAGGCACAGAACCCAGAACGCCAGAGCCAGAGGAAACCTCAGAGAGCCGGGGGTCCAACCCATTTACTTTACAGCTGGGAAAATTAGGCCCCACGAGGTGAAGGGACTTGCCCAAGACCACACAATTGCAAAGCGGGGAAATGAACCTGTCCCTTGCTCTCACATCCTTTACTCTGTGCCAGACACGAAGAGGTGAGCAGGGAGGTTGAGCCATTTGATTATAGTAGCAGAGGTAACAAGTTGCAAAGGCAGATCTGTGGGACCCTGGAAGTCCAGAACCACAGTAGGGAGCCCCGACAGTCTCCCTTTCTCCGATTGATTCTTGGGCACAAAAACATGTAGAACATCATTTTGACAATTTTCAAATTCATTTAGAAGTCACATCCGAGTATGGAAAGATTTGGATCATGTGTTTCCCAAAGCTTATGGAGGAAAAAAAGAAACGATCAAACAGAAAGAAAGTCAATGGAAATTAAACCATTTGTAAGTTTTCAGGGATTTCAGAGGGAAGTTTCTGCCATTTTGCATTAAGAAAATTATCATCATCAAAGAAGATACTTTTACTTAAGGAGAGCAAAAGACAATGTAATGCAATGGTTCTGCTCAAAGCCCCTGGATTCAGAAATGCACAGGGTTGTGGTTGAGTACAAAAACTGGAGAGACAGGTTGCCTGGGACCAAACTCAGCAAGCTGCGTGCAGGTAAGCAAGTTACTTATCATCGCTGTGGCTCAGTTTCTTTGTTGAAAAATGAGTATGCTGAAAACAGCAGCCTGTTCAGAAAGACTTGGGGGAGGATTAAATGAGATGATATGTGTAAGAGAGCCTAGTACCTAACAGGAGCTTAATAAATATTAGCTGTTGTTATTGCTACCTGTGTGGTGTAGGGCAAGCATGGAAAGAGTTTAGGACAGTGCTTGCAATATATGCTTGCCAAATGGCATCTATTAATTTTTTTATGTTTATTTTTGAGAGAGAGAGAGAGAGAGAGAAAGAGAGAGAGAGACAGGGCGAGCAGGGAGGGGCAGAGAGAGAGGGAGACACAGAATCCGCTTAACCAACCAAGCCACCCAGGTGCCCTGGGAGACACAGAATCCGAAGCAGGCTCCAGACTCTGAGCTGTCAGCACAGAGCCTGACATGGGGCTTGAATTCATGAATGGTGAGATCATGACCTGAGCTGAAGTCGGACGCTTAACCAACTGAGTCACCCAGGGACCCCACCAAATGGCATCTGTTATTTTTATTATGCTTGTCCATAGCTTCTAAGTTTTCTTTGGTGAACATAGATTCTTTTGTAGTACATGAAAACATTACTGTAAACTCGATTTTATTATTTTTTAAATGTTTATCTATTTTTGAGAGAGAGAGAGAGAGAGAGAGAGGGCCATCAGGGGAGGGGCCGAGAGAGACAGAGAGAGGGAAACACAGAATTGGAAGCAGGCTCCAGGCTCTGAGCTGTCAGCACAGAGCCCGATGCGGGGCTGGAATTCACAAACTGTGAGATCATAACCTGAGTCGAAGCCGGACACCCAACTGACTAAGCCACCCAGGTGCCCCGTAAACCCAATTTTAAAATGAGAAAAGGATCTCAAGAGAGAGTTCTCCAAAGAAGGTATAAAAATGGCTAATGAGTACATAAAAAGATGCTCAATACCATCAGCCATCAGAGAAATGCAAATCCAAACCACCATGAGATACCACCTCACACTCACTAGGATGGCTGTAACACATACAATGGACAATTACAAGAGTTGGTGAGGAGGTGGAGAAACTGGAACCCCCACACTGCTTGTAAGAATGTAAAGTGGTGCAACCACTTTGGAAAACAGCCTGTCAGTACCTTAAAAGGCTAAACTTGGAGTTACCATATGACCCAGCAATTCCATGCTTACATACATACCCAAATGAAAACATACATCCATACAAAACCTTGTACAAAAATGTTCAGAACAATATTATAATATCCAAGAAGTGGAAATACCCTAATGTGCATCAACCAATGAATGGATATATACAATGTGGCAAATCCAGACAATGGGGTATAAACAGAAATGAAGTACTGATTCATGCTACAACATGGATGAACCTTGACAACATGCTAAGTGAAAGAAGCCAGATCACATATTCCATTTATATGAAATGTACAGCACAGACAAATCTATAGAGACAAAGTAGATTAGTGGTTGTCTAGAGCCGGGGAATGGAAGAATTGGGGGTACTGGCTAAGGCATGTGGAGTTTCCTTTTAAGATGATGAAAATGTTCTAAAACTGATTGTGGGGATGTTTGCACAAGTCTGTGAATATACCACAAGCCATTGCATTGTACACTTTTAATTATATAGCGTATGGGTTGTATCTCAATAAAGCTGTTTTAAAAAGTTATCGTAAAGTCAGATCAGTCATGTCACGCCCGTGCTCAAACACTGCGTAACAGGATACGGAGAGGATCTCAGCTGCATTCGGTGGTGTCTGCATTGCCTACTGTCTAGCATGTGATGCACTGGTGGGGTGCTTGCAGCATCTCAGGTGTTTGAGTCACTCTCAATGAAGGGAAGGAACTTTTGAACCACAGGAGGAAAAGAGGGTTGGAGGAGTCACCAAGGGCCAATCTCCCAGGCCCGCTGCCTCTCTGTGTAGACTTGTACTTCATGGAGAACCAAGCTTTGAAACAGCCCAAGGAGCTGTTTTCATTAGAGATGCCGATCCACAGGAAAGCTGTGGTATAGAGACTCGAGGGTGGCCCCCACAAACTGCACCTCCCGATGCCCTCGGCCTGTGTGATCCCCTTCCCTGAGTGTAGGCAGGATCTGACTTGCCTCTAACCAATAAAATAAGGCAAAGGTTTTAGGATGTATGATATTATGTTACATCTTGCTAGGAGACTCTGTCCTGCTGCCCTTGAAGATACAAACTGTTGTAAGTTGCTCTATGGAGAAAACCACTCAGCAAGGACCTGAGAGCAGCCAGCAAGAAACTGGGGCCCTCAGTCCAGCAACCTGCAAGGAACTGAATGATGCTGACGATCGCATGAGCTCGAAAGCACACCCTTCCCTTGTCAAGCCTCAGAGGAGAGTGCAGCCCTGGCCAACACCTTGATGACAGCCTTGTGAGACCCTGATGCAGAGGGCCCAGCTAAGCTGACCCCGATTCCTGATCCACAGAAACTCTGAGATAACAAATGAGTGTTGTTTTAAGCTGTTACATTTGTGATAAAATTGTTACGCAGGAACGTATAACTAATACAGAGGCTCAGCCCACCCTGTCCTGGTGCCCGAGAGGCAGCTTTGTGCAGAAGCCATCAGTGCCCCGGTACAGCGAGGATTCTGGAATGCAGCGTTTCTCCAGATGCTTTGGGGGCATCAGGAGGCAGAGGATAGGGTCTAGAAAAGAGCACCATTCTTGGGGGACAGATAGCAGTGGCAATGGTGAGATACCCGCAAGGGGAAGCAGCCATCAACATGGGCAGTAGAGGGGAGACTGGAAGAACAGGAGTTGAGAATAAAGTTTTCATTGGTCAGTTCTAGAAAATAATGATGGCTTTGCCACTTCCCAGCTATGTGGCCTTAGACAAGTTTTCTGACGTATGAGAAGGTAATATTTAGAGTACCTGCCTTGTAGAGTTCTCCTGAGGAAAAGTGACTTAATCCTCTAGTGGCCAGGAGAATGCATCTTGCAGACCTCGGACTATCGGGAGCTTATTTAACCAAGGGCCCAGCTGCTGTGTTATGAAAGCCAACAAAGCATTTGCACTAAGGCGACACTATGTATGGGCTGCACCCAATGACGGGCCATCACAGGGATTCTAACCCAGGGCTGCCCTTGGGTGACAATGAGACTCCTCTGATGATCATCTTAGACACAAGGACTCCTCAACCACCTTGCTGAACCTCCTTTAGACTACATGCATGGTGGTATGGGGTGCTTCCACACACTTCCTTCCCTCTCTCCTTCACCTGGGGTCAGATTTGCATCACGGTCTCACGGCGCTCAACCTTCCTGAGCTCCCTGCCCATTTCCCTACTAAAATCGCTGCATGCTGGATCCTGTACAGCATCTGCTTCTCAACGAATCCGGACTGGCACAGAAAGTACCAGGAGTGGTCAGTGAAGACAGGTGGTAAGATGCAGATTTAGGACTGGCTTACCCACTGCCTAGCAAGCAGAGGATGCCCTCCTGATAGGCCTTGGAACAAGATGATGGCTCAAATGCTGAAGATTTCACTTTTGGTGACCTGGGAAAATAATCTCTGTGGAGGAGAATACTGTGATGGGTTCTGCAATGCCGGCATTTAAAATATATGGCTTAGTCGGTAAAGCATGTAACTCTTGATCTTGGGGTCATAAGTTCAAGCCCCACATTGGTTAAGTATCCAACTTTGGCTCAGGTCAAGATCTCGCAGTTTGTGCAGGCCCCGTGCTGACAGCTCATAGCCTGGAACCTGCTTCAGATTCTGTGCCTCCCTCTGCCTCTGCCCTTGCCTCCCACTTGCGCCCTGTCTCTCTCTCTCTCGAAAATAAATAAACATTAAAAAATATTTAGGGGTACCTGGGTAGCTCAGTCAGTTGAGTGTCCGACTTCATGATCTCACTGTTCATGGGTTTGAGCCCCACGTTGGGCTCTGTGCTGACAGGTTAGAGCCGGGAGCCTGCTTCGGATCTGTGTCTTCCTCTTGCTCTGCTCCTTCCCGGCTCACACTCTGTCTGCCTCTCTCAAAAGTGAATAAACATGAAAAAGAATTTAAAAAATAATCAAACAGTTTAAAAGATTTAAATAAAACTTTAAAAAAGAAAATAAAAGTAAAAAAGTTTTTTTTAGGGGTGCCTGGGTGACTCAGTCGGTTAAGTGTCCAACTCTTGATATTGGCTCAGGTCATAATCTCAGAGTCATGAGTTCAAGCCCTGCATTGGGCTCTTTACTAGGCATGGATTCTACTTAAAATAAATAAATAAAGTGTTGTTTTTTTTTAATAAAATACATGGGGAGAACAATGTGTACAAAGATAGAAGAAGTTAGTTGGTTACACCTAAGCTGTATTACAGAAGGATAATGAGAGACTGAAAGCTGTCAAGGAGTACTTAATGGGTAAGGGAAAGAGCCAGGGAACTCTGAAAGCAGCTGACAAAGAGACCCTCATCACATATGGTAGTGGAAGACAGACACTTTGAGTGGCAGGCTGAAGATCTAATTGTTAGAGTCTAGAGCTCCAGAGATGTTTGCAGCCCCTGGTTCCCACAGCCAAGGAGAGTCTATTGGACAAAGGCCAGGGCCCTGGTAGGGAAAACCTAGGATCCTAAAAGGTGGATCAGGGATATCTGACGATATTGACTCTGCAACGTGCACCCCGGGGCCCACTGGGCTTGCCAAGCTAGAACACCTTTCCTTAGTGAGAACAAGAGCCACCACTGTGCTACCAGGTGCTACAGAAGCCCTTCCCCACAGACGACAGGTGTCCCCACCTCCCCTCCAGGCTGCCAGGCTGGGCAACTAGGGTTAAATCCCAGCATAATCTCACTTGGGAATGCACCAGACCTGATAAGAGGGAAAATAGACTATATTCTTGAAAGATGCAAGAATTAGCCAGCATGTACGGAAAGAAGACAGTGGAGTACCCCTCAGGTTGGATTTTGTGGATGCTTGATCAAGGAAGCTGGAATGCAAGTCTAGACAGGCAAGAATTCATTGACTCGGGAACATGTTCTTAGGACACTTTCTTTAACATCCTAGCAAGAACCCCAGCTACTGGAGTAGCTCTTAGAAGCCTAGGAAAAACAATGGCCAATTCTCAGTGACATGGAAATACCTGAATTGCCCTAGTGGATGGTAGAAGCGGGCATGGTGAAATGGACATACAGTTACCCTATTAATGGTGTCTGTATTTGGGAATCAGCCTAGTGCTAAAATTTATTTGTAATCCAAAAATAAATACTCACAGCACTTTCAAGGTCACTCACAGACACATAAAACTTTTAGTTGCCTGATGTGCACATTCCTAACAGAGGTCAAACAAGGTGACATTCTACCTTCATGTTCAGTGCTCCCACAGTACACAAGTGTCCTTTCTGCAACCTCTCTAGCACGCTGTTTTTCATTTTTGTGCTTCTTCTGGTGATTTAACTGTTTAAAATTATCCCCAGGCATAATGCTGAGGTGCTATACAGTGTTCCTAAGCACAGGAAGGCTGCTGCGATGGGCCTGAGTGAAACAGCCCAGATGTTCAACAAACAGTTCAGGCATGAGTTATGGTGCTGTTGGTCATGAGTTCAATATTAACTAATCAACAATACAATTGATCCTTGTACAACATGCATTTGCACTGTACACATCGACTTATACATGGATTTTTTAATAAAAACAGTACCATACTATAAATATATTTTCTTTATTATTTTCTATTTTTTTATCTTCTTTAAGTTTATTTATTCATTTTGAGAGAGACAGAGAGAAAGAGAGAGAGAGAGAGCAGGGCAAAGAGAGAGGGAGAGAATCCTAAGCAGGCTCTGCATTGTCAGCGCAGAGCCTGATATGGGGCCTGAAATCATGAACTATGAGATCATGACCTGAACAAAATCAAGAATTAGATGCTTAACCAACTGAGCCACCCAGGCACCCCAATATGGCAGCATTCTAATTCTGTACTTTAGTCTTTACACTTAGCAAGTGTAAGTCAGTATTAGATTCAGCCCCACTTTCCCTGTGTTCCAAAGTCAGGTTTCTCATTGGTCAAGGCTGAGGGCTGGCTTCAGACCTGGTGCAGTCCCCAGGGCAATCTATCCTGAGACCCAACTGGTTGACCTTCCCCTGATACAAGCCTCACTCTGTGCAGCGATATTCTCTATGAAAAAGCCATTTCAACTTTGGCATCTACCATAGTAGACACTCCATAAATATTCATTGAGTTGAGTTCTACTGCCTCCCCATGGACAGAGGGTAAAATCTGAATTTCTTAATAAATATGAAATAAAATATACCTCAACATCTGTCTCCAGCCACCCTATCCACCCTCATCTCCCATTTGCTAGGATTTACAAAGCATTTACTATGTTTCATCTCATGAAATACATGATTTCATTCAATAAATATAGATAAGCATAGGTGTCATAGAGGCCATTATGTACAAATTATTATATGTGATATCTATCATATGTTGTGTGTACATGTATATAATTTAACCTAAATAGTCTCATACAACCTATGCTCCCCTGTAAGTTGTTTTTCCACACTCAACAATATGTCATGGGCATGTCTCTCCCTCTCTGTCTCTGCCCCTCCCATGAGTGTGTGTGCGTGCTCTCTCTCTCGAAATAAATAAACTTAAAAAAAAGTTCTTGCTCAATATATTGCAAATTTTCTTCTAAACTTGTAGCAGTTTTGGTGTTGCTGTTATTGTTTTGCTTTCAGTAAACATGTTTTACATCATGTATAGTTAAATCTATTTTTTCCATTTCTTATCCTTAAAAAGATCTTCCCCACTGCAAAAGCAAATAAGCCATCACCTCCTTTTTTTAAAAACGAGTTTCTTCATGGTTTCATTTTTCTACAATTAACTATTCTCTTAAATTTTGTTTCTGGTCTTGCCTCTTCTTCACTTAGCTGGGCCCCCTCCCTCAGACTGGGTCTCTCTTAGTCCCTCCTCCCTTCGGCAGGATATAGATTCTTCTTTTTTTTAATTTTTTTTATGTTTTATTTATTTTTGAGAGAGAGACAGCGTGAGCAGGGGAGGGTCAGAGAGCGAGGGAAACACAGAATCTGAAGACAGGCTCCAGGCTCTGAGCTAGCTGTCAGCACAGAGCCTGACGCAGGGCTCGAACCCACGAACTGCAAGATTATGACCTGAGCCAAAGCCAGACATTCAACCGACTGAGCTACCCAGGCACCCTGGCAGGATATAGACTCTTAAGGGATCTCAACATTAGTGTCAGGCAATATTAGCCCCTAAGCCTGAGGTCTCCACTTGCAGGATGTCCACTGGTTCCAGCCAAGGGAATGCAATTTATATCCAGTGAAGGACTAGTAGCACTTCTTTTTTTTTTTTTTTTAAATGCTGGGGTGCCTGGGTGGCTCAGTTGATGAAGCCATCTGACTTTGGCTCAGGTCATGATCTCATGGTTTGTGGTTTCGAGCCCCACGTCGTGCTCTGTGCTGTCAGCTCAGAGCCTGGTGCCTGCTTCAGATTCTGTGTCTCCCTCTCTCTTTGCCCCTCCCCCACTTGTACTCTGGCTGGCTGGCAAAGGCTCATAATAATGTAATTCTTTCAGGAGACAGCAGGAGGGAGTGGTGTCCTGGAATCATGGTCAGACCATCTGACTTCTGCCATTCAGAACCTGACAGAATGGCTGTCTTAGTGCCCAGGACAAATCCCAGGTGCAGAATACCCTGTCTCTGGGTCCTCTGTCCTCAGAGCGCACTCAGGGTTACCAGGCCATGTCACTGGCTCTCTCGGGGGTAGTCAATGAGGCTCTATGCCTCAGTTATCCACACAGAGCCCAATTCTTTCCATCTGAGCTTAGACCATTACACCCAGATAGCACCTGACACTTTATAAAGGTAAGTATCTCCCCAGGTAAAATTGTAGGCAGAGAGGTGCTGGGTTGACCTTCAGGAAGTCTCCAGTACTCACAGGTACTCATCTCCTAACTGCAGTCTAAAGTGGGGCCTTCCACCAGGGCCTGGTGGCAGGAGGTTCGAAGGCCACCCTGGGGAAAGGGGGACCATGCAGTGGAGGAAAAGGACGGAACTAGCAGTTTAATGACTGAACACCTGATGTCATTCCCATTTCACCACCCGCCTGGCGGGGGACTGGCAGGCAAGAAGGGGTGAGCGAGGCCAGAACGTGGGGAGGCAGTTGGGTTGAAAAGGCAAAGAGGAAGTGAGATGAAGCCAGCAAATGGCCCCACTGCCTTTCCTCTGCAAGAATACACACAAGGCGGGCATCTCTTTGCTCAACTGAGTGCCAGCAGCCTGTGAGGTCAAGAAAGCCAGAGCATCCCTGGAGAGCAGAAGAGAATCGGGGGCCACTGGGAGAGGAAGCTCTCAAAGAAAATGCTCGGGGAGCCTCAGAGGAAATTCAGAGGCAAGAATCCCTTCTCAGAGTCCAGATCTTGCAAACTGAAGGTGGCTTTTGATTCTCACATTAATATTTGGAGAAGTGGAGAGAGTGAAGCTTTGGAGGGGGTAAAAAAATAACAACAAAACCCACTGAAAACAGCTCCAGGGACCCGGATATGCAATGAATAGAATGCCTGGCAGAGACAGGCTAGTTAGAATAAGTCGCACGAAAGTAATGTGTTTGCCAAAGAAGTGTTCTTCCAAGTTGTGGATTCCGCCACTTCAGTTCCAACAAAATTCTGTAAGAAACATGTCTCATAATAATATTTGTGAAAGCCCTGAAGTGAAGGGAGGTGGGCAGGCAGAAAAGGGAAGAATGTTCCCTTGGCCTAGACTTTAGATGATATGAAATGTTGGGTTTGGGAGTGAATGGTCAAGAAAGAATGTTTGAGACATTTTCAGTGCAAAAAGGGTGGTTTTATTAAAGCACAGGACAGGACCCACAGGCAGAAAGAGTTGCACTGGGGTTGTGAGTAGCGGCTGATTATATACTTCTAAGTTGGGAGGGGGTTGGGATAGTGTAAGTCTCTAAGGAATTTGGAAGCAACTTTTCCAAGACCTTGAGGGGCTAGCTGTTGTTAGGTAAGGTCATTTACTACTATCTAGTAAACCTTAGTCATGAGACCCTTCAGATGTCTATCAGTGGGCCCTATGTTTGGAAGATGATTGCTAACCTATATCCGGAGGTGGGGCGGTGGGTAGAGATAAAGGAAGTTTCCAAAGGAATTTTCATACGTTAAAATAGACTTACAGGATCCTGGAGGTCAGGCTAATGTCAAGTTAAGGTTGCCTTTTGCCTTTAGCAAAGTATTAACATTGAGGCAGCTAAGCTCCTTGAGGAAGGTCACTCTGCCTGTCCCAAGTCCTGGTCAAGGAACTGTAGTTCAATTTTTTCTGAAATTTCTTTTGCCTTTGTTCTCCACATCATAAAGAAAATAGCCCAGTGACACATTAGCCTAGAGAAGCCCAGAGATGGCTGGAGGGAGATCGTAATGTTCTTACTGAATATTTAAAGCATGTGTGGCCCTGGGGAGTGGGAGAGCCAAGGGTCCAACTCCAAGGAGGCAAATTTTAAGCTCAAGATACGGATGTGATCATGGAAAGCTGTCAAAGATGCAGAGTCTCCTGAGAGGTAGCCAATTTCCACAAGCAAGTACGAACTGGAGATTACTTCCATGGACGACTACTACCGTAGGAATCCCGGTATTGGGAGGCAGGGAGCAAGTAGTCTGGGAGGAGCCTTCCCACTCTTATGAGAGTGTAAGGGTCCTTCCCTGCCAAGTTGAGCAGTCCGGGGAAGGGGGCAGAATTCAAAATGAGTTCCCCTCTAATTTCCACATTTCAGAGAACACAGCCATACACATGGCACCTGAAGGTGGTATGAGCCAACTGGTGGGATCCATTCTAGCTTGGAGGCTTGGGCTGTACACAGCCACGACTGGGGCCCAGAGGAGCCCAGGGAAGGACAACAGGGCACATCCTGTGTTGGGACACGAAGAAGTGCCCAAGGGCTGATCAGAGTACCAAGGCCGAGGCCAAAAGGGATGAAGAAATGTTCTGAGTACCAGAACCTCACTGCCTTTGCAGCAAAGCTTGAGGGGGGCTTGTGACATCATCGTGGGGGTGGGGGGACGGAGCGGCGGGTTGTGGTGCCAGCCACTACAAATGGGAATGTCACTGTCCCCTAGAGGCTCGGTCTGACTGATTAGGTCCAAGCTCCATTAGGTCAGATGCAGGAACAAAAGAAGCCCTAGTAAGCAACCTCTTTGAAAGATGAAGGACAGGGGACCTATCTGTTGTCTCGGATTGGACAGGAAAGGGACGCAGCTCTGCCCGAGTCTGCCGTGTGGGTGACTGCATTATATCCACTGTTAATGTAGACATAACTCCTCCCACCCCCTCTCGAGTAACAGTACGTTCTTTCCACCCACAGCTAGGTCAGCAAGCTTCATTATACACCTTCCGCCACGCGGTGGGCAGCAATCACCTGGTGAGGGCTCCACAGTGACGCAGTGACAGTTCCACAGCATGCTCCCAAGTTGATGTGTTCTGCATATTTCCTTCCTCATGGCCTCTTTCGGCTATTTGTGTTCTGAAAGGTTTTGAGCCCTATTCGCTGACAAAAGGTACGCAAGCTAGGTCTGTTGTGAAAAACAGAAGGAACATCACAGGATGTTAAACATAATAGTCCTTCAGGCTTGAGGGGCTTTCAAGGAAGTGGCCCAGGAAAAGGGGATGAAAATCAGCCATGCAATTAGGGGCTTGTGGGTTGTCCTTTGACATTATAAAGGACACCCTAAACATCCCTGAGGCCAGAAGGGTTTAGCCAGTTGTATGAATTATAATAGGAAGAAACCAAAGGATCGTGCCTTCCGGACAGATGGAAAGAGCCAGCCGCTGCTGCCTTTGTCAGCAAAGCAGCTCAACGGTCTACACAACCCCTGCTCCAACTCAGTGGATCTGCTTCAAGTGGTGCTCCCATTTCCCAAACCACATCCCCTCGGGGTATTCCTCCAGCCCTGTCAGAGAGGCTCGGCCCTGACTCTTGACCTTGGGCTGCCTTTCCAGTCTTAAGGAGAAAGCAAACCTGTCGGAAGCCATTGCCTCACAAATTATCTGAGCCACGAGATTCCAACTCCATCTTATGGGTAAACCGAGACGGAAGAGGTCATGGTCAGGCACAGGCATGGCCAGAAGCCACACTTGAAGTGGATGCGCTTTCCCCATCGAGCCCTTCATTGCCTCGGGAGTCCCCCCACCCTGGCCCCCAGCTAGCACGTGAAGCCAGTTCCTACTCGCGGAGCTCTTACACTGGGGACCAACTCATTGCCCACTTCACTCAACTGGAGCCCTGCTGGGAAGGGAGGCCCTGTTTTCCAGCGAGCAGCAAGGAACGGGGCAGCTCCAGCAGTCTAGGAGCCAAGGTTAATCCCTGCCTGTCTCCTAGCGGCGCTGCCCTCCCTGCTCAAACCTCCCAGAGCCCTGGATCCCTGCGGTCATGAAGCATACGTTTTACAGGCTAGAGGGAGAGACATTTGCTGAACAACCTCCTCAGTTGAAATACGTGCTCTGATGTAAGTGATGAATCACTGAATTCTACTCCTGGAACCAGTATTATACTATATGTTAACTAGATGTAAATAAAAGACAAAGACACACACACACACACACACACACACACACACACGAGGAATATGTACTCTGAAGGGAGGAGGATCTGGTAAAGGGGCCTGACTGTAGAAGCGTTCCCTGACGGAGGGAGGCCTGGGCTGAAATCTGAGGACAAGTTAACTGGCTTGCAGGGAAAAGACCCCCGGAGCGGGGGGGGGGGGGGGCATCGGAAACCACACGTGCAGCGCCCCCCCCCCCCGCAGGGAGTGAGCATTCCAGGAGCCACGGGGGTGCGTCTGCGGGCACACTGGGCACAGGAGTCACCAGCGATTTGTTCTAGGGTAGACTGGGTGCACACAGAGGCCCCTGACAGTCAGTCTTCACCACCCAAGAGAGAGGTGTACAGAAATACACCTACTTCTTTCTCCTCTTCGCAGCACCATGAGCTTCTTGTGAAATCCCAACCTCTCGAAAGCGGCGGTTACAGAAATTGTGCCACGGCAGACGTTGGCAGAGCCAGTGGGACTCACAGAGGCCAGAGGGGCAGACACAGAGGGAGGCCACAGCGCATTTGCTCTAGCAGCATTTTTATTTACAAACTGCAATTTCCATTGACTTTATACCATAAAAAAGCCATTTACAAGCAAGAAACGAGAATTCAGAACAAATTAAGCAGCACTGAAATATTCATGTCACAAATCTAAAACAAAATGAATACAAGAGTAAAATATCATTTGAATAAATAGTCTTAAATTCATGCTATAAAATAATCCTTAATGGCAAGTTACTAGTTGATACAGCATCCGCTTAGCTAGCTTCATTTACTTCACATGGCGATGAAGTGTGGACGTGTGAGGTTACCAGTTTATATTGCAAGATAATGACACTGTGTTAAGTCATTCAAATTGCTCAACCATTTATAACGGAAAAAATGTTAGCCCTACTAATTAAAGTGGTGAGAGAGACGGTTTTCACATTAGGAAAATGGTCATTCTCAAAGAAACCAGGTAAGTTTACCTCTTACTATAGTCGGGGCAGCAACCAACGGCTTGGGCGGCAAGTCCAAAGGTTGAATTCACAGCATACTTGTCACCGAGGGGCAGCAAGAGGTCTGGCTACTGAATCTGCTGCAAGGCTTACTCCAGGCCTGGAGCGAGAACTACGGTAGCCCTGCTGTCGGGGCGGCCCCAGAGGGGAACCGGGGAAGACAGGGTCCTCTTCCGGGCCGAGAAGTCGGGCACCGGGCAGAACGCTCTGGCACTTACTGAAGACATGTGTGGCGTGTGACAACCATTACAAATTTGGAACAATGTGAATGACTCTTCTGAACGTTCAGTTCAGTTGCACTGAGTAATATGAAATCTATGATTTATGAACTAGATAGTTCCATATAAAGAATTTACATAATTCCCCAATACTTTCATATATAAAATTTAATAAATAACCCTGACCAGTCTAGAAGCACCATTCAAGGGGCATGTGCCCTTGGAAAATAGTTTAGGTGTTGCATATTTGAGTCCCTTTCAGTGGAGGCTTCACAGGAAACCATTACAGAATTTAACAATAACAAAGACGACAACAAAAATCACAGTAACTAATAGAAAAAGTTGTTAAAATAAAATACATTGATTCCTTTAAAGTAAAGCTCATTCACAGAGATGATGCCCACCCCCACCCACCCCACCCCCAGCCCTTGTTTTGTGTTCCTGCAAATTCTTCCTAGAGTCTAGGCTGTAAAAATAAAAGTAAAAAACAAAACCGCACACGAACATACGCAGGCCTGTGGTCTGGGCTACGGGAAAAACAAAGACTTGGTTATAACTGCCGTCATGGGAAAAAGACATCTACTCATGCTCTGGACGAGTGAAAAATTATCAATTTAGTTCTACAGTATATTCTGCTTAACAGTGAACCGACAGTATCCTTTCTGTAAAAAGAAAAAAAAAAAACCCAACCACATACGCACGCACACGCAGACGCGCGCGCACACACATGCAGACGCACGCACACACACGCAGACGCGTGCACACACGCAGACGCGCACGCAGACGCGCACACACACACACGCACACACACACATATACACAAAACAGAAACTGCCAAGGCAGAGCCAATTGGGAGGCTTTCCACTGACCAAAAAATGAACTTGTCTTCGTGTGCCGTATTTACAAATATAATTTCTAAATGTATATACAGCTTTAGTAGAAATTAGAGGGGAGAGAACTGATCAGAACGAAAGAACTGTCTAAAACCCACAAACGTTAGTAAAGTATAAAATTCTTTGTTTTCACAGTTTGTAATAGCAGGTTAAACACCTATAGAAAAGGACGCTGTCACTGTCTTCACATTGTCTACATATTTGAAAAGGTAGCTCAAGGAGAGACTCAATTATGAACAGACCTGTATGAATTCAGGATATGTTCTGCTGTAAAAGATTTCTTCACGTATCGCTTTTCTCTGAATTGATTTTTGCATCTGTTAGAAACGAAACATCTAACCTAAACCTGTACAGAGATAGGGACTTTGCGTTCCAAAAAAGACTTGCTCTAAGGAGTTACACAGCGCACTTCGTCTGCGGAGACGTGGAGGCAACTTCGGGGAGAGAATGTTTCTGTTCTGGGGCCATGTTAATCCTCCTGGCACACCCTCCTGTGACAAGGCACAATTAATTGCTGCTGCCCGATCTGAATGGAGTCAACCTTCCACCCGCCATGCACGCCGAGAAACACGACAGCGTGCTCGCTCAGAGAGGCTGCCCAGCTCGGTGCTGGCCTATGCGCTGCCTCCTCGAAGCCCTGTGCAACCTTACAGTACTGGGTTATGGCTTGAGAATTCATTCTTAACACTGCTAGCAGTGGAAAGGGTAAAGTGTTAGCAACGTGAATGGGAGCAAGTGGAACTTGCAAAATGTGGAATCATGGTTATTAGAGAGAAACTCAATCAATTTTCTGCCCCTTAACAGTCCCATTACAATGGTTGAACCTGAACTGTACAATCAAAGCAATGTATAGTTTTGTCAAAGACAATTTTGGATAAGTCACTCTTTGGTAAACTCAAACCAGTGAAACAAATCGACAAATACAAACAATTCCATGTAAATAAGGTTAAGACTGACAACGGTGACAAGAACCAGGATATTCGAGGTACCTGCCCCAAGTGCTCTCCCCTCCTGACTTGTCTCATCTATCGCGGAATGCTCTGGAAACCTCTCAGGAGGCCCCAAGCCTGAGTGAAAAGGAGGTGTTCCTTCCCTGAGCCTGACCTCTCATGTCCTCCATTTGGGCGTTTCTTGTCACAAACTTAACTTGTTATCACCACACAAATTTTTTGCATTTAATTCTTAAAAGAAAAATCAAAACCCAACGTATTTGTGTAAGGAAAAAAATCACAAACATTTACCTGAAACCCCAGAACATATTTAAGTGGGTAAACACTGGGGGTCCAGCCTCCCCTTGAGGCACGCAGTTTTGACAGGAGTTGAGCAAGTGCTTCAGGGAGAGCGCGCACCCCTTGCTTAGGCAGTTTGACAGGAAAAGGCATATTATATACCCGATTTAGCAAGAGCTGCTCCTCGGGAGCAGCAGGACCAGAGTGTAATCTGTACGTAGTAACACTGATGTGTAGCGCAGCCGTTCACGCGTGAACAGATAGATCCTGTGTGCTAGAGACATGCTACTGCACATTACCACCCCCGGGGGCTATCACACACAAGGGCCCGAATGATTTTCTTTTCTCAAACAAAAAAAAACAAAAACAAAAGCAAACAACAAAAACAAAAAACCCAAAAACCTCCCCCCAAAACCCCCCCACCCCCCCACCCCCATTCTTGGTATTTTAAGAGCCAGAAAAGCATGAAAAACCAGCAAACGTCTTTTTCTGTATTCCTTTAGTCCTACGCCTCTGAAGTTGTGTCTTTTTGTGTCTATTTTTCTTTTAGATGGTTTGGGCCATTCTCCTGTGGGGATGGACTGGCTGCGAGCTTCCGAGCCAAGGTTCCCCAGCGGGGAGTCTGGAGTGCAGACATCCTGCGGGCAGGGCGGCCCTCTGCCCAAACTCACTGTCAAATCGCTTCTGAAATTACTCTGTCAGGGTACACAGTACCAAAGTGAACTTGTAAAGCCTGTTTTGTTTACTAGAAGCACACGGGTAAACAAAATACAGAGCTGAAGACACTTCCTGAAGTCCTGATAAAAGGTACTTTCAAATAGGACTCAGGTATGTTTTGATACAGTAATGTGTTTGCCAGCACATGCTTTTGAGGTCTCTTTTCAAGCTATAAACTCAGGAGAGGAAAAAAAAGAAAAAACACTTGTAATTCACTATTACTGTTAGATTTCACATTTTCTACAATTATACTGACCTAAAAGATACATAACATAAAAATAGCACCACGTGACCAAAAAAATGGTGACACACACAGATTTGGTGACACACAGAGTATCTTAGAGGGCTTTTTTGACTGTTGGTTTCTTGAAGCAGGAAACACTGAGAGTGGGGGAGCCACCGAGGCTCTGGTTAGCACACACAATACTAAGATAGATATATTGCTTGCAATTCCCATAGAGTATATCTTTACAAAAAGTACAAATTCCAAGTTCTGCAGTTTCCCTGGGAACTGCATGTAGAAAAAGTTGCTGTGCACCTGAACTAGCTGTTTGAAAAGAGGAAAAAAAAAACAAAAAAACAAAAACCCACAACACTGCTTGGAGAATTTTGTAGACTGAACTACAAATCCTTTTCCTTTAGTGCGAGTACTAACTCATGGTAGAGTGATTCGATTTAGTTACCTGGTATGTTTCTACAGTACGGAATGAAGGTAGATTCGGAGGCCAGTACAAACACTGAAAACCACTGCTCCTTTGGGGCCGGCTGATAGAACACTACAATATGTAAAAAGGTCAGCACCACAGGTCATCCAGCTTACCTACTGGACGACGAACAAAAATTCCAAATGGTTTCCAACTGGAGTTGAATACATTTTATGGCATTTGGTTTATGTACTTGTTAGGAAGCAGAGCTATGAACACTGTGATTTGCTTTGCTTGCTTTTGGACACAATCATTAACATATATGAAAACCTATTAACATTCTTTGTAAGGGAAATAAAGGGGCAAAACCCGAACATTGGGTGGGGACGAGACAGAGTCAAAAGCCCTGTTCACATTGTATTAAATTATATATTCCTCTTACATTCACCTCAACCAGAATAAAATCAAATTTGAGAATGTATATATACTATATATATAATAATCGCTTTATTATATATATATATAAATTGTCTAACTACCCCTTAAAAGTAATTTTAAATTAGAAAAGGTTACCCATTTGTATCAGCTGACGGCATCCTAGTCTCTCCCCGTGGAAACGCACTGGTGCCAGTGCACACAACGAGAGAGTATGCCTCTTGGCAGAGAATGTAGGGTCAACCAGTTGGCATAGCTAAATCACTGGCAGATTTTGGATTAAGAGTTCAGCCAAAGAGGAATACTGTCAGCCTGTGTTTTCCCTGGATACGTTGCCCTTCATGCTTTGAGCTCCTTGGGAGAGGGAGGGCGGGGGGAAAGGATAAACACAATGAAGTGTTCCTTCCAGAAACCTTAGAAAAACTGCCAAGAGACGGAGAGATTTCCAGATGGTTGGGAAAACCAAAGATTACAACAAAGCAAATCACAAATATGCATTGATCAGTGTGCTTTGTTTGGGTGCACTTCGTTACCATCTTAATCAGGAGCATCAGACACCGTGTGAATTTCCATCCGGGAATCTAGGCCCATCTCTGAGGCCGATGCATCATTTTCTAGTTTCTGTTCCACGTACACGTCTGTTCTCTCAGGGGACTCGATGCGACTCCTAACTTCGGCTACGCCGGGGTGGTTTTTCCGCAGGTGCTGGTTGAGGGTACCTTGGAATGGAAAGCACTTGCCGCAGATCTCACAGCGGAATGGCTTGTCGTCGGTATGGCCCCGGATGTGGTACTCCAGTTGGTCCTTGCGTGTGTACTTCTTCCCACAGAACTTGCACACAAAGGGGGTGATTCCCATATGGAGCCGCATGTGCCTGTCGAGGCTTCCTTTCTGGTTGAAGGACTTTCCACAGTAAATACAGATCAACCTCTCATTGTATGGGTACCAGTGCCCTCTTGCACTCCTCTCCCGGGGACTGCTCTCATACCCGGGATTATTCATCGCCGCTTCACTATCAGAACCCTGCACCAAGCCCTGTAGATCACTGTGCAGATGGACAGACAAAGCCCGCTTTTGGCGAGCACGCCCTCCTCGGAAACAGCTCAGCATGGATCTGGATGGGCTGGAATTACTCAAACTTCCAAAGGCTTCGGATACGCTGGTTGGCTGTGAGGCTGCCTGGGAGTAGGAATACGCGTGCTGCAGCACAGAACCATAGGACCCCACGTTCACTGCCACAACCTGTTCCCCATCCACCATCTCTGTGTGGTACCCGTCGTCCCCCAGGGAGGAGCTGTCGGAGCAGCTGGGCCGGTCAGACTTCTCCATCTTCACTTTCACCTCAGTGATCTGGCTCTCCCTCACCAACAGGTCCCCCTGCTCATGGTCCCCCTCTATCTGAATCTCGTACTCGGAAACGCTCCCACTGCTTCCCCGGTCCGAATGCCCTTCCTCCTGTAAGCGGCTGCGCAAAGCTTTGCTGGGCGTCGTCTCCATCCGAAGATCGCTGCTTGTGGTGGGCTGCCGTACCTGAGAGCAATACGGAGGGGAGATCTCAACTGGGTTGGCAAAGAAGCTGCTGTCCTTAACTCCATTGCGACTCTCTGCTGTCTCCTCAGCACCGACAGTAACAGAGTCAACATCTCCAACGCTGATTTTTGAATGGATGCTCTCCAGGATCTGCGTGCACTTGTCAATGACACACTGCATCTGAAGAAAGCTGGCTGCAGTCAGAAAACTGACAACATCCTTCAGCTGCAAGGACATTCTTCCAGTGTAACAAAATGAAAGCAACTGTTCAAACACATTGGGATTTTTAATCACAGATATTGACAAGCCACTCATGGTACTTAATGCTGAATGGTCCCGGAAATAGGGGGAGCTGGCAGCGAGGACTGCTTTGTGGGCTCGGAATGGCTGACCCTGAATGTGGACAATGATGTCACATAGTTTCCCTTGCAGGCGGAGTTCGTTTAGCTGGCTCAGAACAGTGCTGCTGTACTCGGGCACATCAAACTGAATAAAACTGCTGCTGTCCATTTCTACTGACATGAAGCGTAATCTGCAGAAAGAGAGAGTTTCATAATTCACCAGTGACTCCTCACTAAGTACAAGTGGCATAAACACAAGCTTGCAAACATAACACCACCACCACCACCACCACCACCACCACCACCACTACAGCTACCATGCTGCCTGAGGGTCAGCCTGAGCATTCTTCCTCTTACTGATTTTCAGTCTTTCATGTCTTGGTTAATTCACCAAAAGTCAGATAACCTAAAGATCAATCAGCCAGTGCCCCAACTGCCTACTATTCATCTTCATCAAAATTATCACGTTATATATGTCAGGTCCTTTTAAGCTCAAGAAAAAATATTTCCATTTCACTTACTTCTGCGGATTTGGAATACGTTGTAAAAAATTAGCAAACTCATCTAAGGAACGTTCAGCCTTTTTTGTATGTTTCCAATTGGTGTTTTTCAAGTACACAGCACACTGGATACACTGAATGGAGCTAAGCCCTTTTTAGTTTAGATTTTGAGCTGTTGTCTTGATGTGCATTTTTTCCCCTTCGGGTCTGCACACCTTTATATCCCTTTGGGTTGGTAATAGAGCAATGCTCAATCCCTTTCAGTGAAGAGTTATAGACAGGAGGAGCAACAAGAGTGATGGACATATCACAAGCATAATGCTGTCCAACCGTGCTCCCACTGTGGGCACACCTAGGGACCGGCTGTCTGCCCTTGCCAAGATTCTGCAGCACCGAATCACTCACAAACAGGTACATGTCTACAGCCCAGGCTGCACACTCTAACCAAAAGGTGACAAAATCAGATCTAACAACTATATTTGTGTTTAAAACCCAACCAACTGAAATTTAAGTGCCTCCTGAATAAGCACTGAATCAAAGAGAAAATCAGAAAAGAATAAAGCTATTCAGAAAAAAAAGAAAACTCACATCAAATCTGCAGCAAAAAGGGTTTAGGAATAAAATTTATTTATGTCTTCAACTTGCTTGAAAATGCATCCAAAAAAAAAAAAGACATGGAAAGATAGGTGATAAAGCAAACATAGTAATATGTTAACAAGCATAGAGTATAGATGGTGGGTATATACAGGTGTTTACTGCAAAATCCAACTTTTCTGTATATTTGAAATTTTTCAGAACAAAGTGTTGAGGATTTTGAAACAACAACGAATTTTAACAGGGAAAGTCAGTGTCTTAAAAGTATTTATCATTTTTTCCCAAATTTATTTATTTTTTTAATGTTTATTTATTTTTGACAGAAAGAGAGAGAGCGCGCACGCAAGCAGGGAAGGACAGAGAGAGGGGGAGACACAGAATCCAAAGTAGGCTCCAGGCTCTGAGCTGTCAGCAAACACCAACACAGGGCTCAAACTCATGAACCATGAGATCATGATCCGGCTGAAGTCGGACACTCCATCAACTGAGCCACCCAGGTGCCCCTTTAAAGTATCATTAAACGACAAATAAAAATAAATGAAATCACTGAAGAGGTCAGAAAAGGAACAAATTAAACCCAAAGAAAACAAAAGAGTAAGAATACAGAACAGCATGTAATCACTCAGGAAGTTTTTTAAATTTTCAAAATTATAAGGAAATCCTCGGAAATATAACCTACTAAAAGAGTAATATATTGTGATCAAATCTAAGGATGGCTATTGTTAGGAAATACATAAATACAATCTGCCACATCAATAAGTCAAAGGAGAAAAACCACATGGCCATATAAGACACGACAATGTGCAATTAAATCTGACTCCTGTAGGAAAGGATCAACCAGTTACTGTGACTAGATCACATCAGAGTCTTTTTTTTTTTATCATGTCAGAATTTGAGTTAAAACATTTTAGTTAAGAAGGAATACTGTGCCCTTATTTATCCTAGAGTTATGATTGAAATCAATTTGAAATCTGTATGGAAAGGACATATTTTTAGAGTAACATAAATTGGCAGAATTAAACAAAAAGAAACAGAAGTGCCAAAGCATAAATGATCTTCAGGCCGTTCACACTGTTTTAGATGCATGTTAAAACATTTAAGGCATCTCAAAAAAAAAAAATTAAAGCATCTCCATTTATATGGCATAAATCTGATACCAGAAGATGGTGAAGAGGATAAAGAAGACAACTGTCAACTTTACCTAAGTAAACAGATTTTAAAGTCCTCGAGGAAATCCTCGGAAATATAACCTATTAAAAGAATAATATATTGTGACCAAATATAAGGATGACTACATATTAGGAAATATATAATCTGCCACATCAGTAAATCAAAGGAGAAAAACCACACAACCAAATCAAACCTATGCCAAACATGGATTTTAGAAAGTTAAATGCCTTTTCAAAGTAAGGAAAAAATACGAAGAGAGTATTTTCTTAATATTCTCTTAATATACTTTCTTAATATAATAAAGGGTACCTACTGCCAACCAATGGCAACATCATCCTTAGAAAGGAAACACTGTATCTGCATTTCCCAAAATGTATTTAGTAGAACCCAAGCCCATGAGCTAGTGTCAATATCCCTACCTCCTAGGAATTAAAAAATATATTAGCATAATAACCCACCTGAAAAGTCCTGCAGACAAGAATTCTATTTAACTCAGCGGTTTGCACACTCATTTTAGAGTGTAACTCTTCTCCCAAGGTACACATGTAAACACTCCCAAGAATTAGTGTTCCCTGGTGCACACTCTGGTAAACACTTTTTGTAAAGGCATTGCCATTAGTGCCTGGGAGGATACAAGGTTGTCTGCCCATCACTTCTCTTACTTAACATTGTTCTGGAAGTTCTGGCCAAAGCAACAGACAAGAGAAAATTAAGGCACAAAGCCGTTAGAAAAGAGGAGGTGAGATTACTCCTCAAGGCAAACAGGACTATTTACACAGAAAACACAAGGGAACCACTGCAACAAATCTGGTGGAAGCAGGATCTAGTAAATGGAGTGTTTCATCAATTATTGTACATAAAACACAAGTTAAGTAGGATAATGACAAGTTGCAACCAACAATAGTAACAGAAACTATAATATACCTGGGGGCTAAACAAAAAATAGGATCTACAAGAAGAAAAGTGTAACATTTTGGTAAGGACAAAAATGTGTATATGAAGGTACACATCACGCTTCTGAAAGATTCAATACTATAGACACTTTCCCCCAAAATTAATTTATAAATATAATGCACCCCAAAGAAGAACCTTCTTAGTAACTTCACAAACTGATGTTACAATTCATCTAGAACACTGCTGTCCAACAGAAAGATAATGCCAGCCACATGTGTTTTCTAGCAGTTAGCATTGTTTAAAAATAAAGATTATTAAATTTTATACATTTTTACTTAACCTAACATTTAAAACATTCTCAACATATAATCAATATTAGAAAGTTATTAATGAGGCATTTTACATTTTTTGCATACTAACTCTTTGAAATCTGATGTGTATTTTACACTTACAGCACATCTCAATTTGGAACAACCACATTTTAAGTGCTCAATAGCTACATGTGGCCAGTGGCTACCACACTGGATGGTGTAGATCTAGAATAAACACTGAAAAAACTTTAGAAAACAACAACAAAACCCAGCTAAACATCTAGATGTCAAAATGTATGATTAGGCTATAATTCATTCACTCTAAGTATGTACTGCCTTCCATGTGTCAGGCACTAGGGGCCCAGGGGAGCTATAATTCTCTTGTTATAAATTATGACAGAGCTATGAGATCTTTTATACTGGGCAGGCGCGCTGGCTGCAGGGAAATGGCCCAGTCTTCCCAACAGAAGGAAGGACACACACAAAGAGATTCATCCTTCCTGAGCGGGAAGGAAAGAAGCCTCAGAGAACGTGGGACAACTGGGACAATGAGCAAGGGGAAGGGCAGAGGCCAGATAAGGCTGTCAAGGTGCGCGGAAGTTGGACCAGGATGGGCCCTGTGGGCCATTTCCAATCAGTGAAAAAGGAAGAATTTTTGAAATAGATGCTGCTTGGACAATATGAATATAGAATAATAAAGTTAGATCCCTTCCTCACCACATACCCAGAAATAACTTCTAGAGGTCTTACTAAGCACACAACGACAGATACCAGAGGAAGAAACAGAGATTTAACTACAGAAGAATTTTTATACATCTATAAAATACCTTTTGAGGGCGCCTGGGTGGCTCAGTTGGTTGAGCAGCTAACTCTTTTTTTTAATTTATTTTTAAGAGACAAAGAGAGACAGAGTGTGAGCAGGGGAGGGTCAGAGAGAGAGAGGGAGACCCAGAATCTGAAGCAGGCTCCAGACTCTGAGCTGTCAGCACAGAACCCGATGCGGGGCTCGAACCCATGAACCATGAGATCATGACCTGAGCCGAAGCCAGACGCTTAACCGACTGAGCCACCCAGGCGCCCCTGAGCATCTGACTCTTGATTTTGGCTCAGGTCATGATCTCATGGTTTGTGAGTTCAAGCCCATGCTTGAGATTTTCTCTCTTCCTCTCTCTTCGCCCTTTCCCCACCCTCTCAAAAGAAATTTTAAAAATTTAAAAAAAAAAAGTTTTGACCAAAACCAAATGAACAAAAGACAAATTATGAAAAATACTTACAACACATACAGCCAAGAAGTATAACATTCTTACAAATCAATAAAAGCAAACGTACCAATTGAAAAATGAGCAAAGATGCTTTTTAAAAAAAAATTAAAATAGCCTTGGGGCGCCTGAATGGCTCACTCAGTTGAGTGTCTGACTTCAGTTCAGGTCATGATCTCATGGTTCGTGGCTTCGAGCCCCGCATCGGGCTCTGTGCTGACAGCTCAGAGCCTGGAGCCTGCTTCAGATTCTGTGTCTCCCTCCCTCTCAGCCCCTCCTCTGCTTGTGCTCTCTCTGTATCTCAAAAATAAATAAACGTTAAAATTTTTTAAAACTAAAATAGCCTTTAAACGGAGATTAAGTGCTAAACTTCATCAATAAACAAACAAATAAAAATTAACACGAGACACAACTTTCTCACATTGGCAAGATTTAAAAATGACCCAGCTGGCGGTGCTACAGGGACTCCGGGCCCTCGAATACTCCATGCAACACAAGCCTCACAGACAGGCATTCCTCTTGACTGAGCGCTCTGTCGTAACAAAAATCATGGATATAGGCACAAGAATTTATCTGCAAGGCTGTTCAATTACAATAGCAAAACAATCAAAACAACCTAAACGTCCGACTTCTTGGGAACGGTTAAAGTACAGCACACCTGTGTACTGAGCATTAGGTCATGATGAAACGGATGGGAAGGAAGACTACAAAGTTAGCTCTACAAAATGTGAACCCAGCAGGTCAAAGATAATTTTATCTGTTTTGTTAACCAGCACCCAGATTAACTGCCTGGCACACAGCAGACACTCCATAAATATCTGCTGAATGAATATTTAATAATACAGCAAAAAAATCAGGTAACAAAATCGACTGCAAATGAGCATGAGGGATCTTCATGGGAGATGGAAATGGTCTACAACTGGGTTATGGTAAGAGCTGTACAATGTCATAAATTTATTAAAAGTCACTGAACTGTACACTTAAGATGACCAAATGCTAGGATCTGTAAGCTGTACCTCGGTAAAGCTGTTAAAATCACCAGGTAACAACAAAAGAAAGGTAGGATATTTCTAAAATTATGTTATGTATGTATGTATATGCAGATATTAAATATACATAGAAATAATACTGAGAGATATATACCAAATGCACACATTAATGTAAGACTCAAAATGCTTTTCCTTTTTTATTTTTTTAAATGCTTATTTACTTTTAAGAGAGAGAGTACACGAGCGGGGGACAGGCAGAGAGGGGGACAAAGGATCTGAAGCAGGCGCTGCACGGACAGCAGCAAGCCTGATGTGGGGCTCGATCTCATGAATGGTGAGATCATGACCTGAGCAAAAGTTGGATGCTTAAAGGACTGAGCCACCCAGGCGCCCCAGATTCAAAATGTTTTTACTGTCTTCTTTGCACTTTCCTGTATTTTCCAAACTTCTAACAGTGAACATTTATTGCTTGGAATGACAAAAAAAGGAAAATAAAAAATATTTGCAAATCCCTGCCAGGTGACAATCTGACAGGTGCTGGTGGTGGAGTGTAAAAGGAGCAAATACTCTGGAGGCATCCTAGTGATGTCCATCGAAATTACACACGCACGTCCCCCATGTGGCCTAGGAATTTACTACAGCACTGGCCAGAACGACAAAAGATTCGAAACTGACTACGCGCCCATGAAGAGGAGCGTGGTTAATAACTCATGGGACAGCCACACTTATGACTACTCTACAACCAGCAAACAACAAACGAGGAAGCTCTTTGCACACGGACATGAAATAATCACCATGGTATACTGCTCAAAAAAGGGCGAGGTGCAGAAGAGTATACGTGTCGTTTGAACAAAGCACTGTGAAAAGACACACACCTCTGGGTCAATATACACACACTGTAGGTGTGCACAGACGACTTCTGGAATGATGCACAACAACAAATACCCTCTACTGCCTCCTGGGAGGGGGACAGGGCAGCTGGGAGCCCTATCAGCTTTCAGTGAATCTTTCTAGACACGTTTCTAAACTATGTGAATATGTCGTTAAAAACAAGCAGCATTTTTTTTTAAAAACTTAAGACGCCTCATCCAGTTTTTAAAAGATAGGAAAAGATCACAATAGAACTGTCAAGGGCACGAATCTGAAGTCAGATCTGGGTTCAAATGATACCTGCTTTCCACCTATAAAACTCTGGGCAAGGAGCTTTAGAATATTTTCGAGTGTCAGTTCTCTTGTCTTGAAAATGGGAACAACGACAGTCCTTGGCTGGCAGCTCGGCTCAGGACTACAAGTATGCAGAAGCAGGAAGCAGGAAGCACAGTGGTTGCCTGGCCCAGAGCGACCACGATTTGCTCTACAAGACTTCGTCTATGGGGACAGGAGCAACAAAGAGAACTGGCTTTGAAGGCAGACTTGGATATGAATCCTGCCACTGTCACTTTCTAATAAAAATAAGAACAATGAACATTTAAACAGCTAAGTGGCCTCGGACAAGTCAGTTAACTTTGATTCCTAGCTAGAAAAGGTCTCAGAAAAACTACTACCCAACAGGAGTGCTGTAATGATCAAATGGCGGAAATTCATGCACTGAACGTGTATAAAAGCTTACACACGTGTACTTACCTTGTGCTAAACACCTTATATATATTAATTTGATCCTTTTATCCACTCTGTGAGGGAAATACTACGTTTCTAATATATAGACGAAGAAACTGAGGAAAAGCAGTTAAGATACTGTCCCACAGTTAAAAGATGAACCTAGTCTGACTCCAGAAGTCGTGATCCTGACTACACCAGACTGCCTTCTAGAAATGCAGACACCGCCTGGCACCTACCAAGTGGTCAAATGTTACCTTTGCTTTACAGCACAGTCATGACACAAGGGTATGTAAATAGTGACCCTGGGAATTCAAGGGCAAAAGGAAGGTGGACTCAGGCATTTTAAAGGTGCAAAGTCCTGGGCAAAAACCAGTGGAAAACGGAAAACAAGGAAGCATTTCCAAAATAGTCTAAAACTGAAAATAGCTTCACAGTGAGGCTTCACTTGAAAGAAAGTCTTACACTTGAAAGAAAATCACTGGAGAGAAAAACCAAAGACCATGATTAACACCTGAGAGAGGGATTCCGCTTTTCTGCAAATGAGAAAGGAAGCGCTTAGTTCTCCTCTCCTTTACATTAACACCTCCTTCTCATGACAATGAGATTCAAAGCCCTAGGCCTACAGCTGCTGACAAGCAACGCTACAGAGTAAGAGGCTTCTAAAAGTCTGACACACAGGGAATTTGCAGGTAATTTCAAGTCCTAGGCACGTCACCAAGCTAAAAGGAATAAAAGGCATAACTGATCACCAGTTCTACATCCAATGACCCGATCTGTCAGGTCTAGTGGTCCTGAGGTAAAGCAACTCAGAACCTCTTCAAGAGAGGATCAAGTTCAACCATGATCTTTGGCTCCTCTCGATCGGCAGTTTCCCAATGTGGGCTACTCACTGGTTGTTGGTAGGTCTTGATTCCTCCCCTGCACAGAGTGCCACTGGGCCTACTCCTGGTTAGGTCAATACTTCAGTACTTTTATCTTTAAAATAAAATATATGCACACGGTCAGACTTCAAATCCTAGCACAGAAAAACATAAAATGAATAGCAAAACTCTTCCCCTGGTCCTCTTCGCAAAGATAGTCACCGCTAAGAGTTTTCAGTGTTTGTTCAGAGAAAATTATAAACACGTATCAGCGTAAACGGTTCTGTACCCTGCCTTTATTATTATTATTATTATTTATTTATTTAGAGAGAGAATGAATCCCAAGCAGGCTCCGCACTGTCAGCAGAGAGCCCCACATGGGGCTCGAACCCATGAAACCATGAGATCATGACCTGAGCTGAAATCAAGAGTCAGATGCTTAACCAACTGAGCCACTCAGGTGCCCCTGTACACTGCTTTAAAAAAAAAAAAAAAAAAAGTGTTTAATACACCCTAAAATCTTTCCATAGAAGCACACATTCATCTACTTCATTTTCTTTTCTGACTTCTGACATGGAAGGTAGTGTCACAATGCACTCAACCAGGCCCCAACTGATACCCTAAACAGGAAAAAATTTACATAGCCATGATGTTCCTTCCAAGCAGAGGACTTTGCTAGGATCATGGTTTCATTTCCACTGATCATGCCAAATTGCGTCCCAAAGGCCGCAGCAGCCACCCCTCCCAAGGGCTCGTGAAGTGCCTTTCCCCCCATAACTACTAATAATGAGCATTAAACTTTTTCACTTTTGCCAGACTGATGAGTTTCAAATGGCATCTCATGCTTCTGAAGTGCCTTTATTTAATTATAAATGAGGTTGATCATCTATTTTCACGTTTAATGGCAATTTGTCTAAGTTTGTCTTCCAACTGCCTGTTCGTATCCGGTGCCTCTATTTGCATTTTTTTCTGAATTGTCAGAGCTCTCTGCAAATTAAGGGAATTAGCCTTTTGTCTTATGTGCTACAAGTTTTACATTTAATTGCAATCACTAAATCGCGTACTGGCTGGGAATTTAAATAATTTTTCTACATTTATAGGAAATATTCATTCACTTTCAATCTTCTGCACGCACACCACCAAAGGGAATTCAAAGATGAATAAGACTCCCAGCCTTGCAGTTGGAAACAGGCTTAACACAGATTCCTCCCAACTCAGAGAGATGTGGGAATGAAATTTCTGATAATGCAGAGACGTGATTTATATATTAGTGTTTCATGCAGGCTAAGTTCGCAGCTGCTTCAGAAGACAATAATGAATTTGAGTATTCCTCTCACTAAATACATCAGAATCAGTATTCTTTAATTCAGCAGATTAATCACAGATCTGTCACATGACATTAAGCAAAAAGCCACCCCCAAACTAGACATTTGCATTGCTATTTGAAATTTAAAAAAAACAAGCATATATATCAAGCTGGACATTTCTCATCAATACTTTTTTTTTTTTTTTTGGAGGCCACGGACTTTATTGATTTAAAAAACTTTACAAGGACAGTGACTATTTCGCCAAAAAAAGGGCCAAAGGGCATAAAACAGACCAGAAGAGGGGGTGGGAGTGGGGTCAGGGAAGGGCCGGGAATCCACTCGGAGCAGCTCAGAATTGTGACATGAAACCAGCAGGGGAAGGAGAAGGGAGATGCACCCAAGAGCGAGAATTTCAAAAAAGCTGCACCGGTGAGGGGAGAGAACACCCAAAAGACCTTGAAGTACATGAGAGGCTGAGCATGACGAAAGCAATCTCTTCCTCTGTGGGGACTCCATGCTGGGACTGGGGCTCCCCAGAGAGCCTCACGAGAAGGCGTCGCCCCACTCTCGAAGGCTCTGGAAGCAGCACAGGGGCTGCTCGGCATCAGCACCGCGTGTGTCCTTCAGCCGCTCTCAGATGAGATCTTCCTCCTTCTTTAGCACCAGGAACTGGCCAAGGACCACACCGGCCTTGTCAAAGCCCCATTCCTCCAGCTTCTTGCCCAAGACTTCACCAATCCCGGCCAGGCGCCCACTGGTTTTTCCCCCATGAGCTCTGCCCTGAGGTCTCTGTGCTTTTGGGAGGCTGTCATCTCATCAGCTCCGGTCAGATCTCCTCCCACCACCCGGCTGCTCGGCACTACCGTTAATATTTATTTTAACAAGAGTTTTGTTCATTTGTTTGTAACAACTACACTCTGGATAAGAACGTGGGATACCTCTTTTAAAAACCACACGTGGTGAGGACTTAGTTGAAGCGGGCGGCTGGGAAGTTCAAGCTGTCAGCTTCTCAACCTGTTCACAGTCCTCTTCTGCTCATTCAACCGACAGACATACACACTTCCTGCTCAGTCAATTTCTTTAATGAGACAATATATTCACACCCCTGGAAGCAGCTTTCACCTCCCACACAGCCTCTGCTATGGTCAGCCGGTGACACTTTGCCGCCACCACTGATCTCAACAGGGTCTGGGAAGGACCACCTCTGAGGTGGGCGGTCCTGACACGCACTCTCACACTAACCTCAGCAACTGTAAAAGGGGGGTCGCTGCCACCTCCCACACCCTTAGCCTTCTCCCTTCCTTGGCAGAGCCCATCATCATCATCATCATTATCAATAACCAACACTGACTAATGCTTGATAAAGGCGAGGCGGGTCACAAAGGCCTAATATGCATGGTTTCCCAGAATCCTCTTGTCCTCCCCACAGAGGGAGGTACAATTAACCTTATTTTATTTTATTTCATCTTATTTTAAGTTTATTTGAGAGAAAGAGCGGAGAAGGGGCAGAGAGAGAGGGAGAGAGAGACTCCCAAGCAGGCTCCGGCAGAGCCCGACACAGGCTCAATCTCACCGGTGACCCTGGGATCATGACCTGAGCTGAAATCAAGAGTCAGACAGACACTCAATCCACTGAGCACCCAGGCATCCCGCCTCTATTTCAGAGATACGGAAACTGAGACTCCAAGAGGCTAACTGTCCCAGGACGGTTCCAAAGTCTGCCCATCTAGACTTCCTACACAATAACTCCTCATCCGTGTTTCATCTGCCCGAGAGGAACAGCAGGGCCAGCAGAAGTCAGGAGGAGCTGAGGAAAAGGCAGGTGAAGAAGAAAGCTTGCTCCAGGTTACATTCCTGCCCTGGCTTGGTGGCCGGTCAGGGAAAGGGACAGGGACTAGTGGTAAACATCCCCCTCTTGCTGCCGAGTGCTCCCACTCCTGTGAGGAAGGGGAAGGGAAAGGGCAAATAGGGGAATTTTAATATCCACCAAAATTACGAATGCACATCCCCTGTGACCACACAATTTCAGCACTAGGAATTTACTACAGCAACTTCTTCCTAGATCAGAATCTCCAATAGAGATTAAGGGCTTTGGGCAGGGAGGAGGAGTCCCAGGCATCCCTGCGGCTAAAATATATTATGCCTTCCATCTTCACAGCTTTCCCCTGTCAGAGTCCCTTACCCTTTAAATAAACACCTCTCCTCATGCTAACGCCTCAATTAACTAGAAACCACTAGTTGAGGCTCAAGTAATTGGTCCTTTTGGTGTTTAAAGGTGAAAGTCACAGAGCAGATGCTGCCGAGACACAAGTTCAGCCCAAGTTCAATAGAATTCTAAGCAGCACTGGGACTGGTGTTCAAAAAGCCAGAGCAGGCTGTTGAGGGGGCTACCCAGGGGTGACCAAGCCCCAAGGCCAGCAGCAAGGCCAGCGCAGGCCAGGGGCAGGCCAGAACCATGAGGAGCGGTGAGGTGGAGGAGCAGGTTCGGGACGAAAAGGGACCCACGCTGGGGAGTGAAAGCAGACTGGGCAACCAGAGAAGGGAGGACATTTACACAGCGAGGCACTGTGGGCACAAGCCATGGGGGACAGCCACACTGTGTACCACACAAGGTCAGCCTGGGAAGCTCCTCCCACAGACTGGAGGGAAAAAGTGAAGGAGAGGGGTCCTAGAGACAGACATGCACGCACGCTCTGAAGAGAAAACTAAGATCCAATGCAAGAACGAGGCGTAGTCAGCGAAGCTGCTGGAAATCTCTGCGAGATCCCACCCAAAAAAGCTACAGAACCATCTTGTCTTGCCACACCCATGCGTCAGGACAAGGCACTGTTCTGAAATCCCAACATACAAGGGAATCTTATCCCCAATCCTGGTTCCAAAGCTCACAAAAAACAAACATGTTTTACCTGAAGGAGCTTTAGAATAAAAAAGCCACTTCGCAAAGACAGCAGAGCCATAGTCTAGCAGACAGGACTGGTCCTGACAGGGATGAACAGATAGTAGGGATAATCCATACTCTGTTCTTCCTCTCACCCTGCTCCTCCCACCAACTGTGAGCAAAAGGGGGAAGAGGCAGTGACTGCCCTTACATACGGCAACGCTAGAGGTTCACCTGAAAGGAAACATGGTTAAGCGAGGCAACGTGAGTTTTCAGAGGTGTTGCAGGTTTGCTGATCTTATAAAGCACCAGGGAATGGAAAGAGGGTCCCATTATTTTCCATTTAATGCCAGTATATTCTTAGGACAATATTTTCACAAGGCTTGATTATCACCAAAAAAAATAACTGAAAAAAGCATGGATGAATTTATTTATAACGACTTTAAGGCCTTTCCAAGCATGACAGAAATCCCAGAAGCCACAAAGGCAAAGATGGATACATCTGCCAACATATGACAAAAAAATGTCCTCTGCAAAAACCAAAAGTAAATGACATGCTGAGAAAAAATCCATGCACATTTGACAAAGGGCTACTTTCCAAACTCCCTAATTTATATTGTAAGTCAATCAGATTGGGACGACACAGAAAATCTTACGGAAGAAGGAGCAAAGGAATTAATATTTCACAGAAAAAGAAAAGACAAATTACCAAAGAACACATGAAAAAATGTTTAGCTTTATTCATGACTAAACGAGGAAAAATGAGAGACCAGTTGTAACCCATCTGACTTGCACACATTTAAGAAGAACTGGCAAGTGTGATCCTGAGAGAGAACCTGGTAAAATCCAGAAGAATGTAAAAAGCATTCACCATTTGGTCCACCAATAACTGCTATGAACTGAGCCTACAAAAATAGGTTAGGATATATGTTAACATGACAAAAGTCACACAAAAGTATGTTAGGATATATGTTAACAAGGATGGCCGGTAAGCATTTTTATTTGCTATAGCAAAAAAAAAATAAAATAAAATAAATTAAAAAAAACACACAAAAAAAGCAAGCAAGCAAAGAGACAGGAAACAACTTCAAAATCCATTAAGAGGAGACTGGTTTAAAAAAAAAATCAACAATGAAACACTACACAACCATTAACAAGGACGGATAACCTGTGTGCTTTGATATAAAAAGAGCTTTAATATTTACCCCAAACCGGCATGATATGGAACAATATGTATGCGTATATGCAATTCTTTTCATGTACCTTTTTTTTTTTAAGTTTTTATTTACTTATTTTTCAAGAGAGAGAAAGAGAGCACAAGCAGGGGAGAGCCAGAGAGAGGGACAGAGAGAGAATCCCAAGCAGGATCTGCAGTGTCAGCACAGAACCCAATGTGGAGCTCGAACTCACAAATCATGAGATCATGACCTGAGCTGAAATCAGGAGTCAGCTGCTTAACCGAAGGAGCCGCCCAGGCGCCATCTTCATGCACTTTTCTTAAAAGAATAAATACACACTGCTGTATCTGCTCTGGAAGAAAATCACATGAAACTTAATGTCAGTGGCTTTGGGAACGAGGACTAAGGACTGGGGAAAGGGAAGGGAAACAGGCTTCATCTCATGCTTCTTGAATGTTTTATCACATAGCTGTATTATTCTCACTAAAAGTTTTTTTTAAGACACGTGTAAGATTCTACCTAAAAATATATAATTTTGTAAACCAAAGAATCTAGAGAAAGAGAAAGATAGGCGGCAAGTGGATAATTAGTGTATCAAGAAGACACTAACAGAGGCAGAAACAAAGAACTATGAGGAGCAAAGACAAGACTGATTACTTTTGACCGAAAAGACTTTATAAAAAATCAAAACAGAACAAAGGAAAGCTTCCTGGTCTTTGTAATATGTGAACAGGGCTTTGTATTTCAAAAGGAAACAGAAAGAACACTTCAGAGAGAAGGATGGCAGGAGCAGGGAACACAGGAGTGAAATGTGGGGTGTCTGGGGTAGTGGCCAGGGCCCAGGTTTGAGGGGGGACATGGCACAGACGAGAACCTCTGCTGGAGGGTGAAGGGACTTGAACACTAGAGACCTCAAACTGAACTCTGGCAGCAGCCAACTTGAACGTGAGTCCAAAGAAGGACCCAACAGGACTTGGAGAATGAGGGACGCTCCCTATCCTAGGAGGCGAGTCCAGCCCCAGACAAGAGGAGTTTGGGCTGCCCTCTGGGCATCTGCATAGAGCTGTCTGACAGATAATGAGAAGTAGGGGTGTGCGGCTGTACAGTAACATCAAATTCCGATTTGGGAGTAACCAAAAATGGTATAACCGAGGCCTGATGTGGTAAGAGGAGGTTACTCGGGGAGAGAAAAGAGAAAAAAGTTGAGAGCAGAAAAGTTCTGCTGTTTGCTCCTATGAAAGAGGTGCTGTAACATGGTCTGGAGAACAAGGTACCCCGCACACCCAGCCCTCTCCTCAGCACCTCATTTCATTAATGAAATTCTGCATCGTGCCTTTTGCCAATCTGTGAGGAAACTGCACAATGAAAACCGGGACCTAGACTGGTGTCATCTTGTCGCACGGCTAACCCATTCGGAAGAGAGCCTAGGGAGGAGAGAGGATGCTTGGATGCCATCTGGGCAAAAAACACCCACACGGGCCTCCCAATCTCCTCTACAACATTCTTGGGTAAAGCTCTCGAAGTGTTTCCCCATAACGGCAACTGGAACAAAAGCGCAAGTGTAAAATCTGAGCAACTGGGAATGTGCTGCTGAGCTCGCATTCGTGGTGGTGAGCGGAGGGCAGGGACTGTGTGTGTGCCCAGAGCCCGGCACCGTGTCTGGCAGAGAGAAGGGGGCTCTCGGCACACGTCAGCTGACTCAACCTGAACCATGCTGGCGGCTCAGAATCCCGGGCTGCCATCACTGCTACACCCCCGGCTCTCAACTCTTCCTGCTCAGGACCCAAGAGGTACAGGTGAAATCTACCAAGGTGGTTCCTTCCCATCTAAACCACAAACTCTAATTTGCTCCACTTCATTTCAAAATACCCAGTGACGCTTCTAAGAAGGCAAGGTTACAAATCTGGAAGTTGTTTAAGGCACCAGGAGGACCCATTACTCTCAATCGAGATGCTCACGACTCTGAACCCAGATCTGCACCTGTGGGACTTAGTCACTTGCTGATATCAGAACCACAAACCAATCCAGGCTTCCTCTACCAGGCACTGGAGACCTAAGATCCCTAATTTCCATTCCATACAAAAAGTCACGAAAAAGACCACAGATGGAAGCACTAGGGACAGCAGGCATGGTAACAGCAGTAACAACTATATAAAAATAACTTTTCTAGGTATTTCTGCCTGGGTCTAGATCAAAACTAAACTTGAGCTGTCATGAATTACAATCTAATCCTTTAGAAAGCACCAGCCGAATAACACCAGGGCTGCATAAAACATTCTGGTGCTGCTGAAACCCAATGCACGAAAAAAATAAATAAAATGGCATTCCGTGATGGATATTCATGAAGCACTCATCCTAATTTAAAAGAAAACAAGTCTAGAGTTCTTACTGCATTAATTCATGTGAGCCTGAAAGAACATTTTTATCCAAACTGTTAGATTTCCTACCAAGGCGTTAACATTCTCCAAGTCTGCTCGGTTATACTAATTCTGAGGATGGCTTGGTTTGACAGTGGGGTTTGTCTTGCAGTCAAGGCAAAACATCAGACGCTTCTCCTGAACTGTCCGAGCAGGGGAGGGAGGGCCTCTTTAACCTCATCTGCAATGTCAAGGACGAACAGTCACACTCCTACTGTGCGGAAGGCTTCGTAAGCTCTGCACCTCTTCACTGCGCCTTCTTGACACCATTCAGAGAGACAGACAGTGCGGCCCACTCCATCCTCTGGGGAAGGAGACAAACTCAGAGAGACCAAGAACCTTTCCCAGAAGGTCACTAAGGACTGCTGAGCCGGGATTCGAACCTGGATTCGTCAGTCTCCCGAGAGGGAATTCTGATCTGTGAGAGTAAGACTTTAATCCAGGCACACTGGTGAGATACAGGGGTTGTGGCAGGACCGGACCCTTACTGATCATCGTTGAGTGGAAAAGGAATTCTCATTTAAAGATGTATCGTTACACTGACACGATGATAATTACGGGTTTACAATGTTGTACTGAGTAGTCTGCAGTCATTTCTCTGCATCATGTCCGCTATATCCAGAAACATCCTTTTATTTCTATGAAGTAGGCAAATAGATGTTTCATTAATTCTTCACAAATGAGAAAGACGTGTTTCGTGTATAGGAACGAGTCAGCTTTCTTAAGGCCAAGAGCTCAAAAACGGCATCTTATCTGCTTACTGCTGGCATTTCCTGGATCACTGGACCTAGGAAACACATCAAGTCCCGCCTCTGAGGACAAAAGGGTTAGAAAAGCTCACCTTGAATCGCTTTCTTCCGTGAGGTTTTCCATGCCATCAATATCAACCAGAAAATAACCATTAGAAATTAAACTGCACTCAGTTGATGGCCTTCACTAAGCTAAATTCAGCAGTCAGCTATAAAACATTAAATGGGTACAATTAAGAAGTTGGAAAAGCACGAAGCAGAATTGAAACCAAAGTAACACGAAAATTCATGGGAATAAAACATAATGATAGCATTCTAGATTCAGGATACTGACATCAAGGGCTTCGCCAGAGAGGATCCAGAGACATGCAGAAATCCACAACTCGGGGAAGCTGAGGTTCAGAGCCTATCATTTTCCCACCTTGACAGATTTACATGTGATGACCACAATGATGGTGGTGACGGTGGCGAAAGTGTATTAAGCAGTTAACAGGAGCCACAAACTCTGCTACCTCCTTCATTTTAATTTTTTCCATTTTGAAACTCAGAGCAACTCTGAGATGGATTTTATTATCCCCACACTAGGGATGAGAAGACAGAGAGGCTCAGAGACATCATAGAAATTGCCCAAGTTCACAGAGATGGTAAGTAGCGTTACTGGGATTCAAACCCAGGCCCACCTGATTTCAAAGCTGACGTTCTTTCTCAACAGTCTCCAAGAGAATTACATGACTTTTTTCTTTCCTATAGTCAAGAGTAAACTTCTTAATCTTTCAAAGATTCATTTCACGCTATCTGCACTCTAAGAATGAAAGCCGGGGGCACGTGGGTGGCTCAGTCGGTTAAGCGTCGGACTCTTGGTTTTGTGAGTTCGAGCACTGCGTGGGGCTTGGTGCTGGTGGCTCGGAGCTTACTTGGGATTCTGTGTCTCCCTCTCTCTCTGCCCCTCCCCTGCTCCCTCGCGCTCTCTCACAAAACAAATACATATACTTAAAAAAAAATAAGAACAAAAGCCGAAAATATCCAAATGGCAGCATTAGACCTAAGTCATATACAACAGAGAAAGCTGATAACTAATAACAGATTCCCCTTTAAAAAGGGAGGGGAATCAAAATAATTTTTTAAAAGTTGTTTACCAACAAGAATCAGGAAGTGTTTGAGCACCTGTTATAAACGTCTGGCTACAGCATTAGAGACCACCCGGGCTCTGCAACAAGTATTAAGGCACAACGCCCTCAAAAGAACACCCACTCCAGCTGGGACAAGAACAAGTTCAAGAACCAAGGCACAAGTGCAGAATCCTGTAGATTCCGAGTGCCGCAAAGGCATGCGGGTAGGGCAGTCAGGGAACACCCTCTGGAGGAAGTGTATCTTCAGCAGGGCTTGAAGGAAGTGAAATGGAGAATTCACACAGAGAAGAAAAAGGAGGCCAGCACTTCAGAAGGGGGAACCAGAGGAGCGAAGCCCTAGAGGCAGTCATAAACTTGCTCCTGGAGAAGCAGGGAATAAGGAGCAGGTGGGTGAGGAGGAGCCAAACCAAGGAGTCATGAAAAGACAGGGTGGGCAAGGGCTGGACACAATGTGGCAGACAAGAGGACACTACTCAGTGCGGTGGCCTCTTAGCTGTTGTGGCCCCCAGCGTCTCCTTTCCCCTCCTGCAAGTTATCACAAACCGCCCAGGTCTCCTGCTGCTCACCACTGCCTTTCGAATAGTTTCAACGTGGGCTTAGTGGTCAAGTTCGCTCAGGAACAAGCCTCAACCAATCTTTCCTCCTATTCCCTTCTCTCCAAGGAGACTAGTCTATTCACGAACTCCATTGGATCACTGGGCCTGCTTCCCCTTTTCCTAGCTGAATCCTACCGATCCTTTAACTGCCAGCTCCAATCCTGCCTCCTCGCTAAGCCTTCCCTGATCACTCAGCCTCTAGCGACCTCCGTCTCTCCTTCCTCTTAATTCCATAGCACACAGCCCTGTGCCATCAATTACCTTTTCACAGGTAAAGTGTCAGCACCTAGGGTAAAGCTGCTTGCAGGCTGTGGGCCTTCCACTACTTTCCCCCACCACATGGAACAGCATCTTGACATTTAATAATCAAGCACGCACTCAACTCTCTTTCTGACTTCCTATATTAAGTTTGGCATTAGCATAAAGGAAGGAGGGGGGAGGGGGTACTTCTGAAGTCACAGACCAACTAAGAAGCTGTTGCAATAATCCAGATGTGAAGCAAAGAGGGCCTGGACTAAGGAACAAAGGAGAAAATGGGCAAATATAAACAGCAAAAAAAATCTGCATGCAAAAACTCAGCGGGATGTGACTGACTACTACTAGGGACAAAACCAAGGGATGACATATGATTAAGGTTAAGGTTTAGAAACGGGTCTTGGAATCGTTTTAAAGCCTGTCCGAAACCAAGTGTATTAAGTGGCCAAAAAGTCCACATTTGCAAAAAAAAAAAAAAAAAAGTCTTCGGTGAAACTGTCCAGTACCTTGAACCAGGGACAGCCCTTCCAATTTCAGACACACACAGAATTGTAGCGCTACAAGGGTCTTTAGAGAGCTCATCTAAAACCCTCACTGAACAGATGGGGAAACTGAGGCCCAGCGCGGAAAAGGCTCGCTGAAAGCCTCAAGCCAACTCCCAGACTAGTGCCGCCCTAAAGCACAGCCGCCCCGCCTAGAAGGGCACTGTTTACACCCCGAGGCCACCCCCGGCCCGGCCCTCCTTAATGTGAGGACCGACTGGGGGCAAGAGTGACCATGGAGACGTCTAGGGCCGAGCAGGACGCGCCGCCGCCTGTTTACCTGAAGAAAGGCGGTGGCGTGGGGCAGGGGCTCCGCTACAGCCGCCAGCAGGGCCGACCCCGAGGGCCGGCCGGGCTCTCCCTGGCACTCATCCATCCGGCCTCCCGGTACAAAAGGGGAGCGCCCCTCAGAGCGAGGGGCCCGGAAGCAGGGGATCCCGAGACGCCCGGGGCGGAGGCTGGGGAGCCCGGGTCAGCTGGCCGAGCGCGACCCTCGGCCCCGCCGGCGGCGCCCGCACTCCGGGGCCGAGCACGACTGGCCCCTCCGGGGCGCGCGCCTGGCCGGAGCAGGTGCCCGGAACTCCCGACCCCGCCCGGCCTCGGCTCCGGCCCGCGCCACCCGCCCACCCGCCGGACTGACCAGGCGCGGACGCTCCCGCCCCGCCGCGCCCAGAGGGAGCCGGACAGCGGCCGAGGGCTGCCTCCCGCCCCGCCGGCTCCGCCCGCGCCTCGCCCGCCGCCCGCCGCCCCCTGCCGCCGCGCCTCACCTGCCGAGAGCGCCGCGCTCACATCGCCCGCCCGCGGCGCCCCCTCCGCCGCCGCCGGCGCCAGGCCCGTCCCCGCCGCTCCGGCTGCCGCCCCAGCCCGCGCCCCCCGCCCCCGGAAGCGCTTCCCGGCCCCGCCCCCTCGGCGCCAGCGCTTCCGGGCAGGCGCGGGCGGGGGTGGTGGCGCTGTGGGACGGGCCTCCGCCGGGGGGCTCCGGGGGCCGGGATCCCGCCCCGGCCGCGTCCGGGAGCCTCGCCGCGGGCGTGGTCTTGGTGCCGACTCCGAGAGGGAGCGGCGGCGGTTATGCCGCCCCACGACCTCCCGCCCGCATGCTCCTCGGCGCCCCCTGCTGGCGGGAGGAGGGCTCCGCAGTGGGGCGCGCCCCGGGGCTCCCGGAGAGGAATGGATAAGCCAGGACCTTCGACGTGCCACCACTGGGAGCCTGCGACCACCCCCAGCCCAGCTCTCCCCTTCCGAGACCCTCGATCCCGCAGCCCTTCCGGTGCCTTCCCGTCCCCCGAACCGCGCCCGGCGGGACAGCTGAAGGCAGTAGGTGCAGTGGTTACCAGCACCAGCCTGGGGACCTGTCGTACCGGGTCACTTAATGTGTCACCTTGGGCAGATTACCTTCCCCCTAAAGCGGAAGATAAAAATTCCGAACTTGGAGTTCTAAAACCCCTATCTCAGAGCAGGCCTCGAAAAATGTGCGTTTCCAGATCCTTGGAGACACCCCAATGGTGACACCACTTTGCTGCGAAGTGGGAGCCTGGCCGGCATTTTCCTCTCTGCTTTAGGCGAATTGAACCTCCTTTGAAGAAGTTTCCCCCCTTTGCATTTTGGTGGACTCCTCAGTAGTAGTGGCAGAGGTTTATTTTCCCTTTTCTGACTTTGTAATAAAAAACCAGGAGTCCAGATACTAGCTCTTCTTAAAGATACAAAGCTGAGACTTCCTGATGCTACTTCATCTTTTGCAAACAGCACCTCTTTCTCTGAGATCTATCAAGTAGTCATCTTCCAATAACAGCTACCCTGTGTTAAATACTCTGTGCAGGGCACCGTGTGGACACTTTATAGACACGACCTCCTTTTAATACACAACCCCAGGGGGTAGCAATCTATTTTTATCCCCATTTTATCCAGGAGGGAAGGGAGGCTCAGAGAGATTAAGTGACATATCTAACATCACACAGCTAAATGGCAGATTTGGGACGAGTTCCCCTAGCTCTCTGACTCCAGACAGGAACTTCTTATGGCAACAGAATATTCCAAACACAGAATTTTAGGTAACCAGTTCGTAACTGCAGGCACCTGGGCAGACAGTCATGCTCTCTAATTACTATTCTTCTTGAGCTATTTCCTTGAGATCTGTCCCCAAGAGTGAGATCAGTGAACGCAAGGGTACAGGAATGCATCATCTTGTCAGGCCAGGTTTCCTCAGGACCGCTGGGCTGACTCACAAGCCCACATGAGTGAGTTCCTGTTTCCCGTCAGGCCAGCTGTGGGCCTCATCATTTTAACTGATTTTTGCTAACTTTATTGGTAAGAATTGGGGTCGTCTTCTTGGCTGCAATACAGTATTTGCATACCATTAAGGGCTATAAAGACTAAACTATTCCTAAGTGTTTAACCTTTTTGCCAGGTGTCTCAAAGTTACTGGCCATCTGTCCATTGGACACTGGGTATTCCCCTCACAGATTTATTTTTATTCCCCCACCTACTTGAGCCACTACATTCATGTATTTTTCCAATGCCCTGCTTTTGTTTTTGTCATTTGGCTGATTATGTGTCATAACCCTTACTAATTTATTTTAGTTAGAAACTTGTCGCTCCTCCACAATTGGAGTGTATGGATTTCTGCTCTCACATCACCTTGGTGGCATTTTAAAAATGATTTTTTAGCCCATTTGAAATAAGAAAAGTCTAGAGGGTGATGTATGGGCCTCATTTTAATTTACTCCACACTTTCGCAGTTTTGCCGGCAGTGTTTACAAAACGATCAAATTCACATCTCCTCAAAGTCTGGGGTGAACCTTCCATCCAGTCAAGGAGTGGTTCTGCCATTATGGGGGTCAGCATCTGTGACAGCGACAGCTGGTGTGTGCTAATATCTGTGTTCTGCCTTCCCCTCTTCTGAGGCACATGGCTGAAACACGTCTCCCAGCCTCCCACTCCGTGTCCAAGGTCAGTGGAGATAGTGTGTGAAGTAGTTGTAAATGAATTCCCTTCCACTTCTTTCCTCGTCTCCCTTCCTAGGACAGATGCCGCTGGGCCTTTACCTCTCACCTATTCCAGATTCCTGAGCACTTGCTGAGTCAAGATAACCCAAATGATCAGATCCCAGCCTTTCCCTCCTCTGGTTCCCACAAGGAGACCCTTTCTGTCAGAAATCAGGCTGTGCGATGTGGCTCTGGCCCACTTTAAAATCCCCAGAGTTTAGGGGCACCTGGCTGGCTCCGTTGGTGGAACATGTGACTCTTGATCTTGGGGGTGTGAGTTCAAGCCCCATGCTGGGTATAGAGATTACTTAAAAATAAAATCTTAAAAAAAAAAACACAATAAAAAATAAAATCTCCAGGGTACCTGGGTGGCTCAGTCAGTTGAGCGTCCGACTCTTGATTTCAGCTCAGGTCATGATCCCAGCATTGTGGGACTGAGCCCTGAATCAGGCTCCATGCTGAGTGTGGAGCCTGCTTAAGATTCTCAGTCTCTCTCTCTCTCTCTCTCTCCCTCTGCCCTACCCCCCCTCTAAAATTTACAAAAGGGGGCGCCTGGGTGGCTCATTCGGTTAAGCATCCTACTTCAGCTCAGATAATGATCTCACAGTGTGATTTCGATCAGGCTTCAGGGGCTAACGGTGCAGAACCTGTTTAGGATTATTTCTCCCCTCCCCCCAAAATAAACAAATAAACTTTAAAAAATATATTAAAAGTAAGTAAAACAAAAACTGTATGAATTATTTGGAGTTTTCTCATTCTTGCTCCCCTCACCAGGACCCATTGGTATGTCCCTTCCAACTGCCTCACTGCCTAAGTGATTCTGGGCCAGCAGGGGGCGTCTGTCTCTCCAAATAGTCCCAAGCTGTCCACTGACTGACTTCTTAGAACATCCCAAAAGATCAGGGTTCCTTCCACTTGGCCACCTCTGCAGAGTAGTGTCAGTGTTCCACCCGGTCCAGGAAGAGCATTCTTCCTTGGTGACCCCTCTCGTCTTCCCTGCCTGTATGACAAGGACCAGGCAGTTGGTTCACCCCTCTGAACCTCTCTTCTTCATCTGTTCAGTGGTGATTGGACCGTGGGCTATGATTCGTAGTCTCCCTTCCCATAGCCAAGACCAGGCAGAAGAATGCTGTCGCTAAGCAGTGAGACAGACCCAGGTCTCAGCTCCCTCTCAGCCACAGAGCTCCATGATGTATCTGATCCGGGGAAAAACACTCATCCTGCTGAGCTCTGGCTTCTACGTCTCTGTACAGGGTGTTGGTACCTACCTACCTCTTCTGTGGGTAAATACAATGCGGGGCGCCTGGATGGCTCAGTCGGTTGAGTGTCCAGCTCTTGATTTCAGCTCAGGTCATGATCCCAGGACTGTGGGATCAAGCCGCGCGTTGGGCTCCATGCTGAGCATGAAGCCTGCTTAAGATTCTCTCTCCTACCCCTCTCCCCTGTTCGCGCTTTCTCGCTCTAAAATTAAACACACACACAGAAAAGATAATGACGTGGGGCCCCTGAGTGACTCAGTAGGTTAAGAGTCCGACTCTTGATTTTGGCTCAGGTCATGATCTCATGATTCGTGAAATCAAGCCCCACATCGGGCTTTGCACTGACAACGCAGAGCCTGCTTAGAATTCTCTCTTTCTCTCTCTCTCTCTCTCCCTCTCTCTCTCTCTCTGCTTCTCCCCTGCTCACACTTTCTCTCTCTCAAGATAAATAAACTTTTTTAAAAAAGAAAGAGGAGCGCCTGGGTGGCTCAGTCAGTTAAATGTCAGACTTTGGTTCAGGTCATGATCTCACGTTTCATGAGTCTGAGCCCCACATTGGGCTCTGTGCTGACAGCTTGGAGCCTGGAGCCTGCTTTGGATTCTGTGTCTCCCTCTCACTCTGTCCTTCCCCGGCTCGCTCGCTCGCTCGCTCGCTCTCTCTCTCAAAAGTAAACATAAAAAAATTAAAGAAAGAAAGAAAGAAAGAAAGATATAATGCTTCCAGCATGACATACTCAATAATTATTCTTGGTCAACAAGAAAACAAGGGAGAAAGGCTGGCTTCAAGAGCCTCCACCCATTTCCATGAAGCCTTTCCTCACTTCCTGGAGAGATGGCTTGCTGTCCCTCTCCTCCTAGCTCACCTATCCAGCTTCTGAGCAGGCCAGGCTTCCCTTAGACCTGAGCCCTCTGACACCCACTGGGCACAGGTGCCACCTCTGGAGTCCTTCCTTACTGTCCTTTTCTTCTGGGTCTGCTCTCCCTAGGTTTCCTGCTGATTCTCCAGTACCGCCCCCTTTAACTGAGTTTGCTGGCCCTCTGTACTTCTCTTTTGTAGTAACCACAGTGGTAATTAGTTAATTACCTGTACAATTATGTGTTTAATATGTGTCCCCCACCACTAGCCTATAAACTCCGTGAGGATGAGACCTTTTCTGACTTCTTTCCTGCTGTTTCTCCAGTGCTTGGTACTCAGTAAATATCTGTTGCATTAATAGATAATGGTTGGTTGCCTGTTTTTGCTTCTAGGTCTTTGTTCCTTGAGGGCAGGGGCTGCTTAATTGATCCATTTCCTCTGCACCCTGTGGAGAACCTGGTGCTGAATGAGCAGTGACAAATATTTGCTGAGTGAGACAAAGAATGAATGAACGAATGAGTGAGTGAATGAACGAAGAGACTGAACCCCTATTTCTTCTCTCCTTTTATCTGCGTCACACGTCACAGCTGAGTCTCCCCATCTGTGTAAATAGTCTTTGGTCCTGACCAACCCCTATTTTGTAGCTTGGGTCCTCTCTGTCCTGCATCCTGAGTAGGACACAGCTACTTGGACAAAAAGGGTAGCTACCCTTCAAAAGAGGGGACACATTCATACAGGATCACCTTTTGGCCCAGTGCCTTTGCCTCCCGGTTTTCATCAAAGCAATTAACTGCAAAGTTTCATATTCACACTCATACATACTGTGGTAGGCAGTGTTGGATTCTGATTACGAAAATAGGGGAGTGGAGGCGCCTGGGTGGTTCCATCAGTTGTGTCCGACTTAGGCTCAAGTCATGATCTTGCACTTCATGGGTTCAGGCCCTGCATCGGGCGTTATGCTGACAGCTCAGAGCCTGGAGCCTGCTTCAGATTCTGTGTCTCCCTCTCTCTCTCTGCCCTCCCCAGCTCACGCTCTGTCTCTCTCTCAAAAATAAACATCAAAAAAAAATGAAAAGAAAATGGGGGAAATTTTTTTTTAACTAAGCTCTACGCCAAAGGTGGGGCTTGAGCTCACGACCTGAGTGAGATCAAGAGTCACATGCTCTACCTACAGAGCCAGCCAGGCATCCCAAGAATGAGGGAGTCTTTAGAGTTGCTTTAGTAAGTCGTTAGACTTACCAAATTTCCTCTTTTAACACATTGAAACATTCTTGGAATCAGAAGACGCCTTACAATCAATGAGTATATTTAATCTGGTTGTGTTTTTGTTTTTGTCCCAAACACAGATCAATAAATCCAGAGTATATCTCAGAATCAATAGCATTCTTCAGAGCTATGTCAAGGGGGACTGTTTTAACTCACATCGCATTTTCTCAAAGGCACATATCTGACTAAAGTCAGATGCAGTGGAGACATCTGCAAAGATCTAGCCTGGTTTAAACGGTGACTTTGTGCTCTAAGTGTTATAAACCAGGCATAAACCCGCTGGGCACGCCTTGGATTTCAATGAACTGAACAAACCGCACGTGAAGACCATTCACGCCACCACATGTGTTTAATGTAAAGCCAACATCCTGTCCATCAAACGCTAGACTAGAAACTTTGCTTGCCATCGCTCAGAAGTCAGAGGGCTTTTCAGGATGACTTTGATGACCAAGACTCTTTAAAAAGATACCTGGGGAGGCGGATCCTTTCCTCCCTAAGTAAATTTCCCTAGAGCAAATAGTTCCATTGACCTTAGACATGACTTCAGTGCTTTCCTGAGTCAAGAGCTATTTAAAAATAAAAGTCTTGACATCTGATTGTTTGAAGGCTTCACTAACGATTTCAAATATGAGGATCTGACGAGAGGGTGTCTCTTTTTATCTCTCTCTCTCTCTTTTTCCCTTCTGCTAGTCCTTTAGTCCTTTCCTCCTTACAACAGAATCAGAATAAAGGGGAGCCCTTTGGGCACAGAGTCCCTATTCTGTGGGTCTGTGGGATGGTCCCAGGCATTGTGGAGGGAGGAGAGTCCATCTTTCTTTTTCTCTTAATCAGCTTTAGTGAAGTATAATGAGTTTTGGCCAACATAGACATTTGTTAACTGCCACCCTGACCTTTACTTTTTTGGCTTTTGCTGAGCATGAGTAAGGTGCTGCCTCCTAGAGCATCCCTGTGCAGAAATCAGTGGTGAGGGAGTCCCAGCAGGAGAGGTGAGATCACCATGCTCGATGCAGATCAGCTGGGCAGTGGAGGCAACTGATGCCTAAGAAACCCTGGCATGATCTTATTGTCATGTTTTTGTTCATTCAACAAATATTTATTGAGGGCTAGCTGAATGTCAAACATTGCTCTACATCCTGGGGATATAGTAGTGGACCGGCGGGGTGGGGTGGGGGTGAGGAGGGAAATCACCACTTTTCAGGAATGGTCAGGGAAAGAAAGGCATACGCTAACAAAACATATAGCCTGTTGGATGGGGAGAAGGACTATGGAAAAAGTGAAGTGGGAGGGAAAAGGGGGAAAAGACACAACATCACCCAGTGAGAGAGTCTCATACTAGTTTGAAATTCTCACCCTCTATGTCAAACAAGAGGATGGTCCCAACTACAGTGTGAGCAGGGGCCTACATCACCATCCTCTGCCTTCCTGACCTTAATCTCCTTCCTCCCTGCTGACATCGAGCTAGGGTTTGCCTGAACCCTGTGTACCTACCCTGTTCTGATCAGTCCTGTTCATCTGGGCTCCTCCAGGATCTGCTCCTCACTAGCTCCTATGTCCCTTCTGTCCCCTGGTCTCAGCTCTGTCCATCCCTAGCCCCGAACTGGGCTTTGTTTTCAGATTCAGTACTTCTTTCACTGTATTTCCAAGACTGGTCCCGTGGTAAAAAACAAACAAACAAACAAACAAACAAACCATGAGACCCTGGGCAAGTTAATTAGACTCTCTGAACCTCGGTTTTCTCATCTGTAAAATGGGCATGGTAATAGTACCTGCTCCAGATAGTTGTTCTGAGAATCCCATGAGATAGGAAAAGTAAAATGGTATTCAGAGCCTTGTACTTAGTGGGAGCTGAATCAGTAGGAGCTGTTAACATGTGAGGGACTGAACTAATGGCAGCAATGCAAGGGGCAACACAGTATGGAGGTGCACCCTGGCTTCATCTCCCCCTCCCCTCACTGGACACTGTCATTCTCCTTTCATCACTGAAATGGTCCCCTTTCATCATTGGAGCTTAGCTCCTGGAATCTTTGCCTCTGGCCACTTAAAGAGAAAAACTCTTCAACTCATCTGCTCCCTCCCTCCCTCCCACTCTCATCCCCCAATCCCCCAAAGAATAGTCTCTGTTCAAAGGCAATGATGCCTTCCCTGTCAGTCAAGACTCAAGAAGATGGTGGCATCTTGGCCTTTTCTTCATTCCTAAAGACCTGGTTTGTAAGACATCGTTTCTCTCCATTCTGAAAATACATAGCCTTTCAGCAACCTTGGCATTCATTGACAAACTAGTCAGTGGATTAAGTGTCCAGGGTAATCCTTTGCTCAGAGAGTATCTCAACATCTCTGCATTAATCCCTTCTCCTGGCCAGAACGAAGGTACCTTTGCTATTTCCCAACATGGAAGCCAGGCTTAGCTGACAATTTACACTGCAACACTTCCTGTTTTGTTTTGTTTTTAAGTTTGTTTATTTTTAGATAGAGGGAGAGAGAGAGAAAATCCCAGGCAGGCTCCACACTGTCAGCGTAGAGCCCGACGCAGGGCTCAAATGACCTGAGCCGAAATCAAGAGTCAGAGGCTCACCGACTAAGCCACCCAGGTATCCCAACACTTCCTATTTTTTAACCTGCCCCCTGGAACTCACAAGACACTCAGATAAGTGAGTAATCTTCTACCTATTCTCCTCGTCTTTTAAGCTTCTTCTTGTTTTTCCCTTGAGCTCCTTGGAGTTTCAACGAAGTTGGACGTGCTCATCTGCTTTGGATTCTTAGGCAGGCCTTTTAGTCCTGATGTCTTGAGAGGGGTGGCTCAGCTTCCCGTCATGCAATAAATTAAGGACTTTGGTTAAAACTCACTGAGCGAAGTGAGGATCTGTAACACCTCTGAACTTGTCTCCTCATCTGTAAAATGGAGGTAACAAGTGTTGTGACCTCAGATGCTTGTCGGCAGTAGTATACCGAGACCACAATTGTAATGCTCTTACAAAGTGCCCCATGTATGTGTGATAAATACACAAAAAGTGAGCAAAACCAGTAGCTCACATGCCATATTGGGGTTTGGTAGGATGAATCTTCTTTTCCTGCTGAGGCTTCTCTAGTACATTCAACGACCTGGGCATCTGCTACCTTGTCTGTCATGCATAAGCAGCTTAATGACAGAGACTTTGTCCTGCTCTCTTGCAATTCTTAGAAGTTACCAGCATTTCCTGTTGTCAGGGCCTTCCTGTGACTTGAGAGCAGGGACCACGTCTTGTTTCTCACTGTGATTCCTGTGCCCAGCACCAAGCTGGGCACAGGGCAAGGGCTCAGTAATTGTTTTAAAACAAGGAACAAAAGAAGGACAAAAAGAGGTCAGGCTCCAGCTGGCTCCCACTAGGATGAGATGGCTCCAAACCAGGAAATGCGGATTCACAGAGCCCTCCTGAGTGGGCAGCAGTCCAGCCACCCCCTGCCGTGCCAGCCCTCCTGAGTCCTCATTCCAACCTTCTCTCGGAACTGCTGCTCACCCTGCCTTTCCGCAGAACTGAAAACCAGGCAGTTTGCGTCTGAGCAAAAGCAATATCCCAGGTGCTAAGAGTGGTGTGTAACTGACATTGTTCCCTCTCCCAATGGAAGAATCTCCTAAAACAATCTCTCTTCCATCAACACATCAACAATCTTGTACCAACCATGTGTTCTAGAAACCCACCCATGGGACAGTCATTCGTTTCAATCAATTGTGTAGAGCTCTCCTTTAAGTTTTACTGCTGCTTCAGCTTCTAGGTGCCTTTCCCAGTTAAACATCCTCGACAGAAAGGCCCTTTTGAATTCTCGGACACACTCCAAAAACAGCCTGACCTCTATGTCGGGAGACCCAGAAACTCTGGAGAAAGAGTTGGAGGTAAAAGTGTAAGCAGCCCCCCCCCCCTTTTTTAAAGCTCAACAGGGTTCTAGCCATATTGTTGACCCAGGAATATCTCCACATACTCATCATTTCCCTTGTCTGCATCACATTCCTGTAGTTGGGAATGCTGTTTCTGGCAGATGAGAGTTATATCTGATAATCTCACTCAGAACTGAAAAGGTCTGCTGCGTAGTATGGTACACTGATGCAGTCTGAGCGGACCTTTTTTTTCTTTTGTAAAAAAAATTTTTTTTAAATGCCTATTTATTTTTGAGAGACAGAGTATGAGCAGGGGAGAGGCAGAGAGAGAGGGAGACACAGAATCAGAAGCAGGCTCCAGGCTCTGATCAGCACAGAGCCCAACGTGGGGCTCAAACTCATGGACCACAAAATCATGACCTGAGCCGAAATCATATGCTTAACCAAGTGAACCACCCAGGCACTCCCTGAGCTGACTTTTTAAGAGCAAATGAATTAAAAGTGAGTGTAAGAGAACTACAAAAACACACCACCACAAGGATAAAGCTCAACACTGAGCTAAAGAAGCCACTAGAGTATGTACTGTATGATCCCATTTGTTTTTTAATTTCATTTTTTTAATGTTTATTTTTGAGAGAGAGAGAGTGTGTGCACACATGCGCGCGCACACACACACACGAGTGGGTGAGGGGCAGAGAGAGAGGGGGACACAGAATCCGAAGTAGGTTCCAGGCTCTGAGCTGTCAGCATGGAGCCCACCGCGGGGCTCGAACCCATGAACAGTGAGATCATGACCAGAGCCGAAGTCAGACGCTTAACGAATCAAGTCACCCAGGATCCCCTGTAGGATCCCATTTGTATAAAGTTCAAAGACACGCAAAACTAATGGTGCTACTACTAGTCAGGATAGATTACTCCTGGAAAGAGGAATGAGGGGATTTGACCCCTGGGTGTTTTGATTGGGATACAGGCGACATAGACCATTCATTTTGTGAACATTCATTGAGCTGTGCATTATGATTTGTGCTCTTTTATGCTTGATCATACTTCAGTTACACAAAAAAAGTGCATGTGGCCCGCAGGAAATCCTGAGGTCCAGGACTGAATCACACAATGATAATGCAAATATTTGTGTAAGTTTCTGTATGTTTAAACAAATTCATAGAACCATGAAAAGACTAGCACTCCCAGCCTAGTTCACTTATGTCCATAGGGATCATTAAAATCTACTAAGGGAAGATGTTCCTTTGCTAGCGCAGGAGAGGAACTTGTCCAGAGTTCCTTGATCACTGTCTGCACAAGTTCTATTTCATGACCCCTAATAGGGGCCAGGGGTCAGTAGCTGCTAGAAAGCACAGCTCTTGTCTGGAGAAAACATTTAACAGTTTTGCCTGGAGCTGACAGGGTCATATCTGGGGAGAGGCTCCCAAGCAGAGATTCTGAGGCTGCCCATGCACCACAAAGAATCCCCCCAAATAGCCCTCTGATCACAGGACAAGCTGCCTCCCAGGCATTCTATAGAATAGCAAGTTGACTTTGATCCTGCTCAAGGCAGCGGGTGGTGGGGGGGTGTTTCTTTGGGGTGGACTTCTGAAAGCAGCGGTTTGTGACTCTGATAAGATTACTCAAAGAACAAGGAAGACACTATGTTTTTAAAGTTAGCCGAGCTAGGCATTTTTCTAAGTTCAAAAAGAAAATACAGCTGAATTATCATCAGCCTCCATTTGCAGAGGTTGGAGAGATCGGGAGGTGCAGAAGCAGCCTGGCTGTGGGTGTGACTTGACTGTTGTAAGTGACCTGGTTTGAGACAAGCACTCGGTTCCTGTTCCCAGGCACCAGGCTGTGACAGCTGCTTATGGGCTGGTGGAGGTGTAGCAATGACTCTACATTGTGAGTCAGTACAATTCAGTCTTCAAGAGCAGAGCAACTTGAATAAGACAGGGCTGACCTTCAATACCCAGTCATTTCTTATTTTATTTTGAGACAGAGAGAGACAGAGCACAAGTGGGGGAGAGGCAGAGAGAGAGAGAGAGAGAGAGAGAGAGAGAGAGAGAGAGAGAGAGAGAGAATCTGAAACAGGCTCCAGGCTCTGAGCTGTCAGTAGAGAACCCGATGCAGGGCTCGAACCCACGAACCGTGAGATCATGACCTGAGCCGAAGTCAGACACTTAACCGACTGAGCCACCCAGGCGCCCCAATACCCAGTCATTTCTGAAACAGTTCTTGGCTTGGGGGTGGCTGGTTATAAAAACATCTGCACTTGCTGGGTGATTGGGTATACAACACAGAATACAACCAATAATGGTACAGTGTCATACATTTTCAGCTCTCACCAAAACAAGAATTTGAGGTCTTTTCTATCTTAGTGAGTATTTGGTCTCCTCAGTCTCTCACCTTGCTATTGTCCTACTCAAGCCTTCCTACAGACGCAGGAGACGGTTCTGACTTCAACTGCCCTGTTGGGCACCAGGCCCTATGCTGTCAGGCACACAGAAATGGAATGGATACAGGCACAAGGCACCCGCTGGTCCTCACAAAGCTTAGCAAGGTGTGTACAAGTGATGCCTGCATGAGGGACACATCCTAAGACTTATGGGGCTCTAAGGAAGGCCAGAGGAGACCAAGCTGGGCAGGACAGTGAAAGCTTCTTAGAGGAGGTGGTGTTAGAAATGGCTCTTATTCTGGGCAGGAGGTGAGGGAGCATTAGTGATGCCTGTGGTTGCAGGAAATTTGAGGGCAAGTTCAAGGAAAATGGGATTTGGCTGGAAAGAATAGGTAGGATGGAGAAACGGGAAACAAACCAGAAAGGAAGTCTAAGTCTACATTCTGGAGAGTGGGGGCCTACTTGGGTGGGATTTGGGGACTTGGGAACAGCTTGGGGACATGATGAAAGAGTGAGGCTGACAGGTGTGTGTAGGATGAAGTAGAGCAGGGAGACCAGGCTCATGTAATAACCTAGGTGAGAGATAATGAGGACAGGCGTGGTGACGGCTTCCTTTCCATCATTAAAGAATTGGCTTTAACTGAGTGTGTGTGTGGATAGGTTCTTGAGATTTCTCTCATGACCTTTGTGGAGAGAAGAGGGTGAGTGCTACTCATTCTTGAGGACATTTCTCAATTACAGTAAAGGAATTTGGCAAGCATGCTGGACTGGAGAGTACATGACCAGTGCTGGAGGCCAAAACCCCATGGAAGACAACCAAGTTTAGAAGGAGCCTCTGCAGTTCTTGTTCTGACGGCCGCATCTAGGTTAACAACAGCTCTCCATGAGGCTACTAGTACAGCTTGTCCCATTCCATCACTGACCCTGAACTTGGCCTACCTGAGCATGTGGTGGTTCCTCCCTCTAGATCAGCCCACATAGGGAATGCAGAACAAACAACATGCCCTAGGTCATTTCTCATTCCATTGTGTTAATCTCCGTGATAGCTCTGATCATTGCCTACAAAATCAAATCCACACTCCTTAACCTGGGATTGGCAGCCCTTTATGACCCTGGACACCAACATGGTGTAATCACTACAATCTTGGGTTCCAGAGTCGGGTGACCTAGTCTAGAATTCTGGCTCTGCTGCTTACTTAACCACTTTGAGCCTCGGTTTTCCCTTACCTTGCAAGCTGGGTTACAGTAAAGATCTAAAGAGGGGCACCTGGGTGGCTCAGTCTGTTAAGCGTCCGACTTCGGCTCAGGTCATGATCTCACGGTTCGTGGGTTCGAGACCCGTGTCGGGCTCTGTGCTGACAGTTAGCTCAGAGCCTGGAGCCTGTCTTCAGATTCTGTGTCTCCCTCTCTCTCTGACCCTCCCCTGCTCACGCTCTCTCTCTCAAAAATAAATAAAACATTAAAAAAATTTTTTAAAAAGGATCTAAAGAGATATCACATGTAAACTATAGCACAGAGCCTGGCATACAGTAAATGAGCAGTAGTTGATATCCATTACCATAATAAGAACTTGGGTGCCCAAGCTACCTTTCCTACTGTTATTTCCATGGTTGCTTTCATACTTCCTCATGTCTGTGCTCTTCTTCATACTTTTCCCTCTGGGGGAAGGGGTTGGCCTCTTCTTCACTCCAATCCACACATTGGTGGGTCAGAATTCCACCCGTCTCTGCTCAGGGGCTGCCAGCACGGGGAAGGCTTCCTGCGTGTCCTTCGTCATTCTGTCCCTGTGTGAGTCTAAGCTTCTTCTTCTTTTTTTTTTAATGTTTATTTATTTTTGAGAGAGAGAGAGAAAGAGAGAGAGTGTGCCCTTAAGCGGGGGAGGGGCAGAGAGAGAGAGAGAGAGAGAGAGAGAGATAGGGAGGGAAAGAGAGAATTCCAAGCAGGCTCCGCACTGGCAGCAGAGCCCGAGGTGGGGCTCAAGCTCATGAACAGTGGGATCATGACCTGAGCCAAAGTCAGATACTTAACCGACTGAGCCACCCAAGGACCCATGTGCTACTTCTCTAAGGCTACTTCTTAGCCTTAGAAAGGTACCAGTCTTACCTGCCTCCGGAACGGGAACTCCAGGAGAACAGGGATTTTTATTTATTTATTGCTATATCCCCAGCACTTAGAACAGCACATAGTAGTAGTCTCTTACTTTTTTTTTTGAAAGCATGATTCTTGTCTACTAGATAGTGCACTCTTTGAGGACCTGTTACTGGTTTATTCTATAGCTTCTATACTGTCCTTGTGAATTCAGTGGCATGAACTATGGTGGACAAAGTATGGGAAGAGGATTTTGCTCAAGAAGGGGAAGTGAAAAAACGCTGGGAAGCAGAAATAGGAGTCGGTGATGGGGAAGTTTTTCCCCCTTTCACCCTTGAGATGACCATGATGAGCTAACTGAAAACCCAGAAAAGCAGGTGAGATTGAGGGTAGCTATACAGCTATTACAGGAAATGGCTGTAACTTGGGTTTGGGCCTGTAGATAAATTCAGTTCGGTGGCTTACACCACACCCGAGTGACCCAGTTACCACCCACTGTTAGGTTTGTTTGAGAAGTGTTGTCTTGAAGTTGATGGTTAATATTTCTAGGTGGGTTCATAAGGTTTAGTCAATTATGTGACATAGACAGCAAAGGACCTATCCTGAAATGTCCATTTCTGTGTCTCCTGGAGTGCTTTTCACAACCTCTGAAGACCAGAGAATCAGCTTCTGAAGGCCCAGCCCAGGGCCAACATGGATGGTCCATAAATATTTGATAAATACATGAGTGAATGAATGACCCAACAAATAGGCACTGGAAGGATATAAAGCTCCTTTTGTGGTCTCCCACATTTGCACTGCTACTCTTCAACTATGCTTTTTAAAGAATAAATATAAATGCATTGAAGCATTATGGAAGTCATACTAGTGTTCTGAGATTTTGAATTTTTCTTGATTAACTGTGTGTGTGTGTGTGGGGGGAGGTTTCTGCAAAATTTTCTGATTATTCAGAAATGACCCTTCTACTTGAAAAGATTAGAGACATTTGGCCTAAGATGCTTTTGAAACCACTTCCAACAAAACTGTTTGACACCTTCTTGGGAGAGCTCCTTGGGAGAGTCACAAGCTCACTGCTGCCCTTTCTACATTCAGATGGCCAGAAGAGGCTCATGCCATGCTGTCTTGGAGCTGGTTTACACAAAACAAATGGTCCTTATTGCATAGACTCCCCCCAGTTGTCTAGCCCAGATTGTGTTTCCTGATTACAACATTCTACTGTTACTTAAAGCTCAGGTCGGCACAATCGCAATTTGACTGTTGTCCGAAAGCAACTTTTTTTTTTTTTTTAAAGGAGGCTTCATGCCCAGCATGGAGCCCAACATGCAGCTTGAACTCACAACCCTGAGATCAAGACCTGAGCTGAGATCAAGAGTTGGACGTTTAACTATCTGAGCCACCCAGGTGTCCCTAAAAGCAACTTTGGTCCTTAATCAATTGCCATAAATCTTACTACTGGGTGAAACACCAAATCACATGTAACGTGTTTTAACTGTGCCAAAATCTCATTGAAAATATGCCCTCATCTAGAATAAACTTCTCTGCAGAAATTAATAACAACAACAATTAGTCCCTTTTCTTCACCATGGGGCTGGTATATTTCACAGGGAGTGGGACAATTCAGGTTATTTTGCTTCCAAATCAAGTTGTCAACTGTAAGTTACTCTACTAATGATTTGGTTTGAGTTGGACACTGACTTTTCTCCACCAGAAATCATTGTTTGATAAATCCCAATGCCCTCTTCTGCCTGACCTGACTTACATAAACCAGTGTCGGGCATCATAGCTCAGTGCCTGCTCCAATAGAAAATCTTTCCTTTGGGTTAAGAAAGAGGGCCTATACTTATCTCAGAATTCTCAGCCAACAGGCAATTTCTGTGACACTTGGGTGACATTCTGTTGGAAGGGGGCACTTCAGGATTGTTGAGTGCCTATACTTCTTAAAAGAGGTCTTTGATGCAGCAAAAAGTCCATTGCTGTAACGTGGGTAAGGACTGACAAGCAAATATGCATTTATTATTACTTTTTAAATTCAGCAGTATTTCTTGACTGTGCCAGGAACAGGATTGTGCGAGAAACAGCCACTCAGAGACAATTAAGACATAGTTCCTTTTTCTGAGGAGCTCATTGTCTAGCAGGGAACGTTGAGTGTGTGAAAGAATGAATGGTACATACGAGATTACAATGCAGGGACAATGCTTCAGCAGGACCAAGTTCAAAATGACATGGGATCACTGAGTGATGTGAATAATTTCCAGGGCTGCTCAGGAAAGATACCACAGAGATTGTTTTTGCAGAGCCTTGAACAATCAAAAGGAGTTCTCCAGAATGACAAAGGTTAGGGAGTTGTGGATGACAAAGAGAAGATGAGTATTCAAGGACAAAGAGAAGGCAAGGACAAAGACAAGCCTAAGGAGAGCAGCCAGAGCCCAAGTGGGGATCAGCAGGTAAGAACAGACAAGTAGACCACTGTCAGACTGGGCCTTGGATGCTAAGCTAAGATCCCCATCAGGTGGATCATGGGATGTGACAGGATTAGGTCTGCTTAGGAAGGAGGCGGCCTTGGAGCAGTCAAGTGGCAGGAGAATATGTTAGGAGTGGAGACCGTTGTGAGGGAATGGCTGTCCCAGAGGCTGATGCGAACAGGGTAGGCCAACTTAGGGCCCACAGGCCCAGAGATAAGCAGGTGCTACTTGTGCTGAAACCCCAAATCTGGAGATGAACACCAGAGCGGTGGTCAGGGGGCCCAGATAGGCCCTTGGCCTTTGGAACCCCTCTCTAGTTTATTTATGTTTAGAATTAAACACGTGGGGCACCAGCTGGCAGAGTGGGGTTTCCTCTGGATGATCTGAAACGAACCCTTGGGCAAGCAGTCACCGGACAGCAACAGAGCACAAGTAAGCCCAGTGGAGCCCAGGACTCAGGCTGCCTGCGTTGGAATCCTGGCTTTGCTGCCAGCATCCTGCTAGACGGGGATGGCAATAACATCTACCTTGCAGGGTTAGTGTTAGAGTGAAGAGCTAATCCATGGAAAGTGCTTAGAAGAGTGTGGAACACAGTAGGCTCTGGGCAAATGAAAGCTCTATGGAATGAACAGTTGGTCAATCACACCACATGAAATGAACGTTGCTCTGGTCAGAAGGGGATGGGGGGGTGCTCTTTTCTCTGCCCATTCCTTGGAGGAAGCCTTGATAGAACTTTCCTACCAGCTTGAAAATTATTGGACCCTATTCCTGGATTTAATTTCTACCTGTAATTTCTAAATCCAGAGAGTTCAAGTAGGGTTAGCTGCTGACACCAGACCCAGAACAGTCTCTGTGTAGGGTCTCTATTTTTCCAAAAACAGCAAAGTGCAAACAAACAGAGGGGCACTCGGTGAGTCACCCACCACCTAAAGGCACCAGGATAATCCAGCCCAGGGGCAAGCTCCTCACATTAGAAGCCATGCTCAATGTCCTGCAGGTAGAGAGGGACAACTTTCGGAGAGTCTCTGAATCTCACCTTGACACAGGCAGCCTGCTGTCCCAGGAGTAAAGGTTTAGAGAGGTTTCCCTAAGTGGGGGAAACCCATCTGTACAACAAAATAGGAAGCTGTCATCCTTTCCTGCTACATGGAGTGCCCTGGAATAAAATTCTACCTCAATGGGACTTATAGGAGGAATGAATGAGTTCATGCAAGTTAAGTACTTAGCACATATTAAGCATGCAATGAACCTTCACTTAGAGCTGTTATTTTTAGGCTGTAATCCCAATTCTTCTTATACCTATTAAAGTAGGAATGGTGTTCAGTGGGTTGAGTGTATGTTCAGAACCTAATAAATCCACAGAGCTGCAATAAAAAAAAATTCTCTCCAAGAAAATTCTCTGTGTGTTCCTATTTTGAGTAGACAAAAGATACTTCACACATTAGGACACACTATATAAATTATGTAAAAATTAATCCTTTCTTTCTAGTTTGGTTCAAGGTCACTGCTGTCATTTTAAAGCCTACAATTTCTACCCAGCCAGATCCTGCAGGAATTCTAGCAGCGTTTGCTGATTTGGCATCCATCCACCATTGAGTTAAGCGTCGTGCAGTTAGGGATCTTTTCACAGAGAACCCTAACAAGTGAGATTTTATCACAGCATTACTGACCCCCACATTAACAAGACAGGGGCAGTTCTAGAAGCATTCTTTGGCCTCCATTAATAAAGGTTAGCTGTTACATTAGGCAGACCAGTATACTCTGGGGAGTAACTAGTATCTTATTAAGTTATAAATACATGTAATGGCTTCAGTACTGGTTGCTTATTTTGGAATATGAAGAAGAAAAAAATAGAACTCATAATCATTAGAGTCTAAGTATAATGCCACTATTTTTCAGAAAGTATATTTACCTACTATACTGCTTATGAATTCCCTTGTTTTTATAGAGCCCACACACTCCCTCGGAGGACCCTGGGATTCTCCTGTCATTGCAGCAGGCCACAAGAAAGTGGTAGCTTATAAAATCACATTGCTTGGTTTTGATTCAAACTCAAACCAGCTCAGAAGATGACAAACTTCCTGCCTCATTCAGTCCCCTCCTGGTTTCTCACTAAAGGAAAAAAAGAAAAAATGTTGTCTGTGCCCATCTTCCTTCACTGAACTCCACACAGAACACTGTTATGAACACAAGATAGAGTTGGAAGGGCAGAGTTCCCATCTTTCACTTTCCGCACTGAGAAAGAACGTCTCTGAAATCACTTACCAAGTTAATAGATGACTGTTACGTCAAGCTCGAGCTTACCTCATTTCCTGTGGCTGACCTGCTAGCTGGTCCACTGACTGCGGGCAAATTCTAGAGCGGTGTACCCTCCAAGATGCCTGGGCATGGAGACCGTCTCCAGGAATGCGCCGGTGGCTTGGTGGGAAGCAGTCCCTGAAGTGACTGTGAGGAAAGCTAAATAAACCACACAGGTGTGATACGCTCCATCTGGGTAGCACCCCTCACGTCCCACCCCCCTTCTGTTCCCAAATACAGACGAGCCACTTCCATCTTTCCCTCTCTCCTGATAAGGAACACAGTGCTTCTCATCTTCACACCCCAGAGGCCTCCACCCCTGAGGGAGCTGTGTGGGGCCTGGGAGGCAGGCAGGCCGGCCTGTGGGGGTCAGAGGGGCCACCAGGCCGCAGAGCCTGAGCCGCTTGCCCTTGGTTGGCATGGACAGGGCCCACCTCAAAAAGGGCTAGAAATGGTTCTTCTGGACTTCTTCCCACACAGAGAATGGCTAAGCTAGCTGAGGCAATCTGTAGTTGGCTTTAAAATCAGCAATGGGGAGGGGAAAAAAAAAAACCTCACAACAAACAGTGGTAACAGAAGGTTTGTGTGGGAAGACGGTTAAGTTTGGTCTAAAACAAGCAGTGTCTCTGGTAATGAGCTGTTGTTAGGAAATACGTGGGGCCCTCAGTGCCTGCAGCACTTTTAAAGAGCACTGTTGCTGTTTCTTGAGGCTTTTCTGGGTGGATGAGTGGGGACAGGCACAGTGAGGTGAGGGAGAGACCCAACTAAAGAGCATGGGGACATCTCAGAGCAGTGGAAAGAAGCATCTCCAAGCGTTGCAGCCGTGAAGTCCTCCGCTTGAGTCCAAGTTCCACTCCGTAGTCACTGTCCCACATTTGGTAACAAATCTACCTTCTCTCAATCACAACACGCTTATATGTGAAAAGAGTGTGCCTGAGGCATCAGCCAGAGGCCTGGTGGGAAACAGAGGGCACACTTGGCTGGGGTGCCCGAGTTTCATACAGGGACTATTTACAAAGGGTGTGGGCAGAGTTAAGGAACTTCTAAGAGGACAGTGAAGCTCCTGAGGCCTGACAAAACAGGAGTGAAGGCCAGTCCTCGGCTTGCAAGGGACAAGGAGAGGATGTGGTTACCAAACCCTGAAGCTGCCAGACTGGAGCCATGGCCGTAGGCAGAGGAGCCCGGCCGCCATCAACACACACCTGGCAGGAAGGAGCCAGGAGAGTGAATTCCCAGGCTCCTTCCAGAGTAGGTCTGGCGTCCCCTGACCAGAAGACAGGACAGGCCTGCAGAGGCAAGCCTCCAGAGCGAAGCACAGCGTGGGGAGGGCACCGGGGGAGCCAACAGAGTACGTAGCACGTCTACACTCCTGCTGGAGCCAGTGGGGGGTTACAATGAGATCAGCATCAGATGCTCACTCACTACCCATTTGATCAGACTGTCCATTTGGCATTTACTTATCAAAAGGCCACAATATAACTTTTATTCTCAGGTGGCAAAAGCCAGGATGAAAACAAAGACGTGGTCATATAACCAGAGTGAGAAACAAAACTTTTACAAAGTTGACGGATAACATTTATTAAAACATGTCATACAAAAGGGCATGGTCTCTTCTATAAGAAGAAAATATTAAACAGTAACATTCAATTAAGTAAAACCATGCTGTACACTGAAGACAGCAATATATAAAGACAAAACTATTCAACTTTTGCAACACAGGCATAACATTTCACAAAATATCAATAAGATATGCACCTAATGATAATCTGTTTATCATCAAATGGTTTTGTGGTCTAAGAGTCACCTGACTTGCATAAATAAAGTAATTTTCTGGAAGAAACATTGGGAACCTCATAAAAGGAAAGAAGGCAGCAGCAACTGACATTATGACACAGGCTTCAAGCAACACTAAAAAAAAAAAAAAGAAAAAAAAAGTCACATTTGCAAAATGTGTTCCAGCATCTTCCCATTGGGCACTATCAGTAGAGATTTGAAATAAGAAACAAGAAACATGTACCTTTAAATATATAAGTAGCAAAGAAAAAAATCCAAACAAACAAACCCTGGTTTTACTGAACAAAGTTAGTCACCCATGAAAGCAATTAAATCACAAAATTAGTGTGGCACAGATGGGGGTAGGGAAGGGGGTAAGTATGTTGCTTGTTGTCCAGCATTCCTAAATTATCAGAGACCTTTACAAACACAGACACCTGGATTTGGTGTGATGGAGTCTTGCCACCCGCACCCAGGGGGGTGCGGCCAATCCCCCCACCACCCACTCCAGGGCAAACACGACTGGGCTGCTTCTGCTCTGCCCCCACAGCCTGGGGACGTGCATGCCTCTGCAGGAAGGGGCTACTGAGACCAAGCAGCTTTCCCAAACACCTAAAAACCAGCACAGGGTCAGTTTAGTTCAGCAGATGGCCACGAGAATGGAGAGGACCCTTTTGGGCAGCCTCCTTGAAAGTAGTGGCGTAAAGAAGGGGTCAGAGGAAGGTGAGATCTAGAAATCAGAATCAATAGGCCGCGCCTGAGGGGAACCTTCAACACTTGAGGGAAGGTTTCCGCAGTCCTTCCTTAGACAGTGATCCCTACTTTACCAAGTGGATTGTTGTGATGTGTACATCTAAAATTAAAGGCATGGTATAAATACTAATATTAAATACCACTGGTGGTGCCTTGAAGTCCTTCCCCACTGGGATGGGAGAAGAACCACAGTTAAGACTCAAAGTAGGGGACAAATACCTTGGTTGTCGGCCATTAACACGATCCCTGAAAGACTGTTTGGAAAATGTTACCCACAACTATCCAAACTCATTTGGAAGGATAAAGATTTTCTAAAGCTGTAATGAGGCTAAGGAGAGAGACTATCCAACCCAGACTGGGCAGGAGAAAAAAGGTAGTAATACAGTGTGATCTCCTAATCCTAAAAAGCAAAGCTTATAAAAATTCACTTTCACTATCCAAACTAAGGCAATCTCTTTCCCCCGCCTCTCTGAACATGGCCAGCATTTCAGATGCCCAACCTCCTCACAGGGTCTGGCTGACCCAATTAGCAACCCTAATTTTAAAGGAAACCCCAACTACCATAAAAAACTTAAAACTGCAGATGTGAGGAACTTACACTTTAAATTCTCTACTTAGCTGATGTACATATAAGGATTTCAATAAAGGACACCTTTCTTCACAACACGTTAAATAAGTCCCAGCACAACTGACTGCTTGCAAAGCCACCACCCAAGGGCTGCCCACCACTCCTGGCTAAACAAGAGTTCTTCATCATTACTCATACCAAAGGTGCTGTGCTAATTTCAGCATAACTGAAGAACCATGATTTTTCTAGAACATTTTTATTTTACCTCTCAGGCTCTTCTTCCAAAATGTCCCAATGCTCATTTGAATACAACCTTTAATGGGAAACAGCACATCAAACCTTCCAAACAGGTGGAAAATGATTGGCTAGTACCATGGGAGAGGGTGATGGGCTTTTGGCAGAACTAAATGGCTTCAATGCCTTAGTACTGAAATTAGTAGGAATAATAAAACACTTCTTCCTCGCACACAATGCCTAGGATCATACATAAAACCCACTGGCTTCTAACATGAAAAAATGAGAAGGAGCAATTGAACTTTGATTGTACAGTCTCCTCTATACACATCTGTCATGTATGCAGAGAGAGGACTGTTAACCGGTGAAGCTTCAACACCAAGAGAATATTAATGTGGCAAACAACCAAGAGGTAATATCTAGTTTCTAGGTTAAAAAAATCAATATATATATATATTTATAATAAAGTTTTAAATACAAAGTGCTTTTTATATATCGAGAATGATACAGTGTTAATGAATAGATCCCTGTTTTGTAATGTTGATTACAAGAGTTAACTGGTAAAGACGTACTTTCTTTCCCCTTTCCAGATGCCGTTCAACAAGTAAATGCCTTCGTGCTTGGAGCTTGAGGACTCCAGGCCATTGCCAGCAATGTCTATCACATCAGAGCAAAGCCAAACTTTTGAAAAAAAAAAAAAAAATTTTCACCTCAAATTCAGGAAAAGTTATTTTTATTTTAAGGAAAAAAAGTTTCCACTTGGAAGTAAAAGACCAGTAATTTACGGAAAAGTTGACATAATAGTAGCACCCTGTCCTACCCTGGTGAGAACTTCAGGTATATTACACAGCTTCAAAGCATCCTGAATATATGCTTCCTTTTTAACCTAAAACATCTGACTGAGCTGCAGAAAAGGTCTCAAGAATAGCTGCTTTTCTTGATGTTTTTTGGTACGTACGGCTATGTGGACTTGTAAATTTATGCAGCTTTATCTAGAATCTGGGAGCACGAGTCTGTAGACTACTTTCTAAAATTAGGACTCCCTCTTTCCCCCTTTTAAAACCCATTCCAGCACTCCTAAAGAACTGGCAGCATTAGCTCCGTGGACCCCTCTGGGACTGCCTCCCCCACCAGTGTATTTTCAAGACTCCTCTTTTCTTGGGCAGTTGTTTTTCCTGCCACTCAACATTATGCTACTCAGCAACTCTCGCTGACAGTTGGGGAGTGTTACTGTGGCACTCTAAAAACTGCTTACACTCACAGGTAACTCTCAGCCCTGACTTCTGGCTCCCTCCCACTAACTGTGGTCATTGACTGAACTCTTCAGGAAGCATCATAACCTAAGAGAGAAATGGCTGGAGCAGCCAATATGGTACCATGGTCAGAGTCAAAGCAGGCTAGACGCCTACTAGCCACGGAGCAGATCCCACTGTGTGGATGCTATAATTACACAGGATTTGGGACAGCAAACCAAGTAGAAATACCTATCTCTGGCACCCTAGAGAATTACAATTAGATACAATTGTCCAAACTAAATGTTAGTACTAAAATACAAAGCTTTTTTGCCTTATCAAGAGTCTGAAACACATCGTGACAGTGGCATCTTGTACCGTAAGTTATTTCATACTTAGAATGTCACCCTCTTAGCATCTCCTTAGCTTTTCGTTAAACTACTCTTTAGAAAGAAGAAAACCAGACAAGAGAGCTCTGTCAATCAATTTTGCATCCTAGGAATCACATTATTTGTTAGCTTTCACAGAAGTAGCCTTTCATTCAGTGAAGCAGCTATCAAAACAGATCCACATTACCTAAGTATCCATAGTGAGAGCTAAACAAAATGCCAACGTGACCTTGTAATGAGCTATCAAAATTTGCTGCCACCTGAAACAGAACTGGTAGGTTGGAGTCCAGTTCCAAGTGCAGGTGTCTATATGACCAAGTCCACCTGCCCTCAATCACAACGGGCCTGAAGGTTTACCTTGCCAGCTGGGAAGTGGGTTAACTTATCCCTATTACCCACTCCAGGCCTGGACAGGAACATACACATTTGAGGAATTAGATTTTTAAATTGGCCTACTTAGAGCTGGTCTTTCAGAAATATCTTCCATTTTTTTTTAAGCTTCTCTCATAATAGCAAGTAGCACGCATCATCTGTGCCCAGATTTGCATAATTACCATAGTTTATTTTTGTGCCTGCCACTCAAGGGCCAGATCCTATTTTTAGTTAGCCTCAGTCGTATTCTGCTCAGCCTTTGCAGCTTCGTAGGACTTGGTACAAGAAGTCACATGCCTGTGGAAACTGTCCCTCCACATAAATCTCTTTGCACAGATATTACACTCATACGGCTTTATGCCCGTATGAATTTTCATGTGTCCCACGAGATGATGCTTCATTTTGAATTTCTTACCACAGACCCCACAGCCGTAAGGCCGAAGACCGAGGTGCATGCTCATGTGTCGATCTCTCTGACTCTTGTGAGTGAAACTTTTCCCACACTGACAAGGATACAGCTTGTCGGTGGCTGAAAATCCTAAATGGGAAGCTTCTTCTTTAATTCCCGTTACCATTTCAATATTCTCACTGTAGCCTGATGCTAGGGCAGCCTCCTGTCTGTGCCCGATGAGATTCCCGTCTGACCTCTCTCCAGAAAACTCTTCCATGGAAGAGCCGTAGAAATCCACCTGCTCATCATAATTGCTTTCATCAGCCTGTTCGTCAAACTCTGCTTCTACTTTTTTCTCCCCGATGTGAAAGTCTTCCTCTACCCCCGAAGGCTGGACTGCATGCTCCGTCTGCATGGTGTTGATGGATTCAGTGACCTGGTGCTCATCATAGGGCGCGTGCACATCCATGCCCTCACAGGCCTGGTCAAAGCGCTCGGGCTTCACATGGATCCAGCGTTTGTGAGCCATTATGCTGGGCTTGCTATACATGGGCCGGGTGTAGTGGAACTCGGCGCTGTCGCTGGCTCCCTCCTCGCCGTCCTGGCTCGCCATTTCCGTGCTCAGCCGGTCGTGCTCCGTGGACGAGTTGCTGGGAAGGTATTCGTGCTCGGTGAGTTGAGATGACAGCTCGTCTTTGGTGCTCTCCTCTTCATTCTCTCCATCCCTCAATTCTTGGGCCTTGGGGAAATCAGTATGGCCCCCAGAGCCCAGCTCAAAGCTCTCTACCAGGCCATTATAATTACTGCTGCTAGGAGACTGGTGGTCACTGCCATGATTTAGCTTCTGACAAAGAACTGTAGGGTTTCCCTCTAAAACCTCAGTGCATTTGTCTACCACATGCCACATCTGAAGGAAGCTCGCTGCTGTTAAGTAACTAACAATTTCTGGAGCAGGCATTACTAGACGTCCCGTATAACTAGATAGGAGGATGTTCTCAAACACTCTTGGGTTCATCACGTCAGGTAAAACGATCCTCCTGCTGTTTTTCAGGAGCACCTGGTCACAAAAGTAGGGGGAACTGGCAGCAAGAACAGCTTTGTGTGCCCGGAAAATGTGGCCTTGGACAACAATGGAGACATCACATAATTGTCCTTGCTGGCGCTGCTGGTTCAGTTTCTGCAGAATGGTGCTGGAAAAATCAGGAAATTCTACTCGAAAAGAGTTTGTTCCAGGCTCCATTTCATCACAAATCTTGTTCAGTGCTACAAGAGAAAGAAAAATGAGTGCTAATTCCAGCCCAAAGAGAAACTTTTTGATCGCTAAGAAAATCAAGACAAGTTCCATAGTTCCATAAAATCCCCTTGCTTGTGGGCACTGGTAGGTGGAGCACTCACCCCCTCAGAGCAAAGCTTGCAGGTATGCGTATGCTGCAAACAGGAACCGCCCGCTACTCTTCCTGGTATTAACTCTTGATTTTGCCTATGTCTGTGAATGAGGATAGAATTCACAGAGATGTGCTTTGTGAGCTGTGCAAACCTCCTTAATAAAACAAAGTACATCATTCTAGTCAAAACAAATAGGATACCTGTCCAAGCAGTAGAATTTTTAAGAGACCTCAGATTCAATCCACATTTGCCAAGCTGGGGTGAGAAGTGAGGATGGAAATGTTGGAAGAAGGAAAAACTTATGTAAAGTTTCTTAGAATGAACTCAGCCACTGCAAGGAACTGAAAGGAGACCATTAGCCTAAAATCCGGTGGAGGAGTGAGGGTAAAGGGGCCAGAACAATATTGCCTTGGGTCCTTCAGCACCACAGGGGCAAACTCACTGAAGTGCCACACAATGTGAGTTTCTCTAGTTGCCAGCAGAATTTTAGCCCTTTAGGAGCTTCTGATGTGAAGCAGAATGAAGTGGTAAATAAGGCAAGGTATTCGTTCTATCTGATGGTTTCCAAATTGTTTACAGACCAAAGAGCATACTAAATACTGTCCCTGTTACCGAATGAACTCAATCCGAAGATAAAGTTATAACAAAGAATAATGGATTGCCTGTGTTGGTACTGTAAATCTATTTTGTGGGGTATCAAGCATTAGAGAACATTTCTAACAGCAGCAATCCACAAGTAAACCCTGTTAGAGATCTGCTCATGCCCCATAATTCCATAGCAAATTAAAATAAACCAGTAAACACAAGAGATTTATTGGCACCATCCGTCACCTGGCTCTACTACCATATCCAAACATTGCTAAATGCCAGGTTTTCTAAGTACAAGATTAAAACGAAAACAAAAACCCAGGGTGGCTCAGTCAGATGGGCGTCTGACTTTGGCTAAGGTCACAATTTCACAGTTCGTGAGTTCAAGTCCCACATTGGGCTCACTGCTGTCAGCAAAGAGCCCACTTCAGATCCTCTCTCCTCCTCTCTTTGTCCCTCCCCTACTTGTCTTTGCTCAAAAATAAGTAAAAAACATTAAAAAAAAAAAACACAACCCAAAGACAGAAAGTCATCTTTGAGAGACAGGGAGAAAGATCAAGAAAAGAAACTAATGTTTCTTGAGTACTTACTATATAGCAGGGACTGTAAATCTTTTTTTCACTTTATAATGACTCTGCAAATATAGAGATCGATATTCTCAGGTTCAGCTATTTCAAGTAACTTTCCCAAGGTTAAAATAGAGCTAATTTTTAATAAGTTGGGCTGTGACTCTAGGTCTTCATCACTTCAAAGCCTAACCTATTTCGCCTCTAACATCATTCTGCCTCTTCTAGGAAGGTGACAAAATACCAGATTAGTCATTAATAATTTTAAGAGGTAAGACGGTGTTTTTAGAAAGAAGCATTAATTTATGGCTTATACCCCCTAAAATATTTCATAATTTAAAATTCCTGGGTGGCCCAGTCAGTTGAGCATCTGACTTCGGCTCAGATCATGATCTTGCAGTTCATGAGTTCGAGCCCCACATCTGGCTCGCTGCTGTCAGCACAGAGTCTGTTTAGGATCCTCTGTCCCCGCCCTCTGCACACCTGCAGCTTGTGCTCTTTCGCTCTCTTATTAGCACAAAAAGAGGGAACTCAACGCTGTTTAATGACTATATAGCTCCTGCCATATGGACTTACCATAACTTAAGCAGCTCTCTTCTTACAGAATTTCAATGGTCTGGGCCTTTGAAATTATGAGCAACGCTATTATAAATACACAGCATAATTACACTGTGCATAACAATGTCGGCATATCTTTGGAAACATCTATAGGGTAAATTCTATCAGTGGAATTGCTGGGTCCAAGGACTGTCCATTTGACATTCTGATGTATATTACAAAGCTACTTTCCAAAAAAGTTGCACCAAGTCACACGCCTACCAACAGTAAACAACACTCCACAGCCTTAACAATTCTGGACATTATCAAACAAGAAAAAAAAGTTTGCAAACCTCCTAAGTGAATAATCCATGATTCATTATTGTTTAGATCAACATTTAATTATGAATGAGAATGATATTCTTTATTCATGTTTACTCGTCACGTGTTTTTCCTATAAATTATCATATTCTTTGTTCAAATAAATTGGGTAATTCATCTTATTGATTTGTAGTTTTTTATAAATGCAGGAAATTAACTTTGAAATTTATATAAATTACCCAATCTTTGCTTTTATGGCTCCAGGGTTTTGTGTTAGACACAGAAAGGCATTCACAACTCCAAGATTATTTTTAAAAAATAAAAAGAATTATTTAGCTTTTTCCCCTGGCACCATTTTTTTAATAGTTTATTTATTTATTTTGAAAGAGTGAGAGCAGGGGAGGGACAGGGAGGAGAGAGAGGGGCGGGGAGATTGAGAGGGGTGGGGAGAGAAAGGGGGAGAGGGAGAGGAAGAGAGAGAGAGAGAATCCCAAGCAGGCCTGATACGGGTTTTGAACTCACAAACCATGAGATCATGACCTGAGACGAAATCAAGAGTTGGACACTTGACTGAGCTACCCAACCAGGTGCCCCTCCTGGTATCATTTGGGGAAAAAAAAAGGCATTTAAATGTTTAATACACAAAGAGTTTGTTTTAGCGTAAGGAGTAAGGTTGGAATCCAGCCCGTTTCCCTCCAAAACGTCTACCCTATTTTTCCAACACTATTATTGAATACTAATCTTTTCCTCAAGATTTCAAATAACTGTTATGGAATGTTAAATGACTGAAAACAACACTTTTAAAAACAATTCTACAAAAATAAATGTCTTAAGTGATAATACAGAAAATGGTGGAGTAGGAAGCTCTCGGGATTAGTCTCATCATCAAAACAACCAGTAAGCTGTTGAATGATCAGAATCAACTATTTCAGAACTCTGGAATCTGATCAGACACTTGTAGCAACCAAGGCAATGCTTGCTGAAGGGAGAGGCTGCTGAACCCAACAGGGCTGCCAACACAAACCAGCTATAATCCCCATTCCCCACCCCCACCCATTCCTAGAGTGGCTGGCTCGTGCCAGGGAGGACAACAAAGAGCATGCCCTCCAAAATCTGGGGCATCTGCATTCTGGCCAGTATGGTATATCCATGAAGCTTTGTTCTGGCCCCTCTCAGGCAGCAGGGGCTTCCCCAGCAGTACTGACCATAATTGGTTTTTTTTTTTTTTTTTGAACATAAGATTTCAAAAGACAAACATACTCCCCCTCCCGCCCACCCCCGAACCTGGGTCAAAGTATTTAAGGAAGTTGTCAGGTCACAGGCTGACCACATATATAAAACAACAGAATCTTCAGTGACCACATGCAACCAGGGATACAGACTTGGCAAAAATAGTTTGGAAAAACTGTCATGCAAACAGACAACTGCAGCCCTCAACAAGTAACAAAAGAAACCCCATAGGATGGGAAGGATCTAATTTTAAGAGTTATATTAGAACACTTAAAATGTTCTAGCTCTCAACCAAGAATTACAAAGTATAAAACAGGGAAAATAGGTGTATTCACAAGGAAAAGAATATTAGAAACTATACTTGGGGGATTCTAGACATTAGAATTACTAGTCATACTACTTGAAGTAGTTAAATCAATTATCTTACATGTGCTGAAATTGCTTAAAACACACACACACACACACACACAACCCCACTATGGACAAAAACTTAAAGGAAATCAGGAGAACAATGTCAATAAAGAAATAGAAATTATAAAAAGGAGCCAAACAGAAATTCTGGAGCTGAGAAGAATAATAGCTGACGCCCTAACAGTCCCCCAATACCCTAGAATGTGACAGTATTTGTATGTAAGGCCTTTAAAGAGGTCATTAAAATAGAGCTATTAGGGTGGGCCCTAATGCAATCTGACTGGGATTCTTGTAAGAAATGAAATTTGGACACACAGAGTAGCATCTGGGGGGTACACAATGTGTGTACAGCACAAAGGTGGCCATCTGCAAGCTGAGGAGAAAGGCCGCGGGAGAAACCAAATCTACAGACACCATGATCCTGCTCTTCTAGCCTCTAGAACTGTGAGAGAGAAAAAAAAATCCTATTATTTGAGCTACCTAGTCTGTGGTGTTTTGTTTGAAAGACACAGGAAACAAATACAAGTTGAAATAAGAAATCCACAAAAGGAGTTCAATGACAGATTTAAATAGGCAGAAGAAAAAGAAAAGTCACCAAACTCAAAGACAAAGGAATTGAAATGATCGAGTCAGAGGAGTAGTGAGAAAAATGAAAAGAAATGAACACAGTCTGAGGTACTTGTGGAACACCATTAAATGTACCAAATGCACACGATGGGAGTCTCAGAAGAAAGAGTAGAAAAGGTATTAAAAGAAATACTGGTAGAAAACTTCCCAAATTTGATACAAGAGAAACCTATACATCCAAGAAGCTCAACAAACTCCATGCAGGATAAAATTAAAGAGATCCACATTAGACACATTGTAAGTTAAATAGTAAAGTAGAAGGTCAAAGATAAGGGAGCTGAAAGCAATAAGAAGGAAGTGCCTCATCACATGAAAAAGATCTTCAATTAAGTCTCACAGCTTAAAAAAAAAAAAAAAAACCATAGAGGCCAGAAGGCAGTGGTATGGGATAATTCAAGTGCTAGAAGAAAAAACTGTCAACTGATAATTCTGTATCTGACAAAACTACCTCTTCTTGAATGAAGGGGAAATTAAGACACTCTCAGATAAACAAAAGCTAAGGGTATTCATTACCCTGATAAAAAGGGGTCCTTCAGGCTGAGATAAAAGAATACTACGTAGTAATTCAAAGGCATATGAAGGAATAAAGATCAATGACCAATGATAAAGGTTAACAACATAAACATAAAAGCTGTTATTATTTTGACTTATAACTTTTTTTCCTGTATGGTTTAAAAAGCAAATTTATAAAACAATACTTATAAATCAATGTCAATAGGCAATGTGTGAAGATGTAATTAATGACAATAACAAAATGAAGGCAAAGGGATGGAGGTGTAGGGAACAGTTTAAGAGATTAATCGTAAACCTCAGTGTGACTACTAAGAAAATAATAATATACATGAAAAGGAGTGAAGGGAATCAAAATGGCATACCAAAAAAGAACAAATACATGCTTTTATTTATTTGATAAATGTTTTTAAAAGGTAGAAATGGAGGAATTGAGGAACAAAAAACATACAAGGTATATGGAAAACAGCTAAATGGTAGAAGTAAATCCTTCCTCACCAGTATTTAAATGTAAATGGATTAAACTCTCTAATTAAAAGGTGGAGATTGGCAGAATGGATTAAAAAACATGATTTATATCTTATATAAATAAGCAAGACACAAGTAAAATGATAAAAAAGATATTCCACGCAAAGAGTAACCAAGAGAGCTGGAGTGGCTGGCTATATTATTATCAGACAAAATAGACTTTTTAAAAAAATGTTTATTCATTTTGAGAGAGAGTATGCACGCTCATGCTTGAGTGGGGGAGGGGCAGAGAGAGAGAGGGAGACGGGATCTGAAGCAGGCTATGTACTAACAGCAGCAAGCCCAATGCAGGGCTCGAACTCATGAACCATGAGATCATACCTGAGCTGAAGTCAAACATTTAACCAAGGTGCCCTCAGACAAAATAGATTTTAAGTCGAAAAGGTTACAAGAACAAAGACATTAATATCAAGATAAAAGTTTCAATCTATCAAGAAAGTAGAACCATAAACATATATTCACTTACAAGAGAAATACATATGGAGCAAAATATATGAAGCAAATATGGACAAAACTGAAGAAAGAAACCGACCAATCTACAACAACAGGTTATGACTCCAAGTCCCTAATTTCAGTAATGGATAGAAAAACCAGACTTAAGATCTATAAGGAAATAGAGATCCTGAACAACACTATAACAAATCAATGATACCTAAAAGACAGAATACAGAGCACAAAAAAGTAATGAAGCTCTCACACATGCTACAACATAAACCTGAAAACTTATGTTAAATCGTGCAAAAGATTAACTTAAATAAGCCAGACAGAAAAAGACTCATGTTGTATAATCCCACTTCTGTGAAATATCTAGAATAGGCAAATTCAGAGACAAAAGTAGATTAGAGGTTACCATGGACTCAGGAGAATTAGGAATGGGAGTTATTACTTAATATGTAGAGTTTCTGTTTTGTAATGAACAAATTGGGGGATTAGAAAGTGGTGCCATTTGTTTAGCACTGCAAGTGTAATTAATGCCACTGAGTTGTACACTTGAAAATGGTTAAAATAGTAAATTTAGTGATATATTTTTTACCACACATTTAAAAAAGTGGGGGAAAATGTCATGTAACTATTTTCAACTATGTAAAGGTAGTAATAGTACTTATAATTTAAAAGTTATCTGACCTCTGGGGTGCCTGGCTGGCTCAGTTGGTGGAGCACGTGACTCTTGGTCTCGGGCTGGGAATTCAAGCCCCATGTTGGGTGTAGAGATTACTTAAAAAAAAAAAAAAAAAAAAGTTTCTGATCTCTGCCCTTAACTTTGGGCAGGTGTGGCATTTCTATCTAGTCCCTGATTTTACTAAAATGCAAAGCCTGAACCTCTCCTTCATGTTTTCCTGCTATATAAGCCGTATTTACAAACTCACAGGCAGTTGTGATCTATATTGATACCGTAGCTGCTGTTTCAATTTTTAAAGACTTTCACAGAAGTAATTAACTCACTAAAATGAACACATACACAAGTAACCCAAAATAAAACACTATATGCAGAGTATGGGGGGGGGTGGATTTCTAAGTTGATCAAGGAATCTCACTGTCCAGAGTTCATAACCTGGTGTGGGGGGGATGAAAAACATGCATACAACCCTGCTATTCAAGGCAAAGCATGTTAAAAGTACCACAAGAGAACTAGAAACCCAAGAGAAATTCAAAAGAGGGGACCTGGTATAGCCTACAGTCACATATCCTTTCACAATAAATTTTAGTATTACCAGGGTAAGAGGAAGACTTGAGAGCAGCATATAATTCTTCCCATCTACCACATCCTAACCAAACTAATCTAAGAAAAATGAAAATATTGGCCCGAGTCCTGCAAACTAGGGACCAGAACTATCTGGATAAACTTTAATTAAGGACAGAGTGGAGATGGGACCAGACTGGAAAGAGACATTACCTCTGCAACTCCACAGAGTGCCCCAGGCCGTCCCGGTGTAATAGCAGCAATCCTGAGAGAAGAGCACTAATGCCTGTTCATTTGGAAGGTCTGGCCGTGGCTCAAATCCCAGGGTGGACTATGGGACAGCTCCCGCAGATTAGCAATGTTAACAGGTGGCTGCACTGGAATACCAAAGGTTGCATAATGCCTCAGCAGAAAGTTTTTAAAAACTTGGCATGAGAGGGTGGGGTTTAGTTAGTAGCTCCAGGAAGGAGGCAAAGACATAGCCCATCATTTGCCAGCTGGGCCAAAGAGACTAAAGCAGGTGCCTGGTATCACAATTTCGCGAACACAGAAGGAAGTGCACAGAACTCAAGCTCTCCTAAGAGTAAGACCTAGCCTCTGGCCCCAGCCATTCAACTCCCGTTAACCCCTGGTGTCAGCTGAGTTAAGAGTTGATTCCAACAGCATTCAGGTATATGGTAAAAGACCCCCAAGGGGCACCTGGGTGGCTCAGTTGGTGAAGCGTCTGACTTCAGCTTGGGTCCTGATCTCGTGGTTCATGGGTTCAAGCCCTGCGTCAGTCAGGGTCTGCAGTCTGGAGCCTGCTTTGGATTCTGTGCTCCCTCTCTCTCTGCCCCTCCCCTGCTCGTGCCCTCTCTCTTTCAAAAATAAACAAACATTTAAAAAAAATTGGAAAAAAAAAAAAAGACCCCCAAACAATCCACCCACAAAGGGGGAAAATTTTCAGACCTGAACAGAATGTTTCCCTCTAAAGAATTAAAAACTTGGTCAGTTTTATTCTGTAAGTACATGGGGTCTGTAAATATATTCTACAATAACAAAAAAGAAAATAGCAAGGGATAAAAAAAGAGGGTATTGTTTCAGGATTTTAAAAATGTTTATTGAGAGAGAGAGAGAAAGAGAGAGAGAGAGGGAGGGAGGGAGGGAGAGAGAGAGAGGGAGGGAGAATCCCAAGCGGGCTCTGCACCAGAGCCCCATGTGGGGCTCAATCCCATGATCATGACCTGAGCCAAAATCAACAGGTGGACACCTAACTGACTGAGCCACTCAGACGCCCAGTTTTCTTTCTTTCTTTCTTTTTTTTAAAGTAAACTCTATGCCCAATGTGGGACTTGAACTTATGACCTCAAGATGAAGAGTCACATGCTCTACTGACTGAGCCAGCCAGGTGCCCCTTAAGAGCACAGTTTATTTATTTTTAAAATGTGTATTTATTTTAAGAGAGAGAGCATGAGAGGAGGGGTAGGGAGAGAATCCCAATCCAATTGTCAGTGCACAGCCTGACTAGGGGCTCAATCCCACAAACCAAGAGATTATGACCTGGGCCGAAATCAAGAGTCGGGTAGGATGCTTACCTGACTGAGCCACCCAGGCACCCCTAGAATCTGCAATTTAAATGTGGGACCTGGGGAAGCATTGGAAACTTCTCAGTGATATGCTGTGAAATATTTTCTGGAAAGACAATCTGCTGATGCACTTAAAAGCAGGAGTAAGTCTAAAGTACAAGCTTAATTACAAGATTTCAGCAAATAATCCAGGTTTGAGGCAATGAAAGTAACGTGAGTATGGAAAACAGAGAGGTGGAATCAGTAGGACTGACTGAATTGGTAGGCAGGAAGATTCAAAGGTAGTGCAAAGCACAAATTATACTGTCAAGAGAGTGAAAAGTTAACCTCCAACATGGGAGAAAATATATGCAAATCATATATAACTGTTAAGTGACCTGTATCCAGAATACATAAAGAACTCTTAAATTTAATAATAGAAAGACAACTCAATCGAAAAATGGGCAAAGGATTTGAATAGACATTTCTCCAAAGAAGATATGTAAATAAGCACACAAAAAATGCTCAATATCATTATTCACTAGGGAAATGCAAATTCAAACTACAATGAGATGTCACCCATTAGGACAGCCATGATACTTAAGACAGACAATAACAAGTATTGCCATCGATATGGAAGGATTAAAATCATTATACATTGCTGGTGGGAATATAAAATGGTGTGGCCACTTTGAAAAATGTTTGGCAGCTCCTCAAAAAGTTACCATGTAACCCAGCAATTCTACTAGGTATATACCCAAGAGCATTGAAAACATATGATATCCATAAAAACTTATACATGAATGTCCATAACAGGATTACTCATCATGGCCAAAAAACGCAAACGACTCAAACGTCCTCATCTGATGACTGAATAGAAGGTGGTATATCCATACAGTGAAACATTACTCCATTTTATTATGTACTGCACATATATTATGGTATTATGCCATTCTTTTGGCAATAAAAAAAGAATGACGTATTGACCAGATGTGGTAACACTGCTGAACCTTAAAACATTATACCAGGTGAAAGAAGGCAGACACAAAAGGCCACATCTTGTATGATTCCATTTATAAGAAATGTCCATAATGGAAAAATTTACAGACAAAATGCAAATCAGTGGCTGCCAGAAACTACAGGGAAAGGAAAGGAGAATCACTGCTAATTGTGTTTTTTTGTCTGTCTGTCTGTTTGTTTTTGAGGTGGGGGGGGGAGGATGAAAATCCTAAAATTAGATTGTGGTGATGGGTATACAACTCATTGAATACACTAAAAAACTTTTTTTTTTTGACGTTCATTTATTTCTGAGAGAGGGAGAGAGTGAGAGGGGAATGGACAGAAAGAGAGGGAGACAGAGGATCTGAAGCAGGCTCCGCGTGGACAGCACAGAGCCCAATGCAAGGCTTGAACCCCAAACTCTGAGATCATGACCTGAGCCAAAGTCGTACACATAACAGACTGATCTACCCAGATGCCCCTACCAAAAAACTTTTAATTGTACACGAATCATGTCTCAGTAAAGGTGTTTAAAATTTAAGGTAATCTGGGGCACCTGGGTGGCTCAGTCGGTTAACCGTCCAACTTCGGCTCAGGTCATGATCTCACAGTCTGTGGGTTCAAGCCCCGCATTGGGCTCTGTGCTGACAGCTCAGAGCCTGGAGCCTGCTTCGGATTCTGTGTCCCTCTCTCTCTGCCCCTCCCCTGTTCATACTCTATCTCTCTCAAAAATAAATAAATGTAAAAAAAAATATTTTTTTTAATACAAGGTAATGCCAGGTACACTAGTTATCTATACCAACTTTGAAGTTTCCAAACTGGATAACTAGGAAAATGTTGTAATCAGTAGGAATAATAACAGCATCTACTATTTATTAAACGTGTGCATTGTACCAGAGTCTGCAAAAGCACTGTATGTATTCTATCTCATTAATCTTCGTAATAATCCATTGGATAGGTAGTTTTTATTCCTACTGTATAGAATAGGAAACAGACACAGGGCGCCTGGGTGTCTCAGTAGGTTAAGCGTCCGACTTTGGCTCAGATCACGATCTCACAGTTTGTGAGTTCAAGCCCCGCATCAGGCTCTTTGGTGTCAGCGCAGAGCCTGCTTCAGATCCTCTGTTCCCCTTTCTCTCTGCCCCTCTCGTGCGCATGCACTCTCTCTCTCTCTCTCAAAAATAAACATTAAAACAAGAACAGGAAACAAAGAAGCTAAACTACTCGCTTAATTAGTTAAGTGGTGAGCTGGAAATTAAATTCAGAACACCTGCTCAGGCCTATTATAGCCTGCGACGATAGTGTGGAAAGTAAATGTGAATACTATTTTCACAAATAAGCAACTGAAATAGTCTATAATACACGACGCATTCCTAAATTCCAGAGCAAATTACTCACCATCCTCAGACTTAATAAGGTACTGCAATTTTATTTGTCATCTTATATAGTTAAAAAAAAAAAAAACTAATAGTAACAGTTCTAAAACATACACACCTACCTCAGTTCATTCCCTCCATAGTTCATGGAGACTCTCGGGCTTTAAAAAAAATTTTTTTTAGGGGCGCCTGGGTGGCTCAGTCGGCTGAGCATCTGACTTCGGCTCAGGTCATGATCTCACGGTTTGTGGGTTCGAGCCCTGTGTCGGGCTCTGTGCTGACAGTTCAGTGTCTCCCTCTCTCTTTGTTCCTCCCCTGTTCATGCTCTGCCTCTCTCTGTCTCTCAAAAATAAATAAATGTAAAAAAAAAAATTAAAAAAAATTTTAAATGTTTTTATTCATTTTTAAGAGACAGACAGATACAGAGTGCTAATGGGGGAGGGGCAGAGGGAGGCACAGAACCTGAAGCAGGCTCCAGGCTCTGAACTGTCAGCACAGAGTCTGATGTGGGGCTCGAACCCACGAACTGTGAGATCATGACCTGAGCCGAAGGTGGACGCTTAACTGACTGAGCCACACAGGTGCCCCCTCTGGCTTTTTTAAAAGCAGAAGACAATGGACAAATATTAAAGAATCACCAAACTCTAGATGACCTCCAAGATCTCTTTCAATTTTGATGAGTTTTATGTATTTCTTACACAGCTAAAGAACAGTGTATCAAGTTTTAAGCATTATTTAAACACAATTACATATCTTAAAACACAGATAATATAATGGGGAAGCAGATCCATCGGTCTTAAAGCCCTCCAGAGATTTCTTAATCAGACCATAAAGGTAATTTGCATACTTACTGCAGAGAGCACATTTAAACACACTAAATACTACTTCAATAAATCTAAAGATTGGCACAAATATACAAAAATACCAAAACCCCATGCCTACCAAAGTTCTTTACATTAGTCAAATGCTTTGCCGTTCACAAAGCAGGTTATGTAAACATGGGTCTCGCAACTGCGATAACCCCTATATCATCATACTCATTTTAAGATGAGTAACCTAGGGGCACCTGGCTGGCTCAGTTGGAAGAGCATGGGATTCTTGATCTCAGTGTTGTGGGTTTGAACCCCACACTGGATGTAGAGATTACTTAAAAAGATATGAAACCCTGGGGTGCCTAGATTGCTCAGTTCGTCGAGCATCTGACTCTCGATTTTGGCTCAGGCTCAGACTATGATCCTGGGGTTATGGGATCGAGCCCCACCTTGGGCTCTGAGCTGAGCGTGGACCCTGCTTGTGATTCTCTCTCTGGGCCCTTCCCTTCTCATGCTCTCTCTCAAATAAATAAAATGAAAAATAAATAAATAAAATAAAATAAATCTTAGGAGTGTCTGGGTGGCTCAGTTGGGTTAAGTATTTGGCTCTTGATTTTGGCTCAGGTCATGATCTTGCGGTTCGTGGGAGCAAGCCCTGCATCAGCTTTGCTGACAGCATGGAGCCTGTTTGGGATTCTGTCTCCCTCTCTCTCTGCCCCTCCCCCACTCACTCATGCACAAGCTTGCTCTCTCAAAATAAAAAAAAATTTAAAAATGAAATAATAAATAAAATCTCAAAAAAAAAAAAAAAAGACATGTAAACTAAACTCTGGAAGGTTAAAAGACCTGCCCAAGGTTATGTATCTCAGAAGTGGTAGGTCAGGATTCATATTTAAAGTTTAATTGAGGGGCGCCTGGGTTGCTCAGTTAAACATTTGACTTTGACTCAGGTCATGATCTTGAATTTCATGGGCTGGAGCCCTACATTGGGCTCCGTGCTCTGAGCATGAAGCCTGCTTCCAATTCTGTGTCTCCCTCTCTCTCTGCCCCTCCCCTCTCACACTCTCTCTTTCTCAAAAGTAAAGAAACGTTAAAAAAAAATAAAGTTTAATTTAAATCTAATATTGTTCTAAGTTTAATAAAGTCCCTGAGCAGAGAAGTTTCTCTGAAGTGAGATGCTGTAATGGTAAAATGTAGAGCAGTGACTGGCCTTAACGTGTGCAACAGCTCCTGCTCAGAAGAGAAGTATCAGAACCTGTGGTCTAGAACAATTAAATACAAATACATCTTTATTTTTGCTGAAAAAGAAACCATTTTAGTAAATAATTTTAAAAACCTGTATTTTTAGTAAGCTCATAGCTTACCTAATGCAAAGCTGTATTCCTGGAAAAAAGCCCCTTATGCCATGGCCATCAGAAATCAGTATGGATGAATGAGGAAGAGAAACCCATTTCTCAGTTTTGCTTCAAATTAGAATCACACGGACTTCTGAAAGAAAAAATCACGTTGAACATGTAAAAGAGACGCTGGTGACATTCACCATGTATACGTGCCTTGCTAATAAATACTACATGTGTGTGAGCAGCAGAAAGAAAACTAACTGGTATTTTGGGTTATATTAACTTCTATTCTGTACCTTCTTAGCTTCTGCCTTGTATTTAAAATGGACTTAATTTTGAAATAATTTTAGATTTACAGAAAAGTTACAAAAAATGCCAAGAGTTCTGTACACCCCTCCACCCCTCACCCAGTTTTAATAATGTCTTACATTACCATGGTACTTTGGTTAAAAATAGAAAACCAACATGGATCAATGTCTATGTAATTTTACAAAATTAAAACATCCTTTGGAAAAGTGTTTTCAGTCTCCAGACCATTGCCAATCAGCACCCCTATATAGGTTCTCCTAATTGGAACACGTTAGCCAAAAACCTCAGTTAAAATCTATTTTAGGATTTTTTAAAAATAAGCTACCTACTTTATGAAGTTTGACTCTTGTCTCCCTTTAATTTTAAGACACAGCTGAATGTTTTAGTTAAAAACGCCCCGGCAAATACTCCATTGTGGTAAATTCTCTGAGATTCAAAAGAGAAGGTATTGTTCTAACCACAAACCCCCCACTCATCGGTCATCCTGCCGTTACATTACAATATAGCCAAGGAAATGGTTTTAAATGCACTCTCATATTCATTAGCACTGGGGTAAGAAGCTCAAATCAAGAAAAACAGAAGGCAGAAGCAGCACTGGGTTTTTAGGATAATGATTAGCTACATGCCAACAAAAAAAAAAAAAAAAAAAAAAAAAAGGAAAATTTTTTCCTCAACATGTTACAAGTAAGACAAAAATCTTTCCAACCATAAATATAAACAAGGCAAAAAGGAAAAGTTCATGAAACACAGAGCACATTCAACTGATTTTAAGAGGCATATTCCAAAATTTCTGCCATCAGAATGTGATGGTCAAGTGGAAATTTTAATACTTGTCACCGCCTGAGACAATGATAGAGCATTCCTGAGCGTCTCATCAACGTTTCTGATGGCACAAAGGAGGACCCTGTAGAAAAGTATGGACCCAATTCTGAAAAGTATTCAAGAATATGAACCCTTTCATCAATTTATTTCGCTTATTTTTTTTATTTAGGCATTAGAACAGTCTCATTTAAAAACGTCTAAATAAGTCTAAAAATGTTTTCAAAAAGAATTTTTATAAGCCTAAATGATTACAAAAGCACATGCAAATTGCTTAACTGCGGTGTTTTCTCCTTCTCTGGTTGTACATAGAACAATCCATGGTATCCTAGGATTCAATACTGTAATAATTCAGCTGCTACATCTCACAAGAAAGCCACAGCGGGCAAACTAATAGCTTAAATAAGAGAATGTAACACCAAGGCCTCCCCCATCAGAAAAAACACAGGAAGTGACACATAATTTTGTATTATCATAACAACAGGGCTGTTTTTCCAACTCTGTTTTCTTCATGTGAAAAGTAAAATCTTCCTCAAATTCCCCACTTGCGCAGCAGAATCCAAGGATTATGGAGGGAGGAGAGCTAGGGAGGGAATGAATCTACCTCAAGTAGAAAACTTGAGGGAAGATTTTAACTTAATTCTTTTAACCGAACTCCTTTTCTAAGGACAAGAGCTGTGACAAGAGCAGGCATCAACACACAACGAAATATTCAACTAAGTGTTCCTAAGAGCTACAAAATAAATTTTTAAAAAATCACGTTTTCAAAGAGCTGGTTAGAACCAAGCTTCTCCAACACGCAGGGCCCCCCCCCCCCACCACCAGGGACCCCACTGTACTGGGATAAAATACAATGTAAAATTTACTATTTTAAAGCATTCAATTAGTAGAATTAAACACACAGTGTTGTGCAACCATGACCACTCTCCATTTCCAGAACTTTTTCACCATCCCAAACTAGAACTCTGTATCCATCAAACAAGAACTGCATTCCCTCCTCTACCAGCTCCTGGTAAACTGTATGCTACCTTCTGTCTGCCTCTATGAATTTGCCCATTTTGGACAAAGTGTAAGTGGAGTCGTCCAGGATTTGCTCTTTTGTGTCTGGCTCGTGTCTCCTGGAGACCTTAGTTAAAGCAAAGAATGAATATCAAGTTATTAGGTTTCTTATCACCTAACTGTACGTACTGACACAACTGAACTAAGCAGACAGCTCTCCCAGAAAGCCTGCTACTGTTCCATGAGCCCCCAGGGCCCCAGGATCTCAGACCGACCCTTCCCTAGCCTCTAGACAGCCCCAGTTAAGCAGCTGTAATTCAAAGAGGGGGCTCCTGAGAGCTGTGGAGGCCATCCTGGGGTACGAGGACAGAGCGAAGGGAATTAGGGAGCTGTGCAGGCCTAAAATACCATGGGTGAGAAAAGGCAAGGATTTGGCCCCGAGATGGTCTCCGGTGTGCCTGCCAAGAGGAGCTCCTGCACCCAGACACTTAGGTTGGGCGACACCTGTCAGAGTTGAGGCCAGGCTGCAGTCTGGTCGCTGAGAATGTCACCCGTGCAAGAAGCTTCACAGGGTCATGAGTCACCTTGCATGGCTCAGAGGTCCGGGCAAGCCTGCCCTGCCCCGCCCAGAGACGAACCCAGTTAGCAGAGGCACAAACAAGACACAAAGACACAAAACTGGCAGCAACACAGACGGCCCAACAGCAGGGCTGACAGGCAAGGCCATGAATGAGAGCAAGGGCTGCGAGGGAAACGCAGAGTCAAGAAACACATAAGCAAGGTGGAGACAGAAATAAAGACACGGTCTCGAGAAAGACGGGCTCGAGAGAGACAAACCAGAAAGAAATACAAAGTTGACAAGGGCCGAGTTGAGTTCTGCCTGAAGGGGCAGGTGACAACAGGTGACAGAGACCGCAACAGAGGTGAAACACTACTGAGAAGTAAACAGAGACAGATCCCCGCAAAGTCTGGGCACAACCTTTCTCCTGGCTTTGGCTCGAACCCGAGGCCGCCACGCCGCACCCACACGGCGCCCCCGAAAGGCCAGCGGACGAACCGGGGCAGGATCTCTAAGCGCTCTGGCCCGCCAAGGTCCGCCACCGCGGGGTGACCTTGGGCGAGACGCTGCCTCGGGGACCTTGGTGTCGCGGTTGGCGCGCCGGACTGGCCGCAGTCGGCCCGGGGCTCCGGGACTCCAACCGCCGGAGCGCGGCTTAAGCATCCAGGTCTGCGGAATGGGCCTGACGGGCCGGGGGCGCGCGCGCCGGGATCTGCAGAGAAGCCCTTAAACCTCTCTGGCCTCCCTCCGTCCCCTTCGCTACCTGCTGTCCCAACCCCGCCGTACCTGCTAAGGGCGCCGCACTCACATAACCCGCCCGCGGGACACTTTCCGCCACCGGCTTCAGGCCCGTTCAAGCCGTCGCCGCCGCGACCGCCTCAGCCTGCGCCTCCCGCCCCCGGAAACGCTTCCCGGTTCCGCCCCCAAGACGGCCAGTGCTTCCGGGGGTGCGTCAGAGAGAAAGCGGTGTGCGCATGCGGGACTCACTTTCGGGGCGGGGCGTCAGGAGAGGGCGCCCTTGTTGCCAGCGACTGCGCAGTGTAACCGGGAGCAGGTTAATCGGCTTTAGCGACCATGAGTGAGGCCGCTGCTGGGAATTAGGAAGCCGATTCCAAGTCCGAAGCCCTTTTCAAACTTTATCTCTCTCATGCTGCCTAGCAGAGATCGTGTCAAATCTGTTTTGCCTCCACAATGCCTTTGGCACGTAGTGGATGCTCAGTAAATTTACAACGAAAGGAACAGTTCCCTCTGTGTGGCAGGCGCTGCGCTGCCCCCGCCCAAGAAAAAGTCTCATTTTGTTCGGGTACCAGATCCTTTGATCTCTGGGAGGTAGATCTTCACTCCTGCCAGAAGGAGTGACTCATAATTAGTCCAAACTATTCATGGTAATCTCATTCTCATTATTAGCCGGTGGTTAGACTAGCCATAGTCATGTGACCAGCTTCTGGCACGTAATACTTTTTTTTTTTTTTTTTTAACAAAATCCACTAGGACTTCTAGTTGAGTATGCCACTAAAGTGCTTTGCCACTTTTATTTTCTTTCTGCCTCTTAGCAGATCTGAAGTTTGGAAGTTCAGTCCCAATCACGTGCCTGTGATGTGAAAAGCAAATGCTAAGGCTGGCAAAGTGAAAAGATGGAAAGAGCCCAGATCTCATATGACATTAAGCTACAGTCATAGCTCAACTCTGGATGTTCTGTTGCATGAGCCTAATGCATTTCTTACTTAGACTTTATTTTTAGCAATATTGTAGACTCTTCAAATATACAGCTACAATTTATATTAAAAAGCTAAGAAATATTGAAAAGCACCCTTTTCAAAACATAGATAAGCTTGTGAAAAAGTCAGGAAAATCACCTGAGGCTAGGGAGAAAGCAGAAACACAAGCCTAGGAAGTTAGAGTTGATGTTCAGAAGTTCCGTACAGTGGGGTGCCTGGGTGGCTCATTCCGTTAAGCATCTGGCTCTTGACTTCAGCTCCAGTCGTGATCTCATGGTTGGTGGGATTGAGTCCCGCGTTGATCTCTGTGCCGACAGTGTGGAGCCTGCTTGGGATTCTCTCTCTCTCCCTCTTTCTTTGACCCTCCCCTGCTCATGTGTGCTCTCTCTCTCTCAAATAAATAAATTTAAAAAATTATTAGAAGTTATGCACATAGTCTGCATCTGTTCTGATTGGTTAGCATGTGTGCCATACTGATGAATATTTTGAAAATCGTCTTCGGAGGTAGGTAAACAATGATGCTGCTACCAGCTCTAGGGGCATCTAGGGGTCCAGGCAAGATGAGAGCCAAATTGGAACATCAGGTTGGGACCCAAGAAGGAATATATCTTTAGGGAAAGGATAAACTAAAGGAAAGAAAATCTGCCCTGCAGAGAGAGCCAACAAAGAAACTTGTCTCTCTCTGGCTTAGCTCTGGATGGAGAGGTAATGCATTTTATCCAAATGGCCATCACATGGCCACAGCGTTTGCATGGTCCAAAAGCCCACAAGCTGAACACTTCAATTTAAAATGGACCTGTGTTGATAGGACCTATGGTACTTGGCTGAAACAAACACAATGCTCTCTCTGGAAGAACTCGCTGTCAACCCAGGTCTCAAAGAAGCCAGGTAGGCTTCCAAATGAATATGAACTCATTATCAATGACCACAAAACTCATAAGGAAATAAGCAGAGAAGACAAGTGCAGAGGCAGAGCTCATTTGGGGGGAGGTTTTGTTTGTTTTAAGATTTTATTGTTTTTAAGTTATATCTGTACCCCACATGGGGCTCAAATTTGCATACTCTACTGACTGAGCCAGCCATGTGCCCCAAAGGCCGATCTGTTTTAAATGTATAGCTCATTGGAAGGGTTAAGCACCAAATTAGATACAGCTGAAGAGAAATTTGTGAACTAAAAGAGAGATTAGAAGGAAAACAACCCAAAAGGCATCCCAGAGAGATAAAGGAATGGAAAAGAGTGAGAAGGTCCATCATAAGCTTGTCACTTATGTTAGGAGATTATAAAGTAAATGGGAACAAGGCAATTGTCAAGTAATGATTAAGAATATTCCAGAACTGATGAAAGATAAGAATCCTCAGGAAATGCAATGAATCCCCAAGGGTACGGAGGTAGAAAACTGAGATCCATTCTGGTGAAACTGGAGAACACCCTAGCGCACAAGAGATGATTTTAGAAGTAGAGAGGAAAGTCCTATAATCTACCCTGTAATGACAGTGATGCCAACTCCTGATTGTTCAATGACAGTAACAGGAGCAGTGATGATAATAAGAGCATGAAATAATATCATTAATGAAATAATCACCCTAATGTGATGAGGGAAAATAATTGTCTGCCTAGAATTGTGTACTTAGTCTCTCAAGGATGAAAACACAGCCCTATTCAGATCAACAAAAACTAAAGAGTTTCTACTGACAGAACTTAACTGAAGGAACTTCTAGAAGATATATTTCAGGAAGAAATAAAATGATCCCTGGAGGGCGATCTGAGGAGCAATAAAGATCGGTGAGCAAAGAAAATGGCAAACATGAGTAAACATGAACAAATATCAGGGCAAGAAACAAGTACAATTTATAATTTGTGGGATTCAAGAAGACAAAACAGAAATAATGGAGTGATTGTACATAAAGTATAAGAGTGTTATGAAGCATGCCTTAGTTGTCTGTTGCATAACTGACAGCCATAAAACCTGGGAGGGATACAACTATATTTGTTTAATGCTCACACATCTGGTGTCAGCTGGGGTGGATTAGGAAGCACTGCTGAGCTTGGCTGGACTTGCTTTTACATGTCTGGGATCAGCTGATCTAGAATGGTCTTGGCTGGGGGCCTTTACTCTGCTCTGTGTGTCTCACTCACCAGCCAGGCTCACAGGATGAGTTCTCATGGCAATGGCAGGAACACAAAAGAGAGCAATATACAAAATATACAAGCACATTTTCAAGACTCTTTTTACATCTAATTGGCCTAAGCAAGTCACATCACTGAGTTCAACGTTGTAGCTGGAGGGAGGTATGAAGGATCATTGCAAAGGGTTTGCAGATAGGGAAAGTGAAGCGTTGTAGTCATTGGTTCAATTAATCCAAAGTCTGTGCACTGTCCATAAAAATATTGATTAACATTAGACTTTTAATTAAATGTGAACATTAAAATCAGGGGCTTACCATTGAAAGAATAAAAATAGAGTTATAGACCAAACCAGAAGAAGAAAAAAAATTTTATTAGTTTTTTAAATGTTTATTTTTGAGAGAGAAAGGAGGTGGGGAGGGGCAGAGACAGAGGGGACAGAGGATCTGAAGTGGGCTCTGTGCTGAGAGCAGAGAGCCTGACTCAGAGCTCGAACTCATAAACTGTGAGATTGTGACCTGAGCCAAAGTCGGGTGCTTCAAGGACTGAGCCACCCACACACCCTGGGGGAAAAAAAAAAAAAAACATTTCAAAAAGAAGGCAAGCAAGAAAGGGAAGAAGGTGAAAAATGGCAGAAATGAAAGAACATAAAACATGGAAAAAATACAAAGCACAAAAGAAAGTGGAAAAAATTCAAATCTATCAATAATCGCAATAAATACATTTAAAAAAATTTTAAAGCCCTGTCTTCTAGTTAAAAGAGATTCTTGGGGCACCTGGGTGGCTCAGTCGGTTAAGGGTCTGACTTTGGCTCAGGTCATGGTCTCACAGTTCATAAGTTTAGAGCCCCGTGCCAGGCTCTGTGCTGACAGCTCAGAGCTTGGAGCCTTGTCTTTGGATTCTGTGTCTCTCTCTCTCTCTGCCCCCCTCCATGCTGTCTCTCTCTCTCTCTCTCTCTCTCAAAAATAAATAAAAACATTAAAAAAAACTTAAAAAAGAGATTTTAACACCAGTTTTTTTTAAATCAAACTATACACTTGAATAAAATACAAAGATGGAAAATTTGAAGTAAAAGAATGGTAGAAGAGATACCATGCTGGATCTGTTGGATATATGAACTTTGGGTGAAATGACCTTAAGGCAAAAAGCGTTGTCAGAAATAGTATGGTGGACTGCATTATTGTTTTCAATAACTTACAGCCCATCTTCATAAGAGGACTGTATTTCCCACCCCATGGACTCAGGCTTGGTGACTGAAACATGAATGGAAGTTTTTTTCTTTTTTAACATTTATTTATTTATTTTGAGACACAGAGAGAGAGAGAGAGAGAGAGAGAGAGAGAGGGAGCACGAGTGGGGAGGGGCAGAGAGAGGAAGAGAAAGAATCCCAAGCAGGCTTCATGCTATCAATATAGAACCCGACGCAGGGCTCGATCCCACAACCTTGAGATCATGACCTGAGTCATGAGTCCAACAGTCAACTGACTGAGCCACCAAGGCGCCCCCTGAATGGAAGTTTTGTGTGCACTCCTGAGCAGAACTTCAAGAACCAGGATTCTTCCCTTTGCCGCAGGATTATACTGCGGCCTGGGTCCTTGAATGAGGATAACACAGAATGAAGAATGGGTAGTGCTACAATTACCCACTAGGACATATAACATGAGTGAGAAATTAACCCTTATTGTTGTAAGGCACTGATGTGTTGAAGCCAGGTGTGGTCATGTAACTTTCTTTGACTAATGTAATATGAAAAGTGTCACTTCTAGGCGGGTGCTTTAAGAGCGAGTGCATGATTCATGCTGTTATGCTATGTTGTAGCCTAACCTAGCAAAAGATGACTAATAAAATTAGGCTATTTTATAATGAAAAGGGTTCAGCTTGCCAGAAGTACATAATAATTCTAAATTGTACCCATATAATATTAAAGCTTCAAACAATGGTATAGAGTAAAAATTGATAGTAGTAGGAAAAGAAATTGACAAATTCACCATCAGAGTGGAGATTGTGGAATTCCTTAGTGCTGTCTATCAAATATTTGCAGTCTTTCTTCTGGGTGTATGTTAACCTTGAACATAGGTATGGCCATTCGATGTTCTTTCACCAACGAGAAACGACTTGAAATGACATGCATCACTTCCAGGTGGGAACTTAAGTGCCAGGGCGTGATTTCCCTCTTCCCTCTATCTCTCTGCCATGGAGACCGGCAATGCTCCAGAAGGTGTTCACCTCATCAAAATATGTCCTAGAGTGAAGATAACATGAAGCAGAGCCCGGACTGACCAAAGATAAAATAGAGAGCAATGAAGAGATATGTTGTGGAAGCTGAAAGCTTCCGAGAGTTTGGAGTTGGGTATTTATTATTTTAGCACAACCTATGTTATCATGACCAGTGCAGATAGATCTTTCCATTTCTTAATGAAGGTACAATTTAGAGCTAAATTTACCCCTTTTGGAGTATAGCCTTATGATTTTTGACAAACACATGTAACTACCACCACGATCAAGATGTAGAAGAGATCCAGTCACTGGAGAAATTCCCTAATGCCCGTTGGTAGCCAACCCCTCAGCCCTGGCAACCACTGATCTGTTTTTTGTCCCTATACTTTTGCCTTTTCCAGAATGGAATCATATGTAATACATTATGTAGCCTTTATTTTTGAGATAGAGAGTGTCAGCGGGGGAGGGGCAGAGAGAGAAAGGGACAGAAGATCTGAAGCGGGCTCCACACTACAACATCAAGCCTGATGCAGGACTCGAATTCGTGAACTGCAATATCATGACCTGAGCAGATGTCGGAGCTCAACCAACTAAGCCACCCAGGTGTGCCTCATATGTAGCCTTTTGAATCTGGCTTCCTTCACTTAGCCTCATGCATTTGAGATTAATCCATCCTGCTGTGGCTTTAGTAGTTTATTCCTTTTTACCGCTAAGTGGTATTCCATTATACCGATGTACCGCAGTTTGCTGAGTGTATCTCTTTCTTGTGGTAGAACCTTTTCACATGTATCTAGTAGCAGGAAAGCCCTATGTTCCACCTTTTGTCTCTGGATGTCTTCCCCCAACTCTAAAAGTCCATTAGACAAATTTGCTGCTATTCGCCTCATCATGCCCAACCGTTTTAAGAGCTGTCTCTCACTACTTAACGCAGCGTGTTTTTTTTTTTTTTGTCTCCTACAACAGTTTCCCCACCATTTCCCAGCCCCCTGTAAGTGTTTCCTTGCTACTTATTCCTGGCCCCAAACCCAATGTCTCAGAGTTGAGGTTTTTGTGATAGCAACGCCCCCAGCCCACTTCCAGAGCTAATTACTGTATCAGTCTGCTATTATTGCAAAACAATTCACCCCAAAACTCAGTGGCCTAAAACAACAATTAAGTATCCTCACTCATGTGTCTGCAGGTCAGCTACGGGGTGGCTCACTTAAGCTGGGCTCAACTGGGCAACTCTGCTTCGAGCTGGAGGTCCATCTGGGCCTAGCTCCTGATTACAGGTTGGGCTCAGCTCTTCCCATTGTTTTCATTCTGCGCCTGGCTGAAGGGACAGTAGCTACCCAGGGGAAACTTCTCAGGAAACACAGAGCTGCAACTGGTTGCACCGTGCAAGCACATTTCTTGGTTTTTGCTTCTGTCGTTTCCTTTCGCATCCCACGGGCCACAACAAGTCATGTGGCTGAACCCACAGTTAGTTAAGGGGTAGGAAAGTGCGCTCCACTTCTAGTGAGGGGGGAGCTGCAAACTCACCTGGTAAAAGAATAAGGGAGGGGTTTAGAATTAGGGCCAACAACGCAATATATCGCCATGACTCTGCATCCTAGAATGAGGAGAATTCAGAGGGGGCCTGTCCAGAGGAGGCGGTGAAGAGCAAGAAGGTAAGGATAGAGAAGACAGCATGATGATGTGGCTATGTGGTGTGGCCAGAGAGAAATCTCTGATGCAGGAAGCATGAACTTTTGTTTAAGATAAAGGACATTTATTATGTGAATTTATTTTTTATTTTTTAAATGTATTTTTTAATGTTTATTTTTGAGAGAGAGAGAGAGAGAGAGACAGAGAGAGAGACAGAGTATGAGCGGGGGAGGGTCAGAGAGAGGGAGATTCAGAATCTGAAGCAGGCTCCAGGCTCCAACCTGTCAGCACAGCGCCTGACGTGGGGCTCGAACCCACGAACAGTGAGATCATGACCTGAGCCGAAGTCGGCCGCTTAACCGACTGAGCCACCCTGGTGCCCCTTAATATGTGAATTTAAAGAGTTTTTTGCTTAGATGCTTGTGATATTAACCGCCCCCCCATCATCCTAGTCTTTCAATAAAGGCTGTCAGACCCGCAAAGGCTCTGCAGGAGTGGTGTGTCTACGTCTCTCTGTGTGTGTACATCAAAGGAACCGTCAAGTTCCTCTGGAGACAGTGAGGTACAGGGATAGAAATAGAATAAATTCAGCATAACCTGGTCCTTAGATCCAGGGGTTACTAGTGAGAGGGTACTTGTGTCTACTGAGCTCCCCACTCTGGCTACTTGTGGCTACTGCTTTTCAGGAGAAGAGATGGTGCTTTTCAGCTGATACAAAAATATATGTATTTTAATTATTTTATTTTTGAGAGAGAGAGCGAGTGAGCGCACAGGCAGGGGAGGGGAAGACAGAGAGAGGGAGACACGGAATCTGAAGCAGGCTCCAGGCTCCGAACTGTCAGCACAAAGCCTGACACAGGGCTTGACCCCACGAACTGTGAGATCATGACCTGAGCCAAAGTCAGATGCTTAACTGACTGAGCCACCCAGGTGCCCCTGATCATATTTGTATTTTAAAGGGCCAGGAGTCTAACTGAAATCTGGTTGATAACTGAGAAGATCAATTTCTGGTCCAAGGGAAGTTAAACACACATCCTTGCTATTCTGCCTGGGACTTTAATTCTTCCTGACCCAGCATCCTCATTGGCCCCAAAGCGTTGTACTGTAATCCTTACCTTGTTGGAGAAAAGTCTTCCTTTCCAGCTCCCTCCTGCCTCCCAGAAGTCCCCACCCGCCCTGTGGACCACTGACTCAGCTCTTCCTCCTTCCTGCCAGCAACCAGCAGACACTGTGCCAGGTACGCCTCTCATGCTTGTTTCTCCATCCTGCTGAGTTTTCAATAACTTTCATTCATTAGTGTGGTAGGCAGAATAATAGCTCCCTAAAGATGTCCACGTCCAAATCCTCAGAACCTGTGAATATGTTACCTTACATGGAAAAAGGGATTTTGCAGGTGTGATGAAGGTTGAAGACCCAGAGGTGGAGAGATTAACCTGAATTATCTGGGTGGACCCAACTTAATCACACGAGTCCTTAAAAGTGCAAAACATTTCTTGCCTGGGCCTAAGATGAGATGGAAAAAGAAAAATAAGAGATTTGAAGCATCAGAGGGGCTCAACCCACTTTTGCTAGTTCTGAAGATGGAGGAAGGCAGCCCCAAGCCAAGGAATATGGGTGGGCTCCAGAAGTTGGAAATGGTCCTTGGCTGGCAGCCAGCAAGGAGACTGTCAGTCCCATAACCTGCAAGGAATTGAATCCTGTCAACAACCTCAGTGAGCAAGGAAATGGATCCTCCCCTTGACCTTCTAGGAAGGGTGAGATCCATGTCAGATAGACTTTTGACCTATACCCTCTCTCTAAGGATGGCTCTACAGAACTGTAAGATAATAAATTTGTGGTGTTTAAGCTGCTAAATTTGCAGTAATTTGTTGTGGCAGCAATAGGAAACCGATACAATTAGTAAATGTTTTTCTGAGGGCCTGCCCCCATGCCAGCCTACAGGATTAGTGGGGAGCGAAACAGTCACAATTCCTGCCTTCACAAAGTTTGCAGGATAGTAGGAAAAGAGAAGTAAAAAGGCAATTTCAGTCCAGCGTGGGAGCTAAGGGCTGTAGTTGTATCGAGGAGGCCCCTAACTTGGACTTGGCGGCTGGGGAGACAATTGGGAATGGCAGAGACTGTGACAAACTGGAAAGCACATGACCTCCTCCATGCCAGCTAGTTTTTCCCATTTTCCCAAAGGAGCAGAACTGCCAGATTTTTAAGTGACATCTCCGGATTTGTAAATGTCAGCTTGTTTTTTTGTTTTGTTTTGTTTTGCTTGTTTTGTTTTGTTTTAATCACGATGTGAGCCAGGTCAACCATCAGTTGGCTTAACTTGGTCCCGAGAGAACAAGTTTTCAGTCTGTGTTCTCAGCACGCGGTGTTCTACCAAGCCCCAGGTCCTCCATGGGGGAAGACTAGCATGCAGGCCACTGGGGGTCCCCAGGGCCCTGGGTATAGGGGTCGGGGGAGGCCTGGTCCTGCCCACCTCCCCCCAAAATGCTCAGTGGTGGAGCCCACCGGCTCACATCCCCACGCCACCGCTCTGGAGCCTGCAGCCTTTGCCGAGCCTGCCTGGTCCATCACATCTAATATGGGTGTCAGCAGAAAGTAAATTAAATCCGCTAGGCTATCATTTGCAAACGAAACATTTTGTGGCAGTAACTAAACAGAGCATTATGTTTTAATCGGCTTTTTAAAATGTTGTTTTTAAAAATCATTTTATTGTGCAGAAGCTGTACCCTAAGAGCTATAGTTCCTTAACTAACAATATGCTAATACAATACTCTCTAGTCTAGATGTTCTTACCAGTGTGGGCATTTGTCTTGGTGCTTTAAACTTATGTATTTTTAGAGAAGCACCACATTGCCTTTCAGCTGCTCAAATGGAGAACCCCAGCGGCAGCTTCTCTAGAGCGATTGCCTTTCACCCTGGCTTTGAAAGGGAAACAGAATGACTGGCCTTTCTTTCATTTTATCTACCTGTTTATCTATCTATCAACAAACGCTTGTATACTGCTAAGCGTTTTGCTAACATTAGCCCAATGAATTCTTTTACTGACCCCTTGAAGGAGGCGCTACTTTTATTCCTTTTATTTTTAATTTTTATTAAGTTTATTTACTTATGTTGAGAGAGTGAGAGTGAGAGAGAGCACGTGTGCTCTAGTACGGGAGGGGCAGAGAGTGAGGGAGAGTGAGAGAATCCCAAGCAGGTTCTACACTATCAGCACAGAGCCTGAGTTCGAGCCCGTGAGATCACGACCTGAGCCAGAATCAAGAGTCGGACACTCAACTGACTGAACCATTCAGGTGCCCCCCCCTTATCTCTTTTTTAAAGATGAGCAAATTGAAGCACAGAGAAGTGAAGCAACTTGTTGGAGATCACACAGCTGATAACTGATGGAGCTGGGAGCCTGGCACTTGAACCTGTGTTCTGAACGACCCCGCTATGCAGCCTCTTACATCTGCCTGAGGCCCCCAGCTCGTCCATCTTTCTGCTACTCCTGCTTCGTTCCCCAGATATTTATTCCTCTGTGTTTTTTTTTTTCATGTTTATTTACTTTTAGAGAGTGCAAGTGGGGGAGGGACAGAGAGAGAGGGAGAGAGCGAAAACCCTAAGCAGGCTCCACACTGTCAGCACAAAGCCCCATGTGGAGCTCAATCCCACGAACTGTGAGATCATGACCTGAGCTGAGATCAAGAGCTGGACACTTAACCAACTGAGCCACTCAGGCGTCCCTATTCCTTTATAACATTGAGTGGCTGCTGCGTGCCAGGCCTTATTTCAAATGCTGGGGACCCACAATGAGTTGTTCCGATGTGGTCCCTGCCAACTGGGGCCCATGGTCCAGAAAGGAACACAGCCGCACAGCCAAGGACCACCATCCCTTGAGAAAAAGGAAGTGCGGCCAGCCCTGTGACAGCCTATAATCACTTTTGTTAGAACAGAAGATGCCCATTGCTCTAGTCATTTTACTGCTGTTCATGGGAAACCAGTCACATCAAGATGCATATGCAGGACTGAATGACAATTAGAGGAAGGACCAAGTCTGGAGGAAGGGCCAGAGACACCACGTGCTGGCAGATGAGATTTGAAGGTTGAGTCTAGATGAGTGTGTGGGGGTGGGGGGTGGGGTGCTCTGTGCTGAGCCAGTTAAGCTAAGCTGACACCACATTGCTCAGAATGCGCTTCTGATAGGCTGGCTCTGCAAGAACTTTCTGTGAAGTTAGGAGGGCGGAGAAGCAGCAGCCATGTTACTCAGGCGCTGTTGAGGCGCCCATTCGGTTGCTGGCCCAGACTCAGAAAAGCTGCTCAAGTCAGTCAGAGAAAGATAAATACCATATGATTTCACTCATATGTGGAATTTAAGAAACAAAACAGATGAACATAGGGGAAGGGAAGGAAAAATAAGATAAAAAGAGAGAGGGAGAAAAACCATTAGAGAGTCTTAAATCTAGAAAACAAACTGAGGGTTGCTGGAGGGAGGGAGGTGGGGGTGGGGTGGGCTAAATGGGTGATAGGCCTTAAGGAGGGCACTTGTTGGGATAAGCACTGGGTGTTATATGTAAGTGTTGACTCGCTAAATTCTACTCCTGAAATCATTATTACAGTATATGTTAACCAACTTGTATTTAAATAAAATTTAAAAATTAAAAAAAAAAAGAAAGAAAAATTGTTCATTCACATCTACTGTCTCAGGTCAAATCCCAGGATTAAATCCTTTCTTAAAAATATCAGTGCTAAGGGTGGCTCAGTTGGTTAAGCATCAACTCTTGATTTCAGCTCAGGTTATGATCCTAGGTCTTGGGATCAAGCCCTGCGTGAGGCTCTGCACTGAGCATGGAGCCTGCTTAAGATTTTCTCCCTCTCTCTCCCCCACTCGTGCTCTCTCTTAAAAAGAAAAATCACTCCTAGAGTCTCTGCCTCTCTGAGCAAAAGGATCAGTGGAAGGACTAGCAAGAGGTGGAACTGGAAGGGTAAGCAAGGGTTAGATGGTGAAAAGTCTTGGGGGCCATGGGAGTTTTTTGTTTTGTTTTTTAATTGAGATATAATTTGCATACCATAAGCTCCATCTTTTTAAAGTGTACAATTCAATTGTTTTCAGCACCTTCATAAATTTGTGCAACCATCACCACTATCTCATTCCAGAACATTTTCATCACCCCCCAAAAAAAACCCTGTATCATTAGCAATCACTCCCCATCCTTTCTTTCCTTGAGCCTCTGGAAACTGTTAATCTACTTTTTGGTCTCTTTGAATTTGCCTGTTCTAGACATTTCATATAAATGGACTCATACAATATGTGGCCTTTTGTGTCTGACTTCTTTCACTTAGCATGAGGCTTTCAAGGTCCATCCATGTTGTCACATATATTGGTATTTTTTTAATACACAAATTTGTGTGTCATCCATGTGCAGGGGCCATGCTAATCTTTTCTCTATTGTGCCAATTTTAGTATATGTGCTGCTGAAGTGAAGTACTTAAAAAAATCACTGAAAAATATTTCATTGTATGGACACGCCACCTTTTGTGTATCTATTCATCTGTTAATAGCCATTTGATTACCTTTTGCCTGTTATGAGTCATGCTGTCGTGAACATTAGCACATACAAGTTTTGCGTAGACATCACATGTTTTCAAATCTCTTGAGTATATACCTAGAAGTGAAATTGCTGGGTCATATGGTAACCCTATGTTTAATTTTTTGAGGAATTGCCAATGTTTCTGTGGTGGCTGCACCTTTTCACATTCCCACCAGCAGGGCAGAAGAGTTCCAATCCCTCCACATCCTTGCCAACATTTGTTTTTTGTCTTTTTTATTGTAGCCAGACTAGTGGGTGTAATTTGTGGTTTTGACTTCCATTTCCCTAGTGACTAATGATGTTGAGCATCTTTTCATGAGGTTATTGTGCATTTGTATACTTTTCTGGAGAAATGTCCATTCAGATCTGTTGGCCATTTTTCAATGGTTTATTTGCCATTTTATTGTTGATTTATAATAATTCTTAAAAATTTTTTTTTAATGTTTTTTATTTATCTTTGAGAAACACAGAGAGACAGCAGGAGCGGGGGCGGGGGGGGGGGTGGTCAGAGAGAGAGGGAGATACGGAATCCGAAACAGGCTCCAGACTCTGAGCTAGCTGTCAGCACAGAGCCTGATGCGGGGCTCGAACCCACAAACCGCGAGATCATGACCTGAGCCGAAGCCGGACGCTCAACCGACTGAGCCACCCAGGCGCCCCTGATTTATAATAATTCTTAAGGGGCCCCTGGGTGGCTCAGTCGGTTGGGCGTCCAACTTTGGCTCAGGTCAAGATCTCACGGTTCGTGGGTTTGAGCCCCGCATCGGGCTCTGTGCTGACAGCTCAGAGCCTGGAGCCTGCTTCAGATTCTGTATCTTCCTCTCTCTCTGACCCTCCCCTGCTTGCACTGTCTCTGTCTCTCAAAGATAAATAAAAAAAAATAATAAATAAATAAAATTAAAAAATAATTCTTAATATTCTGGATACTATATCCTTATCATTTATGTGATTTGCAAATATTTCCACTTTCTTGATGGTGTCCTTTGGAGCACAAAAGCTTTAATTTTGACGAAGTCGAATTTTTCCCTTTTTCTTTCAGTTGCTTGTGTTTTCGGGTGTTATCTAAGGAACCAGTGCCTGATCCAAGGTCATGAAGATTTATATCTACATTTTCTTCTAAAAGTTTTATAGTTTTAGCTCTTCTTCTTTTGAGGTCTTGGATCAATTCTCAGTTAATTTTTGTATATGGTGTGAGGTAGGGGTACAACTTCATTCTTTTGCATGTGGAATATTCAGTTGTCTCACCACTATTTGTTGAAAAGGTTAAACTTTCCCCCATTGAATCGTCCTGGCACCATTGTCGAAGAATAGTTGACCATAAACATGTAAGCTTATGTCTGGACTCTCAATCCTATTCCATTAAACTATATGTCTGTCTATATTCTAGTAATGGGTAGGCTTTATTTAGATGGGGGGGTGGGAGAGAAGAAGAGCCACTTATTTCCCAGTGGACCTTTCATTCCTGATTCCAAGTCCTCTGGGCTCTGATGGCATTTCTGATTTTCAGTGTATGAGATATGGAATTCCCTCTTTGGGGTGTTAGCCAATTCAAGTGGATTTCTGTGGGTGCTTTTGTTTTGTTTTGTTTGTTTGTTTTTTATTTTATATGGCTAGCCAACCTCCTGACTCTCCACTTCATCCTGATGTAGCATCCTGTGAGGCTACATCTGATGTGACCCAGGCAAGGAAAGATGTAACTAGGTCACCTCTAAGAGCTCTGTGTAGAGTGCCCATGACATGGAGAATTTTCAGTTAGGAGGAAAGCAGTAAAGCGAACAGCCTCTTGGGCAGAGTGAACAGCCTCTGCAAAAGGGCTGAGGTCAGAAAGAACTTAGCATGTTTGAGGAACTGAGGGCCCTCGTGGCTGGAGCACTGAGGGTGGAGAGGGGGAAAGGGGTATGAATGGGGCTGGCGAGAACTCCACCTTCACACCATTAGGGCTTTTTTTTTTTAAGATTTTACTTTTTTTTTAAAAGATTTTTTTAAAGCAATTTCTATACCCAATGTGGGGCTCAAACTTACATCCCCAAGATCAAGAGTTGCATGGTCTACTGACCGAGACAGCCAGGCTCCCCTCCAGACTCTTAGGGCTTTTTTGAGTATGGCAAGGAGCTTAGATTTTATTTTATTTTATTAAATGTTTATTTGTTTTTGAGAAAGAGAGAGAGAGAGAGCATGCGTGCCTGCGTGCGTGCGAGTGCTAGTGGGGGAGGGGCGGGGGGGAGGACAGAGGATCCGAACTGGGCCCTGCACTTACAAGAGAGCCCCATGTGGCACTCGAACTCGTGAACTGTGAGATCATGATCTGAGCCAAAGTTCAACGCTTAACTGACTGAGCCACCCAGGTGCCCCTAGATTTTATTTTAAAGGCAATGGAGGCTATCAATGTTTTTGAGCAAGAGACAGGTGTGATCCGATTCAAGCCTTAAAATCAAAATGGCTATTTGTGAAGAATAGATTATAGAGGGCAAGGTGAGAGACGTCAAAATCCTAGTGGGAAGATCCTAGTAGGAAGCTCTTGCAATGGTCCCAGGAAAACTGAGAGGTGCTTGAGGTAACAATGACTATGGGACAAAGAAGAAGATTCTTGGTTTGTTTGGAAGTGGAAAGGAGGGGCCTTGAATAAAGATTGACTTTGGGGGTGAGGGCAGGGAGGTAATCTGGCTTTGGGGTCCTCTCTCAGCCTAAGTGCTTCCATCTGTAAAAATGGGCATGCAACGTGAGACCAGCACTCACAGGAAGATAACCAGTGTAAATCATGTAGGCCAGTGCTCAGCACAGGGACCACTCAAAAGGACAGGCTGCCACAATGACCATACACATCCTGTTACGTCCACACACATCCAAGTCCAAGTCCTTGACCCTGGAGAATGACGGCATGAACAATTCACAAATCTAAATTTTGCTTTTAAAGTGTCCCCTGAAGCACCGGTCTGATTTTCCTTGATCCCTCTTCTCCCAGTCCTTGCGCAAAGCTGGAATTTGGTTTCCGGCGGGCCTCTGGGGGAGCTGCAGTTCAGCACTTGGTCAGCAGATGGCGCTAGAGGCTAAGAGAAGCCTCCCCTCCCTCTGGCCCTCCCTCCATCCCTTCCCACTTACTCCCCCACCCTTGGAGCTCCTCTCTCTCCCCATTTTTAGAGCCATCTCCAGCTCCCAGGCTGCCGTTGCAGCAGGGGTGAGGGGCCTGAGGTCGAGCCCTCTGCAGGCTCTTGGCACAGACCTGTTTTGGAGAAGTAGGAAGACCCTGCTGGGAGCCCTGAATGGTGCCCATGCCCTGGAGACCTCCAGGCCTCCTCTCCCCACCCTCTCAGGAAATCACTTTATAAATAGGGCAGCATGGGTCCCGAGTGAAAGGGAGGTTTTCCTCAGAAGAGCCACTTCATCTGTGAACAAGGGAGCTATGAAACCTCTTAGAGCAGCCTCATGACCTCCCCGTCCATCCTCTGTAAAATATGAAATAAGAGTTTTAATTACCAAGCTTGGAAGCCAGCCGACATGTTTAATATTTAATGTCTCCACTGCTTGTGCCCCAGGCGTACAGGCACTGACAGAATTGGGGTTTCCCTTGGGTTGGCTCCGAATGTGCTTGGAGAATGGCCAGGCCGCCTGCTTCCCCCACACCTGGGAGCCTCCTGTAGCCCGGCCTGGGCCCAGACCTGCCCTGGGCCTCCCACCCCCTGAGGGACGCATGCCAAGACAGCCCTGGGGGCCGTTCCCCACCCTGGGGAGGACTCCCGAAGGCATCCAGTGCTGGAAGCAGCCCAAGGTCCTGGCAGAGAACCAGTTAGTGAAGTCAGGCTGCTGAGAAAATGGTAACAAATAGAGACAGACACACCCGAATTTGAATTCTGCTTTCCTGCAAGTGGCTTGGCCTCTCTGGGAGTCATTTGTATATTTCCTACGTTATGAATTGTTACTAATAACAGATGACCATTTTTGAGGCTTCGCATGTAACAGTCCCGTGGGTGGCTAAGTTGGGACTTGAACCCATAACGTTCTGACTCCTGAGCCCATGACTCTCAAAGCTCATATGCAAAGTCACTTCAGAGATCTGGAGAAATGTGAGCTTGAAGGTCACACTGCAACCCAGTCCCAGACTCTAGTTTGTCCTATACTTCGTTGGCCCCTCATGCCTCAGAGCCACGGAGAAAATTGCTAAGGACCCAGGGCAGCAGTCCAAACAAAAGCACCTATATCACTGTTCTTTGCCCCACATTTCTATTTCCTAGAGAGATGTGGTGGGCATGCACGATGCATTTGATGGATTGATTTGGCACTCTCAATGTGGAGGGAGTTTGTGGGTCCATCTTGGGGCTGGCCACTCACCTTGGTGTGTCCTTGGCCTCAGGCGCCATCCTTATTCAGCTGGCCTGATAGAGTTGGTGCCTTGTGCATGGATATTAGCAAGTGATGGGGTGTGGGCACATCCAGCAGCTGGAGCCACTTGTCTTAAAAGGTAGCAGAGTAGGGGCACCTGGGTGGCTCAGTCAGTTGAGTGTCTGACTTTGGTTCAGGTCATGATCTCGCAGTTCACAAGTTCGAGCCACGTGTCGGGCTCAGTGCTGACACGACGCCTGGGTCTTGGAGCCTGGAGCCTGCTTTCGATTCTGCATCTCCCTCTCTCTCTGCGCCTCTCCCGCTCACTCTCTCCCTCTCTCTCTCTCTCAAAAATAAATTAAAACAAACAAACAAAAAGGTAGCAGAGTAGGCAGCATATGGGAGTCCTCGTCAATTCCTTCTACAGCACATCCAGGACAGACAGCCATTGCAGAAAAGGGAAAGGAGATAGATGTCAATAAGCCTGACTTTATAACCACCAGATGGGCGTGCACCGGTGAAGACATGGGGACATAGGAACTCTCGTCCTAGCCGGAGTTTGAGCTGGTGGGGCATTGTGGAGAGCGTATACCCCACACTCCAGCAATTCCACTTTCTTTTTTTTAATGTTTATTTAGTTTTGAAAGCAAGAGAGAAAGAGACAGAGCACGAGTGGGGGTGGGGCAGAGAGAGAGGGAGACACAGAATCCGAAGCAGGCTCCAGGCTCCCAAATGTCAGCACAGAGCCCAACGCGGGGCTTGAACCCAAGAACCGTGAGATTCTGACCCGAGCCAAATTTGGACGCTCAACGGACTGAGCCACCCAGGCACCCCCAGCAATTCCACTTCTGAGCACATACTCCAGAACAGCTCTGACATGAGTAGACAAAGAGACTTGCCCAAGGATATTCCTCGAAGCATTTGCTGGTAATAGTCAAGGGATGGAAACAACCGAAATGTCGACTCATAAAGGGATAGATAAATCACAGGTGGCGTATGCAAATGATGAACATCATGCAGACAGTTCAAGGGAATGAATTAGAGTGACGTGTATTAACACAGGCAGATCGTAAAAATGTAATGCCAAAAAAGATGTCTGGCAAATACTACTTATATATGTTGCAATATATATTTTCATGGCCATACACACTCACACATTGACAACCTAAGAATGTCTGCCTGCGGGGAGAGGGGGGAAGGGAAGGGAGGCTGTTGGAGAAGGGAGATGAAAGAGACAAAAACAAAGCAAATACGCAAGAGGACCCATGTGTGGCCAATAATGACGGCCAGCTGAACTGACCACGTGGGCAATCGAATTCTGTGCCTCTGAGATCCAAAGCAAAAAAGCAAAGAATGACAGAAAAGGGGGGCCAAAGGACTTCTGTAAGTTTTTAATAAGACCCAGAAATTGTTGGTTGGTTGGTGGTTTTCACACCAAGGCAACAAGCATGTTATCGAACTTGAGAACCGGTCAGTCACTGGGCTCTGGCTGGGTGCCAGGCACATTCTAGGTGTGGTATGTGACTATCTTACTTTGTCTTCATAGCCACTCCTCAAGATGTCGCCATGCCCATTTTATAACAGGGCTTAGAGAAGTGTCCAACACCATCAGTTTGCAACGGAAACCCAGCGCCTGCCAGCCTGCCTCCCTGCCCAAAGGATTGTAATCCCTGTGGGGTTCAGAAAATACATTTCTCCAAGATGGCCTGAAGGTGGCGCTGTTGCAGCTGGGCCAGGACAGGTGATCAGTTTGCGCCGGTGAGGCTGGGATGGGAGGACATACAGAGGATGATAAAGGCTGTTCTGGGTTTGGGTGAGGCCCTGCTCACCAGCAAGCAGGGCTTTACAGAGCAGGGAAGACGGCAGGGGCATCACTCACCTTCCAGGAGAGCAGTGTCCTGGACTGGAAACCCACCTTCCATTCTTGACCTCTCCCATGGAGAGCAGTGAGACCACACACCTTCCAGGACACTGTTTTGTAAAGACTTGGGCTCTGTGGAAAGGGCTTAGGGGTCAGGATTCCTTCCAGTCATGTGCAGTCTTTTCTTTACGGTGAGCTTTGGGGCCTTAGGCCAGATGCAGTCTCCTCAAAAGTCTTGACTGGGGCTAGGGGGCTTGAAACTCGGGCTCAGAGAGTGAGAGCGCTGCAAGGCAGGCCATGGGCTCTCCCTAGCCCCAGGTCATTCCGCTGTCCTGGTCCTCAGATGCTTTCTGACCAGTGAGGCCCAGGTGCTTGGCAGCCATGATGGGGGGAGGCAGGAGAGGTAAGGGGGTAAGGGAGAGAGGAACAGAAGCCCAGGTGCCTGCTTGCTTGTAGGTAACAGAAATGGACACAAACTCGCTTATGGGAAGACGGAGGCATCCTTGGAAAGATATAGAAATCTTTCCTGGGATCTGAGGGCAGGGTGTGCAGCTGGTACCGAGCACATGGAAGATCTGGAACCAGGGCAGAAACGTGTGCTTTCCTCTCTTCTTCCCTCTGCTTCTCCCTTTGCACACTGTCTTTCTCTGCCTAGTTCTGCACATCAGAAATGGTCACCCCTGTCTGGAGGGACACTTTTGCTGTTCCATCCCCATCAGCTTGCTGTCCAATGTCCTACTGTCCCAGGTCCATATGCCCAAGACAGAATCTCATTGCCCAGCTTGGTCAGAGTTCACCTCTGGCCAGAGAGGAGTCCTGTGTGGCATAAATGTGGCCCCCTTCAATGGGTGGCCAAGAGAGGAATCACCAGAATTTGGGGAAGGGATCCCGGAGCTTCTCACTGGGAACATAGTCTGGCAAACAGTAAGTGCTTGCTAAATAATTGTTGAATAAATAGATAGATGGACAAGTAAATGAATAAAGTGAATTTCTTGAACCCCTGGCTGGGGATGCCACCATCCTTGAATAAAACAGGGCTGGCCCCCTCTGTCCAACATAGTACAGATGTAGAGACAGGAACCTGTCACTCTTAATGATATCAAGGTGCCAATGGGTCCTGACAAGTTCCCCTCACCAACAGGCTGTTTCTCCAGCTGTTTGCCTTGCCCCTAAAAAGCAGTCCCTACCAGAGGAAGAAGGTAAAACTGCTCAGCCAGGTGACAAATCTGCCTTGCAGAAAAAAAAAGAGTGGAGCCCAGGGGGTTCGGCAGCCTTCTGTAGCACAGCCTGAGAAAAGGACCAGGGTGCAAGTAGTTTATTTGGGCTGTGATCCCAGGAAGCAGGAGTGAGGGGGCAGGGAGCATAAGGATGCACTGCTGAGGTTGCCGCCGTATGTAGCAGGGGCTGACTCCTCCAGGGCTTCAGTGAAGTGTACAGAATGCCTCCCCAAACTATCTCCCTGGAGGATGGGGGCAGAGCATGCATCCATTTTCTCCTGCTTCCTTTGGGAGAGGATGTCTGCAGGGGCACTAATTCCCTACATTTCCACGTGGCACTTAAGGGCAGGCTGAGCACACAGCCATGGCGCTGGAGAAGGGAGAGACATGTGGAGTGCACTTGAAGTGGTATTGTCAGCTCCAGGGGGGCCTGAGCTTGTAGGAACTGTCCACCGCAGCTGCAGCTGAAATCAGAGCAGAGCCGAGAGGGTGGACAGCAGGGTCCTGGATCCCCTGAAATGTGCCATCTGCATTGCACCATTCCACTCCACCATGGGATCAGGAGCTGCTACGGCTGCCCTTCCCTTCTGGAACCTGTCTCTCGTTCTTGTCTGAGCTTCAGATGTGTAAAGAGGATTGACACTCTGACATCACATGTGCCTCAAACTCAAGTCAAAACTGAATCATTACCTTTAAAAAATTTTTTTTAATGTTTATTTATTTCTGAGAGACAGAAAGAGAAAGAGCATGAGCGGGGGAGGGCCAGAGAGAGAGAGAGGGAGACACAGAATCTGAAGCAGGTTCTAGGCTCTGAGCGGTCAGCTCAGAGCCCTACACGGGTCTCGAACTCATGAACTGTGAGACCACCTGAGCTGAAGTTGGTTGCTTAACCGACTGAGCCACCCAGGCGCCCCTGAGTCATTACTTTTATGTCAAACCAGTTTCTCTTCCTAATTGTCCATCCCAGCATCTACCCGAGTGGACAGCCTAAGACTCACCCTTGCTTCTCTGTGGCTGCCGCTCTCCATGTCTCATTAGTCACCAAATCTTGTGGAGTCCAAGATTTCCCTCTCTCCCTGCCCTTCCCTCTCTCCCTCCCTCCGTCCCTCTCTCTCTCTCTCTCTCTCTCTCCTCTCCTTCCTTCCTTTCCTATCAAACTAGCACAGATTAAAAGAACAAGGCTGAAGACTGCCCATACCGATGACAGCACGCTCTCATACTTTGACGACAAGGGGGCATGTTGATAACCGTTCGCAGGCAGTGTGGCAATAGTTACAACTGTTCTTATCTTTTAATCTAGTTATCCTTATTCTAAGAATCTGTCCTGAGAAAATAGCCCCATACGCAGAAAAAGCTTTCTGCACAAAGATATTTGTGACAGTATTGTTTATACCAGCAAAAACCCAAAACAGACAACAGTGACAAAAAACTAGTTACAAGCTAAATGTTAGGGCTAGAGTAATGTGTAATTGCACTATCGTGCCTGTTTCTGGGTGGGGTACCCATCAGTGTTGCTGTTCTCCGGGTGTCTGCCCCACACCGTCTTCTCTTCCCATGCCATACCATACACTCTCCTATGGGCTGGGAGGCCATCCACATTGACCATTATCAAATCTTTACTTCTAGCCCAGATAGCTCTCTTGAACTTCTCACCTGTATACCCAGTAGCCAACTAGACATTGCACTTGAATAACCCAAGGGCACTTCAACCTCAAGAGTCTATAACTAAACTTCATGCCACCTTCAGCCTCCTGCAATCAGGTGTCTGAGCTCAGTGGATAGCACCACCATTTTCCTGGAAATGCAGGCTAGAAATAGGGAGGTCTACCCTTCTTTCCTTTTCTACAACTAACTCATCACCAGGTTCTGTTGATTCTACTTTCTACGTTATTCTCAAGGACATCCATTTGTCTCCATCCCCACTGCCACTAGCTGGGTTCAAACCACTGTCATTTCTTGCCGTCACTTATCAGCGTCTTATCTGCTCTCTCCACTCCCATCTTGCTTCCTCTAATCCCCGTCCTTCTCTGGAGCCAGAGCAGCCTTGGAAAAGCACAAATCTGATTATGTTCTGAGTACAAAGATGCTGGCCTCACTTCTGAAGCCACTAACATGGCACTTTGCAGTTCCTGGTGGTGCTTTCAAGAGCAGAAGGGGGGGGGGTGCTTCCATATGTGGATGGACAGTCACATCCCCCCAGGGGTGAAAATTCATTCTTGTTGGGTGAAAAATATTTAGATATTACAATGTTTTGTGGCCGTCCAAAGCTCAAACCTACTCAACAATATCTTATTCCTTAGTATTTAATTTCTCTCATCAGGGAGAATTTAAATTAAGTTAAAATTTTCTCCATAGAGGAGCAATAATGAAAGGAAAAAAAAAGGTTGAGAAACACTACGGTAGGCTCTGGTGATGTGGTAGCTACTGAGTCAGACATGGTCCCTCACTGTGCAGAGCTTTACCCACTGGCAGGGAAGACACACATTAAATTATTATACAATGACTAAGTGAAAGAAGCCAGACTTAATAGGCTGCATGCTACACATTCTATATGGCATTCAGTGAAAGGCAAAACTATAATTTCAGAAATCAGATCAGTAGTTCCAGGGATTTGGGTGTGGGAGAGAGTTGACCCTCGGGGTCATGAGAGAACTTTCCGGGGTGGTAGAAATATTCTATATCCTGATTGAGGTGCTGATTCCATAGCTAAATGTTTATGAAAACTCATAGATCTATACACCAGAAAGGGGTGAATTTTATAAATATATACAAGTCATGGGGCACCTGGGTGGCTAAGTCAACTGAGCATCTGACTTCAGCACAGGTCATGATCTTGGGTTAGTGAGCTCCGCCCCATATCCAGAGTGCTGCTGTCAGCCTGTCAGCACAGAGCCTGCTTCAGATCTTCTGTCCCCCTCTTTCTGCCCCTCCCCCACTTGTGCTCTCTCAAATATAAAAAATAAACATAAATATACAAATTATATCTCAATAAAGCTGCCTTAAAATTATTACACAATTAATCAGAGTGCCTGGGTGGCTCAGTCAGTTAAGCATCCAACTCTTGATTTTGGCTCAAGTCATGATGTCATGGTTTGTGAGATGGAGCCCCATACCAAGCCTTGCTGGTCTTGTGGGAGATTCTGGAAAGGGAGGGACTTGATTAGCTTTGCCTTTGCTGAAGGTCACTGCTGCAGTGTGGTGAATAGTGGCTGGTGGCAAAATGCCCACAAAGAGGTGAAAGATGACAATTCCTTAAAGTAGGGTGGCGGTGATAGAGATTGACAAAAGCGGACAGATTCTAGAAATATTTAGCAGATAAAATCAACTGGACTCCATGGTAGGTTGGACGTGTGGGATGGAAGAGAGCAAAGAGGTCAGGGACCTCTGGCTTCTGACTTGCCCGACTGGGAATATGATGGTATCTTTGAGAACCAGAGAACCCTTAGTGGGAGTGAGGTGGAGGAAGATCTTGTGCCCAGTTTTTGCAAGTTAGAGTGGGATGTATCTATGAAGATCATGAGTGACGTCGGGGTGGAGGCATCTTTTGGGGCATCCAGGCGCCTACATGTTTCTCGTCAGAAAGCTGTTCCTTTCTCCAACCGGAAGTAGGCTGCTGAATGACAGCCGTGTCTAGCAGCATCAAGGATGAGCACCTGGTCGGGGGAGGGACACATGTCGCTGCTGATCCTCCTGCCACAGCCTTGCTTCCTGTCCAGTCTGAGGTCTGCTTGTCCACCTTTGACCTGGATTCCATCGGATAATCTAACTTTGCAACTTCTAAAGCCTTGGCAGAACCACCACAGATCCTGGATGTTTTATTGCTGTGCCTTTTGTTTTTTAAAGCTCAGTTGATATTTGCTGAATTTTCTATCAGCATTTTAATTAGTTTATTTTTATAGTATTGAAACTCACTTGGTAAGGCAAGTCCCCCATCATAGCCTTTTACTCAAATTTCTTGACCATTCTGTGCAATTACTCTACTAGATGAACTACAGGATCAATTCCTCGAGATAAAAATGTCCTCTGGAGATTTTATTGAAATCACATCAAATTTATAGATTACTTGACGGAAGATTGACAATTTTGCAATACAGCCCAAGCCTAGGATCCATTTCTCCATTGATTCGAGTTTGTTTGTTTTTTTAATGTCCTTCGTCCAACTTTGACATGTATCTTTGCACATATTTTGCTAAATGTATTCTTTTTATCCCCTGGTGCTTTCCAACTTGTTATTGCTGGTGTACAGGAAAGACATTGATCCTGGTATATTTATCACCAGCTGTTATCCTCTTTATTCAATGCTCTAATTAGTTCCTGTGGTTTTCCAGCTTATCATCTTGCCTTCTCAGGGCAAACACTCTATCTACAAATAATGATAATTTTCCCTCTGCCTTGCACAGATGTCTACCCCTTCTTTCTTTTTGTTCTCTTATTCTCTTGGCTGGAACCTTCAGAATGAAGGCAAGGAATGGACTTGACAGCAGACACCCCTGAAATGTTACTACCTTGAGTAGGAAGAGTCTAACATGATGTTTCCAAAACTGACATCCGAAAAACACTGGCTGGCAAGATGCTAGTAGTTTTATTGATACAAAGAAGTGTTCTGGGCTCAAATAACTTTGGAATATGTAGAGTTAAACAGAGACAAATTTGTTTCTTTAATTCTGCAATAATCTGAAAATTTGATGCTAATATGCCTTGTAAATGTCCAAGACTAAATAACATATCTTTCACTGATTTGACCATCAACATTTTCTTCCTCCGCTTTCTGTTTAAACATCTCCTGCAACAGTGTTTTAACGGGGTAGTATTGGAACTGCTGCTCTAAGGTTTCACCAGGAAGTACGATGTTTGCTGTGATTTCTGGAAAAGGAATTTGCTGGGGGTGGAGGTGGGGAGGGAACAAGTAGGTTTTTATCATGGTAAGATGACTTTCTCCAATTTCTGGTTTACTCAGAGTTTTCGTTAAAAAAAAAAAGAAGTGTAGGGGCGCCTGGGTGGCTCAGTTGGTTAAGCGTCCAACTTCGGCCCACGTCATGATCTCACGGTTCGTGGATTCGAGCCCTGCATCGGGCTCTGTACTAACAGCTCAGAGCCTGGAGCCTGCTTCAGATTCTGTCTGTCTCTCTCTCTCTCAAAAATAAGTAAACATTAAAAAAATTTTTTTTAATATAGAAGTGGAAGTTGAACTTGATCAAATGAGTTTTAGCTATCTATGTAGATGGTCATATAGTTTTCTGTTTTTAAAGTTGTGTAAAGTTCGCCATAGTGCATTAAGCGCGATTCAAGATATTTACCCGTGGGGTAAATAAACCACAGGATCACCTGACGGTGGAAGAAACAGGATGAGACTGAGCAGCCAGCAGGCTGGGGGTCCCAGGGTCAGGCTGTAGCGCCCAATATGTCCCTGCGCTACCAGGAGACAGCAGACTGCCTCCTGGTAATTGTTTGCTGCTCTGACTTCAATATCCATGGGGATGATTCTGAGTTCTATGGCAGGCTCAGACTTCTAGGCTAAGGGCAACAATTTTAAGAATCCCTTAGGTTATTTGATACTAGTTTTGTAAAACCAGTCTAGGGAGGCTGGGCTGGAAGAATACCGGGAACAGAGGGGCGGACTCTCTGCCTCCCTGCCCCTTGCGTTTCCTGCCCTGTCCCTCCTTCTTCTCCATTCCTCCCACTCAGAAATTAAAGCATTTAGTTGACCCCTGGTTGAGAAATTGGTCTGAGTGGAGGGCTCAAGCCAATTGCCAACTACATCATCAAGGGGTTTTAAAATTATTTTTTTAATGTTTTATTTATTTTTTGAGAGAGAGAGAGAGACAGTGCGAGCAGGGGAGGGACAGAGAGAGAGGGAGACACAGCATCCGAAGCAGGCTCCAGGCTCTGAGCTAGCTATCTGCACAGAGCCCGACGCGGGGCTCGAACCCACGAACTGCAAGATCATGGCCTGAGCCGAAGTCAGATGCTCAACCGACTGAGCCACCCAGGCGCCCCTAAAATTATTTTTAAAAATAATACTAATATTTAGCCATTGTCACGTGCTTACTATGTACCAAATCTTGGCTAAGTTCATCAAAAAAGTATTTTAATTTAATCCTCCCATCCCTCTGAACCAGATACTATTATTTACATTTTACAAAGTGGGGAACAATCACAGAGAGGCCACGTCACTTACCTGGGTCACCCAGCCAGTTCCTGGTAAGTGGTGAAGCCAGATTCAGAACCTGACAGTTTGCCTCCAAAATTCACACTCTTGAGTTAAACTAACCTTGTAAACCCGGTAATGATTGATTACTCTTCTTTTTAAAAGTTTATTTATTTATTTTTGAGAGAGAATGAGCTGGGGAGACACGGAGAGAGAGGGAGATGGATTGAACCCCAAGCAGGCTCTGCACAGTCAGTACAGAGCCCGATGTGGGGCTCGAACTCACAAACCAGTGAGATCACTACCTGAGCCAAAATCAAGAGTTGGACAATCAACTGACTGACCCACTCAGGTGCCCCTGAATTGCTGTTTTTACTTGATTCTGTTTGCTAATATCTTATTTAGAATTTTTGCATCTAAATTTTTTTTACATTTATTTTTGAGAGACAGAGTGAGACAGAGCGCAGGGGGCAGGGATGGGGCAGAGAGAGAAGGAGACAGAATTCGAGGCAGGCTCCAGGCTCCGAGCAAGAGTTCAGCACAGAGCTCGATGTGGGGCTCAAACCCACAAGCCGCGAGATCATGACCTGAGGCGAAGCTGGATGCTCAACTGACTGAGCCACCCGGGTCCCCCCCGAATTTTTGCAACTAGGTGAGATTTTTCAACCCTTTTTGTGCTTTAATTGCTTTCAATACCAGATTTATACAAAACTCATAAAATGAACTGGAAATTTTCCATATATTTTAGTGCATTTTAGTGTTTTGAAAATTTTGGAAAGAATTTAGGCAGCTGCTATTCCTAAAATGTTTGCTAATTCATCTGTAAAACCATGTGGTCCTAGAGACAAATGCCTTAAACTTAAATGCTACACTGTTAGTCTTTTCTGGTTTCTCCCCTAGTGAGTCAATCTGAATCATTTTTATTTTCCTGAAATAATTTATATTTACCGAGAAAAGTTCAGATTTATTAGCAAAAAGCGATACATGGTGTTAGATAAAATTTAAAAATGTTTCTCAAAATCCCATCTTAGGGACATGGCTGTGTGGTTTAGTTGGTTAAGCATCCAACTCTTGGTTTTGGCTCAGGTCATGATCTTGCAGTTTGTGAGGTGATGCCCTGTATTGGGCTCTGTGGTGACAGCGCAGAGCCTGCTTGGGATTCTCTCTCTCCTTCTCTCTGCTCTTTTCCTGCTTGAGTTTCGCTCTCTCTCTCAAAAATAAATAAACTTAAAAAAATCCCATCTTAGTCATGATGTGTTTTATTTCTTTTACTTTTTTCATCAGACTTGCTAGAAATTTAATAGTAATAGTAGCAGTAGAGAAATATAAGAGCAAACATTTATATAGTGTTTACTGTGTGCTGAGCACTATTCCAAGCAAAATTGTTTCATTGAATCTTCATAACACCTTTATGTTAGGGATTATTATTATCTCATTCTACAGATGAAGAAACCAAATCACAAAACTAGTAAGTGACTCGCTTGGCACAGGTCAAAAGAGAGAAGAGAGGGGCTCCTGGGTGGCTCAGTCGGTTGAGCGTCAGACTGTTGATTTCAGCTCAGATCATGATCTCACGGTCATGGGATCGAGCCCCGTGAGATCAAGTGACGAGCCTGCTTCGATTCTCTCTCTCCCTCTCTCTCTCTCTACCCCTCTCCCACATGCATACACACTCTCTCTGTCTCTCTCAGAATGAATAAACAAACATTTAAAAAGAGAGAGAGAAAAGAGAGACAAAGATATTCCTCACTCTCTGACTCACAGAAGCCTCTTTTTACAATTCTTTGTCCAGGAAAATGGGTTTCTCTTGGAGTTTTTGCTCCCTGCCCCTACTGTACTATTGTATTGGGGCCACCCTCTAATGAAAGCTGGATGGTAAAAGAGGAACAAAACACTAAAAACATACCCCATAAGAGTCAACCTTCAGTGTTTCCAATTTCAGTGTTTTCAAGCAATTGCCATTTGCCTTTTGTCCAGATCTCTCCTTTGTAATCAGAGAGAGAGATCAACCAAAGTGGCTCACTTTATCTTGGCCAGCACCAGAAGAAGCCCAGTGTGGATTCTGCAAATTGATTTGGTGTGTAACATAGTCACATATAGTTAAACTATTAACCGATATTCCAAATTGTTCTTTAAAATGGCCATATCAGTTTATATCCCATGAGCACGATACAAAATCCTTCCCTCATACCAATAACTGATATCCAATTTTTAAATTTTTTTCCTAGTCTGCTGGGTGAAAAGAAGATATCTTGTTGAGTTGATGTCAAGTTCTTTGTTGGCTAGTGAGGTTTGAGCATCTTTTCATATATTTTGGGTCATTTATATCCCCTTATTTGTAAATTTTTCCTTCTTAGCCTTTGCCCATTTTGTTGTTGTTGCTGTTGTTTAGTGATTTGTCTTTTTATTATTGACTTGTAGAAATTGTAGTTTCTACCGTTTGGAATTTATTGAGGTTTACTTTGAGACTCATCACTTAATCAATTTGTTTTTATGTTCTGTGAACATTTGGGGAAAAAGGTATTCCCTGTTCAAGATCCTTCTAGCTTTTTCTAAAACGATCTTGTTAATTTGTTATTTAGGTTGTCTATGCGATTTTTAAAATATTTGATCAGTTAAGTTCTGAGGCAGATGTTTTAAAATCTCCTAACTGGCTGTGGTTTTGCAAAAATCTCTTCATATTTCAGTTTTTGTTTTATGTATTATTTTCAGCATATTTGTCCATGTGTCTGATCCAGATTCATAATTAATCAATTACTCAGTTATTAAGAGTGGGAACTATGGTGTTAGGTTCTCTGCATTCAAATCTTGGTTCCTCCTTTTACATATAGATTAAGGATCTATAATCTCCAAGCAAGATTTGTCCTTTAGAATGATATAGTGTCCCTTACATCCACACTTAAAAGGCATTATTAAGTAAACATATAAGATAAATTTTGCATTATTATGGTCACTGTATGTATCTTATATTTCAAGAATCCTTTTAAAAGATTGCACAGTTTCACAACCATATTGCCAACCACTAGATAGAACTAAAGATAAGCTAAACAGTTCGGAAAGGAAACTAATAAAATGTATCTAAGCTCTTAAAATAAAAAAAGCTTACCAGGTTTAAGTTCTTACAGACCACATTTTAAAAAGTCTTTGTCTTGAGTAGATACCTCTTTGAATCACTTTTTGAAAAAACGTTTATTTATTTATTTTGAGAGAGCACAGGCACAAGCAGGGGAAGGGCAGAGAGAGAGGGAGAGCGAGAATCCAAAGCACGGATTCCACACCCAGCATGGAGCCTGACACAGTCCTGAGATCATGACCTGAGCCAAAACCAAGAGTTGGATGCTTAACTGACTGAGCCACGCAGGTGCCCCTGAATCGCTTTTTCAGAAGGGATATATTGGTGGCGCAGGTCTGGAATTTTCTTTTTGCTTCTCATATGAATATTCTGCTGGGTATGGTGTCCTAGCATCACTGTTCTTTCTCAGACTCTTCAATGTTTTCTATCTCACACTCAGATGTCCATTGACAAGTTGTTATTCTTCCCCTTGTCGGTAACTTGTTTTCTCTTTCTGGAAATGTTGATCTATTTTCCCTGTAATTCTGGTTCTCATATCCCTGGTCCAACAGCACTGTTACCAGATGTTGAAATGGAAATTTTGGCCACTGCCTAAGCAATAGACGTCAGGTACCGATGGGAAGCGGGAGCCCAGCTCCCTTGCGGGACCCACAGACAGTCCCTGGCAAGGACCTCATCAGACAACTCCCCCACCTCTCACCACACTGAGTGTTGGAAAGGGGCAAGGCAGTGGCGACTGAAAGAGGATTTGCACATGGACTTTTGGGGAGGGCTGTTGGTGTGATGTGGGTCCCTCTCCTCAGCAGGGAGAGGCAGGGGAGGGGGAGACTCATCTGAGGCCTTGTACGAGAGGCGTCCTCAGAAGCTAGGGCCCACAGTAGACTTGGGTCTGAAGCCCACTTGAGAAGTGGAAAGGGTTAACAAAGGGGGGCAGACTGGCTGCTGGACCCGAAGGAGAGGTGTCCGTGTGAGACACTCTCTGGCTTGTCATGGCTAAGGACACATAGATGCTTCTCGAGAACCGAATGTAGAGTTGCCTTTACCCTCACAGGGCTGCACGGGGGGTTGACACAGCACAGTCGAGGAAAGCGAAAGGTGTTGCCAGTTCCCCAGAGCTGAGGAACGAGAAGTTAGCGGCCAGAGGAGAAGGGCTTTTGCCTGGGCCAAGAGAACTCAGGGGAGTAATCTGCGAGCTTTGAAGAACCCAGGTAAAGACCCAAGAAAGAACGTCAGCTTGGACTCCTGCCAGACCCGGAGAACGTGATGGCAGCTCCTGACGGTACAGTCAGGTACCAGCTTTCCTGCTCCCCTTCTCTTTCCTCACCTCCACCCCTGGGCCCGGCGGAGCCAAAGTCAGACTAATGAGGATGGTAGAGAGGAGAAAACGGAGAACACATTGGTCAGACGCTCATCTGTGCCCCTCCCGAGACATCTCTATCCATCCCTGTGGATGGAGGGAAGACAGGATTTCTACACCCGTTCAGTGTTAGAGGGGAACATCCAGTTATGTCTGTCTCCAGCAGGGGACCCTCCCCTCATTTCTCTGGGTACAGCGAGTCTTAACTCTTGCTGGAGCAGAGCCAGGGAAATCAGCGAGTCACTTCCTGATGAGGGGGTGGGATGCGGGCTCACACGGCTGTTTTTTGGATGGTACAGGGAAGGGTGGCTCTGGAAGCTAGAGAATTTGGGGAAAGGTGATTTCCCATGAAGGTTAGAGGGCATAGTTCCACTATTAGGCATTTATCCAAGAGAAATGAAAACTGTGTCCATGCAAAAACTCATACATGAGTGCGTATAGCAGTATTATTCTTTTTTAAAAATTTTTAATGTTTATTTATTTTTGAGAGAGAGAGAGACAGAATGCGAGTGGGGGAGGGTCAGAGAGAGAGGGAGACACAGAATCTGAAGCAGCCTCCAGGCTCTGAACCATCAGCACAGAGCCCAACGCGGGGCTCGAACTCACGGACTACCAGATCATGACCTGAGCAGAAGTCGGAGACTTAACCAAGTGAGCCACCCAGGAGCCCAGTATTCTTCTTCTTTTTTTTTTTTTTAATGTTTTATTGGGACGCCTGGGTGGCTCAGTCGGTTGAGCGTCTGACTTTGGCTCAGGTCATGATCTCACGGTTCGTGGGTTCGAGCGCTACGTCGGACTCTGTGCTGACCGCTAGCTCAGAGCCTGGAGCCTGCTTCGGATTTTGTGTCTCTTTCTCTCTCTGCCCCTCCCCTGTTCACGCTCTGTCTCTCACTGTCTCTCAAAAATAAATAAAATGTAAAAAAAAAATTAAAAAAAAATAAATGTTTTATTTATTTTTGAGAGAGACAGAGACAGAGCGCGAGCAGGGGAGGGGCAGAGAGAGAGGGAGACACAGAATCTGAAGCAACCTCCAGGTTCTGAGCTAGCGGTGAGCACAGAGCCCGATGCAGTGCTCGAACCCACGAACTGTGATAACATGACCTGAGCCAAAGTCGGACACTTAACCAACCGAGCCTCCCAGCCCCCTGCTATAGCAGTATTGTTCTTAATACCCAAAAAGTGGGTACAGCTGAAATGTCTGTGAACTGACAAGCAAGATAAAAACATGATATATTTATACGTGAATATTACTCAGCAATAAAAAGCAATGAAGCCTGATACATGCTACAGCATGGATGAACTCTGAAAACATGCCAAATGAAAGAAGCCAGTCACAAAAGACTGCACGTTTTATGATTCCTTTTATGTGAAATGTCCGTAATAGGCAAATTAGTAGCGACAGAAAGATTAGTGGCTGGGGGTTGGGGGCAAACGGGGAGTGGCAGCTAATGGGTATGGGATTTCTTTAGGAATGATGCAAATGTCATAAAATTAGATACTGCTAACGGTTGTACAACACCGTGGGTGTTAAAAACCACTGAGCTGTATGCTTTAAACAGATGAGTTTCAGGGCGCATGAAGTAGATCTCGATAAAGCTGTAAGAAATCTACCTATGGTGAAATGCAGAAATAAACAAACAAAACCCCAAACACAAGGAAGTATAGGACTAAGCAAGGCACGGGGGAGGTCCCAGGTAGCTTTTGGACGTGGTGGGCATGAAGAATGGGCAAGACAATCGTAGGTGGCATCGCCCCGCTTTCAGATGGCAGTTAGGGGCAGGGCCTTCCAGATGTCACGAAGAGTCGTTCCTGCCTCTCTAGGAATACGGTGGATGCCTCACAGAGAGTCCCCAACAAGGGCCTGGGGGCTGGAGGTCCAGCAGATTTCCTCTGCTCTGGGGATTTCTCCTTACCACAAGGGTGAGGTTCTTGAACTTGGCACTTTGAAGATTAAAGAATGAACCGAAGAGAAGAACAAAAGCCCCACCGAGGCACCAATATTTTGCAGTGTCTGCCCAGCGCACAGCAGTCCCCTTGCCTGAGTCCTTCCCACCCTCTACCTAACAGAGGAAGCCCCCAGAAGCCAGGCTTACTAACGGACCCCCTGGCAACAGTTGCCTGGCCCAGGCTGTGACTAAAAGGCTCTCAGTGGACATGAGGAGGGTAGGGAGGCACTGGGTTGCAAGACCAGATGGGCCTTGGGAAGTCTCATTGATGCAGCCCGTGAACTTTCCCTCCAAGAAGGGCCCTGCCCAGTCAACACTGGCTTGGGTACATGTTGCTTGGAAGACACAATCCTGACCCTGCTGCCTCAGCTGCCTGATGCGATGTCTTTCCTCATTTAGGTCGGGCAAGATGCCTGTAACCCCGGAAAGGTAGAACCAAAGCATGGAAATCATGAGGAACTGAAAAACCCATACGATCAATGTCCAAGACACTTCTGTTAAAACAGACTAAATACGGGTGCAACAGGGAGATTCGTGATCATTCTGATCAGATTTGTCTGTTTTGAAGATGTTTGAAGCATTTTTTAATAAAGCTTTGATTTAAGCTTTATTAAAGTAATCTCTGCACCCAATGTGGGGCTTGAACTTACAACCCCGAGATCAAGAGTCACATGCTCCACCAACTGAGCCAGCCAGGCGCCCCTTGAGATACGAGCTGTTATTATCCCCATATTATGGATGATAAAACTGAGGCGCACGGAGGTCGAGAAATTCAGCCAAGGACCTGTGGCCATGCAAGTGGCAGAAACAGATACAAGCCAGGCAGTCGGGTTCTGGTTAAGGCTCATGCTTAACCATGAAGCTCTGGAGACTGCCAGATAGTAAAGCCCGTGGAACACCATCAACTAACGCCCTCTTCTCCTAAGCTGGTGGGAAGTGGCTGCTCTTATTTACAAATGAGTCTTAGCTGAGACCAGTGAAGTGGGTGAATTATATAGAGCAACCCCCAAAACATTCACATCTTGTGCCCCTTCAAGAGGGTGCTGGCTTCCAGCCCGGGTACCCGGAAGTCACAGAGAATATCTGAACTACTTCACAAGGGGTAGGTCGAAGGGCAGGCGAGCCCGGGATGCTGCAGGGGTGTCTCACTCCTGGTGCCCTTTGAGATCTTGTGCCCTAGAGCTGCCCCCCTCTTCCCATTTGGCTTTTCTGTAGTTCTCTGCCCTGATTGGCCCCTCTGCATTTTTCAGAAACCTGGTTTCTGATGTGCAAGTTTCTGTGGGCAAAATGTTGGCAGCTGTTACTCCTCTCTCCTTTCTCATCAAAATGCATTTCAGTTGCAGAGGAAATACATGCTTGGTGCAACTAAATCAGACAATGACAGGAGTGTAAAAAATAAAAGGTAAGCCCCCAATGTAAGACCTACATCCTTTATGAATCTTGTCCAGGGGCGCCTGGGTGGCTCAGCCGGTTAAGCGTCCGACTTTGGCTCAGGTCGTGATCTCACAGTCTGTGGGTTCGAGCCCCGCGTCGGGCTCTGTGCTGACAGCTCGGAGCCTGGAGCCTGCTTCGGAGTCTATGTCTCCCTCTCTCTCTGTCCCTCTCCCACTCACACTCTCTCTATCTCTCTCAGAAATGAATAAATGTTAAAAAAATTAAAAAAAAAGAATCTTGTCTACACTTACAATACTCACTTGTTTTACAAAATTGGGATTGTACTGATTTTATAACTGTACCAATTCTTGATTTTTTAAAGTTTATATTTATTTTGAGAGAGAGAGAGAGAGAGAGAGAGAATCCTAAGCAGGCTCTGCACTGTCAGCACAGAACCCAACATGGGGCTCGAACTCACGAACAGGGCCATCATGACCTGAGCTGAAATCAAGAGTTGGATGCTTAACTGAGCCACCCCCAAATTCTCTATGAACTTAATAATATATTGTGGACATTTTTCCAAACGAGTGTTCACCTCTTCCTCACTCTTTTAAAGGCTGCATGATATCCCATCTGTATTTAAAACAGGGCAGTCCAATAGGAATGCAATGTGAGCCACACATGCAATTTAAAATTTTCTAGTAGCCACATTGAAATAAAGGAAATAAGTGGCATTGACTTTAATAATCTATTTTACTTAACCCAGCGGGTCCAAAATATTTTCATTTCAACATGTCAACAATATATCATTATTGAGATTTTGTTTACATTATTTTAAAATATTCTTTGAAACACAGTGTGTATTTTACACTAACAGCACGTGTGAACAACTCACATTTTGAAAGCTGGGTAGCTACACGTGGCCAGTGGCTATCGTGCAGGGTAGCACAGACATCAACCATAATTTATTTAACTGTGTGTCTGCTGATACAGAGATCGCTTCCACTGATTGTAAGCAATGCTACAATGAACATTCTTATGCTTATCACGTTACACGCGCATGTGATTATTTCTAGGAGGATAGATTTATAGAAGCGAGGTTTCTAGGTCAGAGAGTTTATGCATTTTATAGTATAATAGATATAGCTAAATTACTCTCTAATAAGGCTAAACTAATTTATACTTCCAGCAACAGTACATAAGAATGATCATTTTCCCACACTCCTGCCAAATTGGATGGCATTCCTTTAAAAAAATTTTTTCATTTCTCTCTGCCCTTTTACATCTGTATGCTAGCACACTGCATTGCATCATGAAGGGGAGACCCATTTCAAAGCTGGATTTTTTTTCCTATTGGCTGCCACCATCAGCCAGATAGAGGATGTGTCTGGCTGTGTAGGTAAAAGAAAACCCAGTGAACATTGGCTCAAATAAATCATCTTTTTTTCTCATGTAAAAAGAAGTATGGAACAAGGTGGCTGCTTGAGGTGATTGACCCAATGATCACTGAAACCTTCAAAGTTTTTTCCCCATCTTTCTAATTTAATATTCTTAGCTGGAGGGCTTTTCTCTTTTAGTAGCTGTCATCTTATGGTCACAAAGTGGCTGCCACCACTCCAGACAGAATGTCTGCATCCCAAGAAGGAAGGAGGGGAAGGTAGATGGCACTAGCTGCTTCTTACCCAGCCACACTTTGTAGGATCCCAGACCTTCAAGAATCTGTGAGATAAAAATGTTCTTGTTTCAAGACCCTAAGTTTTGGGGGTGACTTGTTATGTAGCAATGGGTAGCTAATAGAGTGCTCTTGGAAGACCGTCTCTTTGCGAGCTACCAACTTCCATCTCTGTATTATTTTCTTGCCCTTTAAAAACTCACCCTTTCTCATGCAACTCAAGGGCAAGGGCCGCTGTGGTTGAAAGGGAAAGGTAATTTACAGCCATTCAGAGAGCAGAGATGCCCTGGGCAAACTTTTCCCATCTTTTCACACTTGCTGATGAGTTTCTTGGGACTTCATCTCAGAAGAGAGGCCAGGGATGGAGACAGTTTCATCGCTATGTGGACTCAGGTTTCTGTGAAGAACACCCCTGGCATCTCTCTGCACCCCTCACTGATTCTGCCCCAAGGGAGGTGAGACTCGATTGGTGCATGTGGGGACAGGAACTGAGCATGCCTCGCCCCAGCCTCTTCTGGGCTTTCTTGACCCCGTAGGCCTGCCTGCAGGGAGAGTGCAGGGGGTGGTATAGCTTCCCAGAAGCCTCTGCCCACAAATAGAAAGGGAAATTCAGATCAGAAGGAGCATATGAGAAAGCCCACTGGGTGGCTCTTCTCAGCCATGCCCTCCAACTGGACTTGATGAGTAATTAAGCTGGTTTGACCTGTCTTGGTGTCTTATATCTCATTGGTTCCCAGCCAAGAGGGAAGGAGCGGTTCTGTTTGTTGTTTCCATCATATATATATATATATATATATATTCATAGCAACTGCACTTTATATGAAGATATAAAACAAGTTTTATACAAGGGAAGGATAACTGGGTCATTGTGGGTAGAGGTGTGAGGCCAGTTGGGACAGAGGTTGGAGTGTTTCTTGGTTGAACCTGTGTCCCTAATATTGAGGGCAACTGAATGCGTGTGTCTACATCCATCTGTCCCTCTGATGTATCAAGGACAGTGAATCCTGGGGTCCCCCTTCCAGCTCTTTCTTCCCTTCTCTGGGCAGGTCTCCCCTGGGGCTGGAAGGGCTTTGACCCCACCTCCCTTCCTACAGAGGACAAGGACTCAGAGAGGCTCTGGCCCCACAGGGAGGGTCTTAACTCCTCCATTGCACCTGCTGGCCAGAGCCCCGCTTGGGACCTCAGGTGGAGGGTGTGGAGCAGTGTCACCCCCTCCTCCGAAGCTGCGCCGGCCCCTGCTGCTTCCCGGCATCCCCGATCTCTGTTCAATGCTGATTTTTTACGATCGATCTTATATCCGGCACAATCAGATTTATGGCTCCTGCATCTTATGAAATTACACAGATGTTGCTTCTCTCCAGGACAGTAAAAGGCAATAACATTCTTGCAGATTTCGACAGCAGGCAATTCAATAAAGGGCCATGTATATTTTATAAGTACAATAAAGACAAGGCTCTCTGCCCGCACCGCGGCCCGCCAGGACCCAGCGCTGCACTGGGCGGCCTCCCGCACCCCCCTTCCTGTCTGTTTGTCGATCAGGTCTCTCCCACTGCCACATGGGGGACCGGGGAGATTTATCCCCTTTCTGATCCATTATTTAAGTTTGGCTCCAGGGACCCTGCAATGGGGGCTGTTTAAAATTTAAAGGTGTTTGTGGAACTTAATACTTTCCTCCTCCTGATTTGCACTATAAAATTTTATCTATATTTTTGTTGCCCCATAAAACGTTTCTATCTTATCGGGATGGCTTGTCCTTTTACGGGCAAAACCATAAATACCTGATGAGGTGAGGGTTGGTGGAAGGTCTCATAGAGGAGTCCTAGGGGGAGACAGGAGAAGACAACCCTCCTCTGATCTGCCACAGACACCCTGGGTGGCCACAGGCCGGGGAGGGGGCCGGGCACCATACTTCTCTGAGGCTCAGTTTCCTCACCTGGACAGTAGGGAGAACCATAGCACCCACGAGATAGGACTGCTGTGAGGATTCGGGGACATGTGGTGCCAGTAGTATTTGCTGGGTGCCAGCCACAGCATGTGCAAAGGCCCAGAGGTGGGAAGAGTGGAGGGAAGGGCTTCTGTCTCCAGGGCAGGATTGCAAGGTGCCAGGCCAGGCTGGGAGCAAATGCCTGTGCCAGCTCAGGGTTCACTCTCCGATCTGTGCCTCAGTGTCCTCATTTATGCCATCGAGGTCCCCGCCTCACAGCAGTGCTGTGTGGATTAATGATTTCATGCCTACAAAATGACTAGCTTGCTACCCTGCACACGGTCACCACTTGGCAAGTGTCAGGTGTGGCTCTTGTTATTGTTACAGGCACTGGGGTGAGGCAGGCAACGTGCCCAGGGAGCAAACTGCAAGGAGGCCTTGCTCTCAGGGGCTAACCCATGCATTTGCACACCTCTGAGAGCGAGGTCTCCTTACATTTTGTGCTGTGCCTGCCTCCCTTGCCTACCCCAGCCCTGGCCCTGCTACCGGGGCCCCTTCTGTGGAGGCAGGTGTGCAGATATGGCTGAACGAAAGCAGACCCCGGGATGAGGGCAGCGGGAGCGGTGCTCACTGTCGGTGGAAGCAACACCTTCTAGAGCTCTAGGCCTTGCTGGAACGAGGTGAGTGAGTTTTGGTGTTCCCCGGGCCAAGCCAGGCTGGGGCCTTCAGCTGATACTCACCGATGCCTGCTCAGTGCCAGGTACTTGCTGGGCAAGTCAAGCCTAAACTCCACCCTCACAGAGCACCCGGTCTAGTTGTGGGGACGGACACAGGCAAGCGTGGGCGGGGATCAGGGGCTGTGGTGGGCATATGGAGGCGGAGGGGCTTCCATTGGTGAGGATGTGAGATGAGTCAGGGGAGGCTCCTTGAAGGAGGTGTCCTGAGCTGGACCAAGAAGGACAAGGAGGAGTTTGCCAAAGCGGCAAGGGCACTCCTCCCAGGGAGGGCAACACAAGCCCAGGCTCGGAGTGTGAGATGCAAGATGGGAGGTCAGTGTCTGGGTGGGGAACCTTGTTCCTTGAAACTTCTGGTTACAGCAGAGACCTCAGCTGACATCAGCAGGATCTCTGGAGCCAGGATGGTCCCTCAGAGCCACTCCAAGTGGAGGGAAGGAGGACAGACCTTGTATGCTGCACTAAGCAGTCGTTGGGACTGCCATCCCAAGGCAAGGAGGAAGGTCCCATCAGCCAACGGTGATTTCAGGGCATGAGTTTGGTTTGCCATCAGAAGGCAACGCTCCTAGAAGCTGAGAGGGTGAATGCCGTGGTCCTGGGGGGACCCTGGCGGCTCACCACGGCCTCCAGGACGCCGACCTCACCCTGTCAGGGGAAATGGCTGGGTGCCCGTCCCTATAGAAATACAGACCTGCCGCTTCATATTCACTGGTATGTCTACCATCCATAAAACCAGAAACATAGCATGTGTGGCTAAGGGTGTGGAGAAAAGGTGGTAAAATACACATAGCGCAAGCTTTATCATCTTAACAATTTGTAAAGCACACAGTTCAGTGACATTATGAATCAAGTACATTCATAGTGCAAAAGGGTTGTAGTTGGTGGGGATGCAAAGCGGCGTGGCTCCTCAGAGAATTAACATAGAATTACCATGTGATCTAGCAATCCCGCGTCTAGGTACACGTCCAAGTGAACTGAAAGCAGAGACTCTGAGAGATATTTGTACATCGTGTTCATAGCAGCATTTTCACGGTAGCCAGAAGGTGGAGGCTACGTGTCCGCTGATGGGTGAGTGGATACATATATATATATATATATATACTAGGATATCGTTCAACCCTAGAAAGGCAAGAAAGGGGCATCTGGGTGGCTCAGTCGGTTAAGTGGCCGACTCTTGATTTCGGCTCAGGTGATGATCTCATGGTTCGGTCCGTGGGTTCAAGCCCCGCACTGTCGATGTGGAGCTGGCTTGGGAGTCTCTCTCTGCGACCCCCACTCTCACTCTTTCAAAATAAATAAATAAAACTTAAAAAAAAATAAAAAAGTAAGAACTGACAATACAGATGAACCTTGAGGACAGCAATAAGGGCAATAAGGCCATCACAAAAGGACAAATACTGTAAGGTTCTGCTTATAGGAAGTCCCTGGAGTCATCAAGTTCACAGGCTCAGAAAGTAGGATGGTGGTGGCAGGGGCTGGGGAGGGGGGAGAATGGGGAGTTAGTGTTTCATTGGGAGAGAGTTTCAGTTTTGCAAGATGCGAGTTCGGTGGATGGATGGTGGTGAGGATTGCACAACAGTGTGAACGTGATTAATGCCATTGAACTATATGCTTAAAAATGGTTAAGATGGCAACCATTTTCGGCCCTTTGGGGGAGTAAGCCCTGGGAAGGGAGCTGCGAGGAGGAAGCAGGCGTGGGAGGGAGACCTCTGATTGTGGTTCGGGACTGACTGTGTTGCCAGCCAGAATCTCTGGGACAAAGGCTGTCAGTTGGAGGACTCCCGTGTTGGATCCTTCTACCACAATCTTGTGGGGCCGTTGCTGGAGCCGCCCCAAGAAGAACATGACCTTGGCTCCAAAGCTGAGGCAGACCTGAAAGAACTACCGGGTGGAGGCTGGCAGCTGACTTCCCTCCCTGCAGCAGGGCAGGAAGTTCTTCCTTGAAGGGGGTTTCTGAGCAGGGCATTTCCACGTCTTCACAGCTGTCTACCCACACTGAACTGGTGAGTCCTATCCGTGGACTTAGGATATTGGATCTAGGGTTGAGTCAGGCTCTCTGGACAGCCGAAGCTGTGACATGGCCAACTCTGGAGCCCTTGGTGGCCACGTTCTGATGTGTGGACGTAAGGTCTGAGGGCAGGGGAAGCGGGTTTGTGGAGGGAGAGGGGGTGAAGCAGTGGGGTGCAGAGAGAAGAAACAAAGAGTTGGAGACGGAAGCCCACAGCATTCATTTCCTGGTGCCAGTTGTTAAGGCTTAGCTGCCCCCTGCTCTTCCCCAGCCTGGTAGTTCACCATGTTCTTTTCCAAGATTCTGCCAGTAAATCCCTCCTTTTGTTTAAACCAGTCATTAAAAAAAATCATTATGACCCAGACTTTTAGCCAATCCAGGGAGGATTTGCCAGGGCTGGAGGAAGAAGAGGAGGAAGAGCGAGACAAGAGGATGAAGAGGAGAATATAGGAGAGCTGTGGCCGACGGCTGCCCCGCCCCTCCGCAGGTGGCTCTGGGGCTTTGTTATGACCTTCCCCAGGCTGTGGATGATCCTGCCTGCATTCTGGGTGCTGACAAGTGAAGATGCAGATGGGACTGTACCAGACTCCCTGACTTGAGCCTTTAGGGCACATTTTTGCTGCATGCTCACTTAGCAGCGGGCCAGGAGGTCTGTTTCTCTGGTAGAAGCTAACTGCGCACTGAAACTCATCATCTTTCATCAACCCCTGGAGATGGCAGAACAGGAATTATAAAATAAGTTGATTGAAAAAGACGTGTACTCGAAAGCAAGGAAGAGAACGTTCTGAGCAATGGAACCCGAGGACCGTCGCTCCGCTGCATTCCGTTGGTGGAAGCTGTCACCAGGCCGGCCCAAGACCGGCGGTAGAAGGATGCGGAATTAGGCTCGCGTCTTGATTGAAGTTGCTGCACAGTCACTTGCAAAACATTCCTGCCCTCGTATTTTTTCTTTTCCATTTACCTTGCCATGGTAGATTGCAAACATGGTAGATTGCTCACCTTATATGCCTCCCTCTTCTTATCCCCATTATATAGATGAGGAAACTGAGATGCAGAGAGTTTCAGTGATTTGCTCAGCGTCCCACAGCCAGTGAGGAAGTAAGGACGTGGGACTGGAATGTGGTCTGATTCCAAAGCTCTGTGTCCTCAATGCCAGCGGAGGGCAAGAGGTGGAGAATCACTCCGCCCCTTTGAGGTGGATCACGCAGGCAAAGGCTGCCTTGGCCCTCACAGGGAGTGAGAACGCGGAATTCCAGGGGGAAGTTGACTCTTTCTAGGCCCCTACGTTTTCTTAGTGGGCACTTAATTTCCAAATGAAATCTCTTTACGAAATCCTAACTTTGTGTTAGATGAACTAAAAGGCAAGGAGCTTTTCCTTCATACAGAGAACAATGTGGAGCTTTGAGAGGTCCAGGACAGACAATGCAAGAAGGGGCAGGAGAGCCAGGGTGTGTGGGGATAGACAAAGGGAAGTAGGAGGGGAGACCAAGGTGTCGGAAGAAGGGTGACCGAGAGAGAGAAAGAAAGAGCTTGGTGATAGATAGATAGATAGGGATATAGAGTCCCAGAGAAACATTTAACTGAGGACGAAAATTGCGGGAAGGATAGAGTGTGAACTGAGAGAGAAAACAGAAAACGCAAAGTGAGAAGAGAAAATCAATGAGAAACAGAGGCACAGAAATACAGAAAGCAGCAAATCGATGGATGGAGAGAAGGAATTTAACAGAAAGGCACGGAACCGAACACAAGAGAGAGAGACGTCAAGAAAGGAAGAGAGAGAGAGAGAGAGAGAGAGAGAGAGAGAGAGATGGGGGACAAGGAAAGAAAAAAGGTCACAATGAGAAAGAACAGAACAGTTGGAGACCTAAAGTAATAGAGACATAGGAAGAGAGAGGTAGGGAAGGAGAGGGAGAGAGAGGGGGAGGGAGGGAGGGACACAGAGATAGGAATGACAGGAGGGGGCAAGGAGAGAGACAGGAGGGAAGTGAGAAGACTACCCAAGGAGAAGGCAGATGTTGGGAATTGCCCTCCCTCTGCTGTCAGCAGGGAGGCTGACACCAAGGGCCTGGACTCCCCCTCCCCTGGGGACGACCCTCCCCAGACACTGCAGCCAGGAAGCCCCCTATCCCCACCCGTGTGGTGCCAAGAACTCAAAGACAGGAGGTACTTGGATTCAAGGATTCCTCATTCTGAACAGAACCATTAATGTATTCTAAAAAGCTTTTTAGCTGTGGCCTGCTCTGCATGTTATTAATTTCTTTATTACAGATCTTGTTATTTTCAGAGGTCCCCAGGGACCCATTAACAACAGGTTTTTATGGGAAAGAAGTCGGTTAAAGTGGTGGGAATAACGGCTCCTCAGCCCTGAGTCAGTAATCGGAGTTGCACCGAGGATAATGTAGGCTGTTTTAATTTCCAAAATAGCAACAGTTCAGACATTTAATTGCAGTTTTATGCCCTTCTTTCATGCTGCCGAGTGTAAAATATGTGACCAGTAATATATAACGGCTAACCACTGCGCCCCAGCCTGCCCCGGCTTCCTGGTCTCTCCTGGAGAGGGACGCAGGGAGGAAGGAAAGAAAGGAAGGAAGTGGAAGGAAAGGAGGGAGAAAGAGGGAAGGAAGACCCTCAGTGGGGTTGCCTGGGCTCGAACCACTCTAGGGGTTCAGCTCTGCCCCTCTCCTCTCGCATCCCACCCCCCCAGACCCGACCCTTTCTCCAACTCAGCTTCCTTGATTTGAAAACTTCATAGTCCACCATCCCTCCCCCATTTCCCCCCTGCTGTTTCTACATTCCCCCACAGGTTGTGAGCACCTGGCCCGAGTGCCCACAGGTGACCATGTATGATAGGGTTGGCCTCTGTCGCAAGTTCCCCTTCCTGCCTTTCCCTAGCCCATGACCTTCAAACTCACAAGGAAATGAGCGCACCAATGAAAATGCACGGATGGAACACACTAGTGACATCCCTTTGCGCCTTTTCCTGTGTATGCCACCCTGACCCCCAATAAAAGCACTTGCCCACCCATCTTTGCTGTCTTGACTCCCCACCTGCTTGGTTGAGCCTGCTGCCCTTGGCTTGTATATCTAGGACCCATGGGGTCCTAGTGTCCTACAACTTTGTTTTTCTGAACCTCTCCTGTGTCACCTCTTGTGGCCCCACCCAACTGACCATCATCTAAAAGAATGCAGAACAGGGGTGCCTGGGTGGCTCAGTCAGTTAAGCATCCAGCTTCAGCTCAGGTCATGATCTCATGGTTTGTGGGTTCGAGCCCTGCATCAGGCTCTGTGTTGACAGCATGGAGCCTGGAGCCTACTTTGGATTCTGTCTCCCTCTCTCTCTGCTCCTCCCTCACTCGTGCTCTGTTTCTCTCTGTCTCAAAAATAAATAAACATAAAAAAACTTTTTTTTTAAAGAACGCAGAACAATCTCTTAATGTGACAACAGATGGGAAATCTTTTCTGAGTGAACTGCGCGAGACTGTCGGGTGATGGTGTATGGTGCCCAGGCAGCTGGCTCAGTGATGAGCGCCCGATGGAGACTGTTAGGTCTGGTGAGTTGAAAAGCTACTTGTCTGGTGGGTAACACCAGCCCGCATTTCTTTTCTGATCCATTCCTCCTTTGGGGGCCAGTGAAACCTTCTAATTCATAAGCTCCAGGAGAGCTGACATTGCTCTAGGGCTGAAGCCTAAAGCAGCGTCTGGCACATGGTGGCACAATGTATTGAGCCGATGACAAGGGTTTCCATTTTCCCCTTTAGTTCCTGCCATCCTGGCACCCACAAATAGAGTGTGAGCTCCTTGCTTGGATACAGCTTTACTCTGCGAACAAGGCCCCTCACATGAGTAACAAGCAATTCTCCAAAGTTCTTGATTTTACACAATACCGACGGCGGGGGTTTGTGCCTAGGCTTTGCATTAACTCCCTTCTATGAGAACTGTTCCTGGATTTCCAGGGGAGGGCACCCAGCTGTGTTTTTCCAGGGGACTTGTGTCCCTTGGGCGTAGCTAACTGGACCAGGTGTGGACGCATGACCCAAGGTGAGATTTTCACAGAACAAAGGAGTCTCAATCAATGGCTGAAATTATACCTTGTTTAAAAACTTTTTTAAATGCTTATTTATTTTTGAGAGAGAGAGAGAGAGAGAGAGAGCGCAGGGGAGGGGCAGAGAGAGAGAGGGAGACATAGAATCTGAAGCAGGTTCCAGGCTCTGAGCTGTCAGCACAGAGCCTGATGCGGGGCTCGAATCCATAAACTGTGAGATCATGACCTGAGCTGAAGTTGACACTCAACCGACTGAGCCACCCAGCTGTCCCTGAAATTATAACTTGTAAACTTAGAAACTGTAGAGCCAATATATTCCCTGTGCTGGAATGTTCTATTGTTAACTTGGTTAAGCTAAGAACTACCTCTCCCAGAATCTCTTTCCAGAGTAGAGTTGTCTAAAAGAGGAATTTGGAGGTGGAAATGAGGTAACTGTCATTATTCTATGATGGTCTTTGTGGTCATATATAGTGATGACAGATGCTGAGGTGTCCAGACAATCGTGTGACTTTTGTCCTATATTCTATTAACATGGAGTATAACACTGATTTTCACATGTTGAACCAATCTGAATTCCTAGAACAAATCCCACTTGGTCACAGCATATGATTTTTTTTTTGAGAGAGAGAGAGAGAGAGAGAGAGAGAGCGAGCAAGAGCATGAGCAGGGGAGGGACAGAGAGAAAGGGAGACACAGAATCTGAAGTCAGCTCCAGGCTCTGAGCTGTCTGCACAGAGCCCGATGTGGGGCTCAAACTCACAAACCGTGAGATTATGACATGAGCTGAAGTCAGAAGCTTAACCAACTGAGCCACCCAGGCACCCCACGGCATATAATTTTTAAGTTGATGAATTTTTAAGTTGATGAATTTGGTTTCCTAGTGTTTTGTTAAGGATTTTTACCCGTATATGCATAATGGATATTGGTTGATAGTTTTTCTTCTTGTGTGATGTTTGTCTGGTTATGGTATCATGATAATTACTAGCTTCACAGAGTCAGAAACGCTTTTTCCTCTTCTATTTTTTGAAAGAGTTTGTGGAGGATCTGTGTTAATTCTTTAAAAATTCGGTAGAATTGACAGGTGAAGCCGTCTGCTCCGAGGCTTTTATTTGTGGAAAGTTTTTGATTATTAATGGGTATTCGTTACAAGTCTATTCAGTTATTCGACTTAAAAAAAAAGCTAGTGTCAATAGTTTGTGTCTTTCTAGAAGTGTGCCCATTTCATTTAGGTTATTTAATTTGTTCATGGTATTCCTTTAAAATCTTTCTTATTTCTACAAGGTCAATAGGGCTATCTCCTCGTTAACTTCTGATTTTCATGATGTGAGTCTTCTCTGGGAATGGAACTTTGAAGGGACATCAACCCATTCTGCCCCTTCTAACGGCTGCCAGCTTTTTACCGTAGTCACAGTAACAGGGCTAGTGCAGAGTCAGCAAGAGAGGAGATGAGAAGAGGGAACATTAAAATGCCATAAAACTGGCTGTTCTTACTGAGGTACAGCTATTGGCTTTAAAAAAATAATAATAAATGCTTCCCAGATTGCTGCAAACCTTTGGTTAATTTCCCGAGTTCTGAAAAAGTTGTTTCTGACAATTTTTGCCAGTGTTTTCATTACTTTTATGGAGGAGGGAATTTTCAGAGGTCCTTACATTGCCATTTTTGCTGACGTCATCCCTCCCTTTTCTTAGAGGTACATAAAATAGTAGTGTTTCTTACAACTGATGACATCTTAGATTTGATAAAATATGGTAAGCCTTAGCTGTAAAACACAGCTAACGAACTAATGGGAGAGTTAAGGATAAGGTGACACTAAATGCTAGACAATAAAAAAATAGATGATGGGGTTGATATATAAATTAAATATCTTAGTCCTTACATTGTTGTGGAAAATGATAGAGATATTGATTATTAACCGATAAAAAGGAAAACAGAAAATTATTAATTCAATGGAAGTCAGGAAGAAACGAAAGAACAAAGAAAAACCAAGTGAAGAGACACATACAGACACAAAATAGATGTTATAAATAATAACAAATAAAATAATAATCACAATAAATGTAAATAAATTAAATTCATCCATTAAAAGATACAGTTTTTCATATTGGTTAAAAATTCAGCTATATACCCTCTTTACAAGAGACACACCTAAAAAAGTGAAATAGGTTGTAGTAAATGTATAGATAGAAATATACAGTAAGTAATAAGTAGATACTAAGCAAAAAGGAGCTGGTATAACAATGTTGATACTAAACAAAATAAGTTTTAAAGGGCAATATTAAGAAAAGTGGGTGACATTTAATAATGAAAAGAATAACTTTCTAGGAAAAGATAACACTGAACTTGATACAGCCTAGAATGCATTAAGCAAAAATTGAGAAGTCCCCAATTATAGGAGGAGATTATAACACATTTGAGATGGAAGAAGGAAAAAAAAATGAGTAAGGATAAAGAAGATATAGAAAGGGCACCTGGGTGGCTCAGTCAGTTGAGCATCTGATTTCAGCTCAGGTCATGATCTCATGGTTCATAAGGTCAATCCCCACATTGGCTCACTGCTGTTAGCCTGTCAGTGCAGAGCCCACTTCAGATCCTCTGTGTCCCTTTCTCTGCCCCTCTTCCATTTGTGTTCTCCCCAAAATAAGTAAATATTTAAAAAAAGAAGATATAGAAAACTAGAAAATAGCATTGACAAGCTTGATATAAAGGACCCCTGTAGAATTCTGAATGTAGCAAACGGAGTTATATAGTGTCTTCATGGATATAAGAAATGTTTATAAATATCAACACATTCTAGCACATAAAAGGAGACAAAAAATAACAGAGAAACACTATCCATATCCATAAAATTAGATAAACAGACCTCATAAAATTAGAATTTACTAATAAAAGCTAGCTAGAGTGGGGAAACATCTCTAAATAATTAATGGATTAAAGAAGAGATTAGAACACCAATTACAAATATTTATAACTGAACAATTAAAAATTGTTTTTAATGCTTATTTCTTTAAAAAATTTTTTAATGTTTATTTATTATTGAGAGATAGAGAGAGACAGAGCATGAGCACAGGAGGGGCAGAGAGAGGGGGAGACACAGAATCTAAAGCAGGCTCCAGACTCCAAGCTGACAGCACAGAGCCTGACGCAGGGCTTGAACTCAGAAACTGTGAGATCACGATCTGAGCCAAAGTCGGACGCTTAACCAACTGAGCCACCCAGGCAGCCCAATGTTTATTTATTTCTGAGAGAGAGAGAGAGAGAGAGAGAAAGAGAGAGAAAGAAAGTTGGGGAGGAGCAGAGAGAGAGGGAGACACAGAATCTGAAGCAGGCTCCAGGCTCTGAGCTGTCAGCACAGAGCCTGATGCAGGTCTTGAACCCACGAACCATGAGATCATGATGTGAGCTGAAGTCGATGCTTAACTGACTGAGCCACCCAGGAGTCCCTAGCTGAACAATTAAAACTCTACACATCAAAACTTTTAGGTTGGGTTAAGGTGGAAATTAGAAAATTATAGTCTTAAAATAACTTGAACCAAATTTTCAACTCAAGAAGATTAAAAGAAATGAACTAGAACAAAGAAGCAACAGAAGTTAGCAACAAAATCAAAAGTTGATTCTTTGAAAAGACTAATAAAAATAGATAACCTCTGGTAAGGTTAACGAAGGAAAAAAAGCTTTTTAAAAAGGGACATAAGGGGGCGACTGGGTGGCTCAGTCAGTTGAGCGTCGGACTTCAGCTCAGGTCATAATCTCACAGTTCGATAGTTCGAGCCCTGCATCGGGCTCTGTGCTGACCGCTAGCTCAGAGCCTGGAGCCTGCTTTGGATTCTGTGTCTCCCTCTCCCTCTGTCCCTCCCCTGTTCACACTCTGTCTCTCTCTGTCTCTCAAAAATAAATAAATGTAAAAAAAAATTTAAAAAGGGACATAAGTACAGACACAACAGAGATAAAAAAGATCATAAGGGAATGCTTTGAATAACTCTATGCTAATATAAAAATTTATATGGAGTAGACATTTGCTTTATAACTCTAAAATTGATCAATATTAGCTTCAAAAAAATAGAAAGCACAAATAGATCTTTAACCACTTAAGAATCTGACTACAATGAAAACATCAGAACTTGGATATTTTTTCAGAGGAATTTTACCAAATTTCAAAAAACAGGTAACTCCTGTCTTGAACAGTTTCATGAACAGAAAGGGAATAAAGCTTCATCCCCATCTGCTTTTCTGTGGCTGAGATAACCTTGATACCAGAATTGGAAAAAATAGTTTTAGAAAGAAAAATTATAGGCCAGTCTCACTTAAGAACATAGATGTAAAAATCCTTTAAAAAGTTAGCAGAATGAGGGGTGCTTGGGTGGCATCCCTTGATTTTGGCTCAGGCCATGATCTCATGGTTTGTGAGTTCATGCCTCACATTGGGCTCTGGGCTGACAGTGTGGACCTTGCTTGGTTCTCTCTCTCTCTCCCTCTCTCTCTCTCTCTCTCTCTGTTTTTCTCTCTCTTTCTCCCTCTCCCTCTCTGTATCCCTGCCCCTCCCCACCTTGCTTTCTCTCTCAAAATAAATACACTTTAAAAAAAAGTTAGCAAAATGAATCCTAAGTTTTACACTAAAAACACACCAAGATGAAATTGAATTTATTATAGGAAGACAATGATGGTTTAGTATTAGTAAATTTATTGGAGCAATTCACCACATTAACAGATTAAAAATAAAATAATTTTAAATTTCAATAGATGGAAACAAACCATTTGAAATAAAAGTAAAATAATTAAACTCTTAAAAACTAGTAATATAAAGGAAAAATTTAACCTATCATTGAAATATTAGAGGCAATCCCTTTATTTATTTTTTTATGCTTATTTATTATTGATACAGAGAGAAACAGAGCACGAGTGGGGGAGGGGCAGAGAGAGAGAGAGACACAGAATCTGAAGCAGGCTCCAGGCTCTGAGCTGTCAGCACAGAGCCCGATGCGGGGCTCGAACCCACAAACCGTGAGATCATGACCTGAGCCGAAGTCGGATGCTCAACCGACTGAGCCACCCAGGCGCCCCAAAAGGCAATCCCTTTAATTTTATACTGAAAAGAAATATGTGCCACACCAAGTACATGGTCCATAAAAGAAATCATTGATAAGCTGTACTTCATTAAAATTGAAAAGTTCTGCTCTGTGAAAGACAATAGCAAAAGAATTATAAAAACAAACCACAGGTTGGGAGAAAATATTTACCAAAGACGTATTTCATAAAGACTATTACCCAAAATGCACAAATAACTCTTAAAACTCAATAATAAGAAGACAAACATCCCAATTAAAAAGTGGGCAAAAGACCCGAACTGATACCTCACTAAAGAAGATATCTAGACATCCCATCAACATATGAAAAGATGTTCTACATTGTATATCATCAGGGAAATGCAAATTAAAACAACAATGAGATATCACTACCCACCTTTAAGAATGGCAAAAATCCTGAACACTGACAGCATCAAGTGCTGGCAAGGATATTGAGCAACAGGAATTAATTTATTGCTGGTGGGAATGCAAAATAATACAGCAACTTTGGAAGACAGTTTGGCAGTTTCTTACAGAACTAAACATACTCTTACCACATGACCCAGCAATCACACTCTTTGGTATTTACTCAAATGAGTTGAAAACTTACGTCCACACAAAAACCTGTACATGGATGTTTGTAACAGCTTTATTCAGAATTGCCAAAGCATGGAAGCAACCAGAATGTATTTCAGTAGATGAATGGATAAATCAACTAAGGTACATGCAGACAACGGAATAGTATCCAGTGCTAAAGAGAAATGAACCCTCAAACCATGGAAAGTCATGGAAGAACCCTAAGTGCATATTGCCAGGTAAAAGAAGCCAATCTGAAAATGCTACATACTGTATGATTTCAACTATACGACACTCTGGAAAGGGGAAACTATGGAGACAATAAAAAGAAGAGTGGTTTCCAGGGGTGAAGAGAAGGAGAGATTTTTAGGACAGTGAACACACTCTCTATGCTATTATAATGATGGTAATAGGTCATTGTACACTGGTCCAGACCCACAGAATGTACATACAACACCAAAATACACCCTAGGGTAAGCTACCGACTTTGGATGATTATGATGGTTGGATGTAGTTTCATCTTTGGTTAAAAAAAAGTACCATTCCGGTGAATAAATGTGGATAATGGGGAGGCTATCCGTGTGTGGGGACAAGGAGTATATATGGGAAATCTCTGTATATTCCTAATTTTGTTGTAAAGGCAAAACTGCTCTAAAAACTGTCTTTTTTTAAAAAAATGTTTTAAAAAAAGAAAAGTAATACATGGAATAAGGATAAGAAAGGTAAGAATACATTCAACATTTTTCATTTTTAAAAAATCTATCTATTAAGCTAAGCACTGGACTATACAGAAGCAAGCAAAACAAATTACAGAGGTTGCACTGCAGGGGAGGAGGCAGACAAAAACAAACCAATAATGTATAACGTGTTAGTCCTAAAATGAGAAATAAGGTAGGGTAAAGCGGATAAAGAAAGATGTGTGTATATGCCTGTGTGTGTTATTTTAATTGGGATTGGGGAAGGCCTCACTGATGCCATGATATTTGACAAAGACCTGGAGTTCATGAAGGAGTGAACCAGTTGGATAAAGTAGCTCTACTCAGTGGGAATAGCAAGTAAAAACATCTTTTATATGATTTTTTATGTAGAAAATCAAAAAAATATACACCATTAGATCTAATAAGAGAATTTAGCAAGGTTGCCAGATACAAGATAAATATATTCAAAAACCACTGGGGTTTCTACACAATAGCAGTTACCAACTAAGACACAGGATATGAAAAAGAAAAAGGCTTCATTTACAATGGCAACAAAATCAGCATAACTATGTCTCATGTAACAGAAGATGCATAAGACCTATGTAAAAAAATGAATTATATATCTTTATTGATCTAATAAAATTGAATCAAATAACATCTAATATCATCTAATAAATAATATCTAAATAAATAGATTATGTTTACAGAGGAAAGACTCCATCTTGTAAAGATAGCAAGCTTCCACGTGTTAATAGAGAAATTAAATGGAATTCCAACCAAAGACACAGCAAAGTTTTTAAAGAAACTTGGAAAGCTGATCTTAAAATTCCTATGAGGATAAGGGCCAAGAATAGCTGAGACAATTTTGAAGAGGAAAAAGTGAGATACTTAGCCATACTGCATTAGGGTGACAGTAGCTAAAACAAACAAACTTCAACATCTTTGTTTAAATAAATCCCAAATGGATGTTTCTGATCAGTGAGCATCTCTCTTTCAAGCAGCAAGTGGTAGATCCAGGCTTCTCCCATTTTTGGTTCCCATGTTTCAAGGTCACCATGCACGTTTGCATCAGGCTCATGGAAGAGGAAAGAGAATGAAGGATCGTGCATGGAAGTGTTTGTAAGCAATGCCTAGAAATGGTGTACATTGTTTCCACTCACATCACTGGCCAGAACTCACTCACGTGGCCACACCTATTGCCAGGGACGCTGTGAGATGGAGCCCAGCTGCAGTCTCAAGAACAGGAGGGAACAGGTATGGTGAAAACTAGCCAGTATCTGTCGTACCTGCCATATCCAAGATTTCTTATACAGATATAATCATCTAAACCATCTGGAATGGCACAGGGATAAATAAATAGATCAATAGAAAAGGAAGCAGAGCCCAGCAACTGAATTATACGTGTATGGAAAATCTCTATATGACAGTGATAGTTTCATAAATCAGTGGGGAAGTGGGAAACCATGTAATAAATGGTGCTGGGCCAACTGGCCAACTGGATGGGAGCCAATATAAAATAATATATATGGAAGGCCAGGGATGCCTGGGTGGCTCAGTTGGTTGAGCGTCCGACTTCAGCTCAGGTCATGATCTCGCAGTTTGTGAGTTCGAGTCCCGCATCAGGCTCTGTGCTGACAGCTCAGAGCCTGGAGCCTGCTTCGGATTCTGTGTCTGCCCCTCCCATGATCATGCTCTGTCTCTCACTGTCTCTTGATGATAAATAAACATTAAAAAATAAATAAAAATAATATATATGGAAGGCCATACATAAAAACTTAGGTGACTTGAGGTCCTAAATGTAAAAGAGCAAAGACTTTAAAATAATTAGAAGAAAGTATCAGAGAGTATCTTAGGGTTTTATTTAGGTAAAGATTTCTTGAACATGGGAAAGACAAAGAAGGAAGGGAAGAAACTCCAACCATGAAGGAAAAGACTGATAAATTTGACGCTCCTTTCTGTTTCATTGTTTTATTTGTCTATTACTGAGCCCAAACCACTACATATAAAGACATACACAGTATAAAAAAGTTTAGACCACAAATAAGAGGAAACATTCTCAAAGTAAAAAACTGTAAAGGTTTAGTATTCAGATTGCATACAGAACTTCAATAAGATGAAAGCAAATGTCCAGCAGAAGAGTAGACAAAGGGCAACTAATACGCAAAGAAGATGGAATTTCCTATAAAAAATGAAGAGTCCGATGCCCAACTTCACTAATAATGTGGAAACACACAAAAAAGATCAACAATAAAATACCCAAATACATCAATCAAATGGGCAAAAATTTTAAAGTCTGGCAGTACCAAGTATTATTAGTAAAGATATAGGGAGGGGCGCCTGGGTGGCTTAGTCAGTTAAATGTCCAACTTCAGCTCAGGTCACAATCTCGCGGTTCGTGGGTTCAAGCCCCGCGTTGGGTGCTGTGCTGACAGCTTAGGGCCTGGAGCCTGCTTCGGATTCTGTGTCTCCCTCTCTCTCTGCCCCGCCCCCCCCCAACTTGTGCTCTACCTCTGTCTCTCAAAAATAAATACATGTAAAAAAAAAAAAGTAAAGATATGGGGAAATGAGGGCCCTTGTGCACTGCTGGTGGGAGGGCAAATTAGTGCAAATACTTTGCAGAGCAATTTGGAAATACAGCCTGACGATATACACACCCCGGGACCTAGCAATTCCTCTCCTTGGCATATGCACCAGAGATATTTTGCTCTTAGACACAAAGAAACATGCATGAGGATGCTCATGGGAGGATTGTCTACAATTGCAACAAAATCAAGAAACAATCTGTTTGTCTACCAATAGCAGAATAAATAGAGAAATTACTGTATTTTCCTACAATGGGCTTCTCTTCCTCAGGTAAAATGAATGAACAAAGGCCACGTGTAACAACGTGAACAAATCTTGGGAAAATGGTGCTGAATGTAAGCAAGTTGAGAATGATTTCTTTCATGTAAATATGTACACAGTGGCATGTAACAGCTCATTTAAAAATTAAAAATATACCAAATAATACTATATTTGTATGGACAGCTACATAGTGAAAGTATAAAAATGTGGATGGGCAGGATACACACCAATTTAGAGTTACCTATGAGTCAGTGCCAGTGAAGAGGGTAGTGAAAGGAATCAGAATGAGGGCAGAATCAGATAAAAGTAATACGGGAAAATGTTAATGGTTGCTAAATATGGGTGATGAGCTAAATATGGAGCATATTCTTCCATATATATGAAATATTTTGTGTTTAAAATTTTATTAAAACATTTTTAATGTTTATTTATTTTGGGGGGGTAGGCAGAGAGAGAAGGAGAGACAGAATCCCAGGTAGGTTCCGCACCATCAGTGCAGAGCTCGATGTGGGGCTTGAACTCATAAACCACTGAGATCACAACCTGAGCTGAAATCAAGCATCCTATGCTAACCAACTGAGCCACCCAGGCGCCCCCTTGTGTTTAAAATTTTAATAAAATAATTTCTAAAAATCTTACGGAAGGATTCCTGTTGGTCTATCCTGGGTCATTTGCCCATTTCTGAACCAATCAACTGGAAGAAAATGGCAGCTCTTGCTATAGCTATATATATGCAGAGTTCTGTGGATGTGGATTGTGTTACTGAGAAGGAAGAGAGGCAGCACAGACAGTGCCAAAGACGCCTACTCTGTGCTGGTCTCAGGGCATAAACAGCGAATAGATCTTGGAAATTAACTAGGGAGCACACTAATGGGTGCTCCCCAAGGAGCTTCTTTCAGTACTCAAACCCAAACCTGCTGAGTTAGAATTTTCCAGGCATTCACATTTCAAAAAAGCCTCCTGGCTGGTTCTGATGGGAAGCCCTAGTTAAAGGATAGTCATGGAAGGCCTTGGGTTCAAGCTGCCATGTTGAATCCCTGGCTCAGGTGAGCAGGGCCCAAGCCTTTACCCACCTGCCATGTGCCCAGGTAGGGACTCCTTCCCTTTGAGAGACAGCCTGTGGACAAAGGAGAGGACACACACAGGGAGACTGGTTTCTAGAAATGGCCCATTTCCAGATTTCGTCCTCCAGTGATACCCTTGGCCTTAACCAATCACCCTCGTTCCTCTGGAGTTTGGCATTAGGAGGGCGGTTAGGGAGAGAGGAACGTGAGCTCCCCCTAGAGGCCAAAAGTGTTATTGTTGGCGATTCTCTAAAGCTCTTTTGCTTGGTTAAAAATAACTAAAACAATGGCTTCCCCGACACTTAGTAAGTGCCAGATACTGTGGAGAAATGATGGGCCCAAAGTCCGTAAGCTAGGGCGCGGCACATTCGGGATTCAAACCCAGGTCTGTCAGACTACTAGAGCCATACCATGGGGAACCTTGGTATGATCCTCCATAGTGTGGCCACCTCTCCTTACACCTGCCCACTATGACACCTCAGAGTCTACTCTTCCCCAAGTGCACGGAGCACCACGTGGTGGCGGTGATGCTGTTGATGCCTTCATGCCCTTCTTCTTATTGTTGCCGTCCCTGCCTGGTGTCCCCTGTGTATCCTTTCTACCAAAACATCTATGTGGCAAATCCTAATTGTTCTTCAGGGCTCTGCAGAATGTCCAACAGCATTCGTTGTTCACCTGTCTCCTCCATTCCTCTGTGGACTCCCCAAAGCGGACATCGATTTACTCATCTATGTATCGCCAGCTGATGAGCAGAGTGAGGGAGGGATGAGCGAATACACCATCGAGTGAAAGAATGAATGGTAATGCCGATGGCAAGCAAATGGTAGCAATTGCGGAGGACGGATGCCTGTAGCCATAGTAACGAGGATGTAGCTGTGTGATAGTGCTAGAGGATGGTAACCATGGCGACACTGACGGTGAGGCCTGTATGGACAGTACTAGCGCTGTCCACTGTCCCTGTCCATGCTAAACCTGACCTAATCAGTGGCCAAAGAAGATGATGAGCGCAAGCAGCAACTGTTGTCCTGCTCTGCAAGACCCCCGCCCAGGGCTGAGTTTCACAGTGGTCGAATCCCCTGAATGGTCCATGAGACTCTGGGAAAACCGTGTTGGGAACGAGGGGTTAGAGTCTGCCTGGATGTGCGTATCTGTGCAGGCAAGAGGCAGTTGGATGCGCAGATGTGTTAAGGTAGAGGTTGCGCTAAGGCTACTCTTGTTCTTGCGAGCGCCAGGAAGGGTCTGCGGCCAGTGTATTAGGGGAAAAGGGACAGCCCCCTATATGAGTAAGGGGCACCATCAGATGCGTGGGGGCGGTGTTGCGGGGAGGGTATCAGACTGCCGCGTGTGTGGCCGCAGTGCGGGGTTTCTGGAGGGGCCCTGCGGGGGAGGGGTGCGCGCGCGCTCATGGGGGGCGGGGTTCCAGGGCTGCGGGGCTGGACCCTTGGCCCCACAGCTAGCGCGGCTCGGGGTGGGGGTGCTCCTCCCCATCCATCACCCGGAGCGCTGCGAGCGAGGCGGATATCACGGTGTCACGGGCGACTCGGCTCGCAGATCTTATCCTCTTCATTTCCGCCCGAGCCCAGCCCGCCCGCGCTGGCTCCCTGAAGGCTCCATCCATCATGGGGGGATGCGGGGGGCTGCAAGGGTTGGGGGGGTACTCTCAGACGGAGCGGAGAGGGGGTGGGCAGCAGGAACCAGAAGCACCCTCCGACACCCGAGGAAGGACAAGTGGGGGTTGGGGGACTTGTGAGTCCGCTGTTCCACGAGGGGGAGGGGACCCTCTCTGCCCTGGAGCGGACGAGGGACAGGGGCCAGCCGCGGCCCTAGCCTGGGACGCTCGGCAGGTTGCTGAGGCCCGGATCCCTGGGTGCCTGGCCTCTCTCTCCCACGCTGGGGGGCAGCTTGGGGAGCATGTCTGTACCCCAGCCCTGGGGAGGGGGTGCTGAGCGCCGGGCCCGCACCTGGCCCCTGCGGGGCGACCCGGGGCCCGGGCCCGCGGCGCGGGCGGGGGCGGGCGCCCCGAAGGGAGGCCTTATTTCATTTCCCCGCGCTGCTGAGGTTTCTGCGCAGTGTCTCTCTCACCTCTTTAAATTTTACGGCGCTTGGCTTGTGGCCGCCGGGCCCCGCCCTGGGGAGGAAGCGGGTGCTGGGTCTGGGAGCCTGCCCCGGCCGAGGGGTGGCCCCACCAGGCTGGGCGCGGGTCAGGCCCGGGGCGCCCGGACTCTGCGGGGCGCCCGGCCAGCGACCTCCCCCCCCCCCCTTCCCTGGGGCCTTCCTGGAAGGTGGTCTCTACTGTCCAGGGCCAGGGGGCGGGGTTTGCCTCGGAGCGCCTCAGGTCAGGCCCCGCCCCTTTTCCAGACTCCAAGGCCGGACGCGCCTCCCTCCTCCTGCTCCCAGAGTGTTGGGGTGTGTGTGGTGGTGGGGACTGCTTAAAGGGGGAGTAAGAGGAGCAGAAATGGATACCAGCCTTGCAACTCCTTTGCGTTGCCAAGTCCACCCCCCCCCAAGCTTCCTCTGGGGCAGGATGGTACCCCCAAAGTCCAGAGGCAGGGTCAAGTACTCAGGCCAGGCAAACTCTGGTCGCTGGTGGCCGGGCCCAGCACCTGCCCGGAGATCACGTTGGGGGGGCTGGAGATGAAGGGAGGGGAGTGAAGAGGCCCCTGGCCCCCACATGATTCCCTCGGGAGCCTGAGATGACTCCCTACCAGGGTCTTGGGGAGGGAGAAGGGGAAGGGGTGTGGCCCTGCCTGGAGAGGAGTGAGGGGGAAGAGGGGAGCATGAACAACAGGAGCCTGTGAATAGGGGGGGGGGCGTGAGGGAGGAGAGAAGCGTGAGCAGGATGTGTGAGGATGTGGCGTGTCTGTGGATCTCATTAAGTGGCGGAGACACTGCCCTTAGACACAGCCATTCAGTAGAGTCTGAATGTGCACACAGTTCTGTCTGACTCCTGAGCCACCTTCTTAGATTTGCAATCATCACCTTGACTTCTCTACAATTCACCGTTGTTTTTTTTTTTTAACGTTTATTTATTTCTGAGAAGAAAGAGAGAGAGAGAGCACGAGCAGGGGAGGGGTAGAGAGAGAGAGAGAGAGAGACAGAATCTGAAGCAGGCTCCAGGCTCTGAGCTGTCAGCACAGAGCCCAACAGGGGGCTCGAACCCACGAACTGGGAGATCAGTGACCTGAGCTGAAGTTGGATGCTTAACCCACTGAGCCACCCAAGCGCCTCTCTACAATTCACTGATTAATACAGCCCTGGGCTGCACAAGCGAGCAGCCACCCACGTAACTGTGACAAGTACATAACTAGAAGAAAACAAGGACAAAACAGAAATTTGGTTCCACTGTCCTCCGAGATGGAACCATCGGCCCAGCAGTGGGAGACACCAGCTGCCCAGGATGTCCCTTGCAGGGGCTGGGGGGACACCAGGGCTGGTGCAGTTCAGAGCAGGGGTGTGGGGGGAGCTCTGGGGGAGCAAAACTGCAGCTGCAACAGCCCACCTGGTGGTTGAAGCCTGCTGGAAGCCTCCAGGCTGAAAAAGGCTCTAAAACATTTTTTTTCTCCATTGACCTGGAGAGGAAATGTCCTGGATATCACACTCTAGGGAGCTCAACCACCGGCATCTTTATGAGGAGAACCGGTCACCTCCACATGACCCAGCAGGGGCCTGATATGGCCGCCTCTCCTCTATCCCCACTCCCGCTCCCGCCTTCTGTCTCCTGGTTAGCGCGCCCATCTTTTTCGGGCTCCTCGCATACAGTCTCTCACCACATCCCGCTGATTTGCTCTTCTCAACATCTTTCAAATCTGTCCCCTTCTCTCTTATCCCTGCCACTAGTCATCGTCCCCGGTTCCTATCCATCCTCCATACTGTGATGACAGTAGGGCCACGTCATCCCCTCGTAAAACTCTTTAAGGGCTGCCTGCTGCTCCCAGGATAAAGCCGGAGTTCACAGCATCATGTTCAAGGCCTTTAAGCTCTGGTCTGACTCCCCTCTGCGGCCGCCTTTCCTGCTTCCCTTAAGTCACTTTGCTCTTGCATGTTTCTGAACTCATTGCAGATAATTTCCTCTGCGTGTAGTGTCCTTTCCTCCCTTCTCTACAGGGCCGAGGTCCCGTCACCCTTTGAGGCCCAGCTCAAATGTATCTATCTGCTCAGGGAAGTCTTTCTGGAGGGAAACCCTTCTCTGTACTCTCTTGACTTCTCTGCTTCCTTGTCCCCGGGTTAGGAGATGTCTGGCTCTTGCACGAGACTGCTCACCAAGGGCGGGGGTCCTCATTTATCACGGGAGCCCAAGTACCTGGCCGAAGGAGGCCTGAGGGGATTGCTATTGAATGAGAAAGGGGAGCCTGGTTCTGTTTGGGACCTACTACTAGGCTGCTCCCAGCCTGTGTCTAGACTTCTTGGACCTGGGACCCTGAGACCCCCACACTTGGGGTATGGGTGGGGAGGAAGAAGCTGGTGAGTGGCTTGTTTGAACATTACTGCATCACACAAATTCTCTTTCCTCTGAGCCCCCCTCGCACTGCCCCCCAAGGCTTCAGAAGACCTACTTGCAATGAGGACTCAAGATTCAGAAACATTCACTCACTGCCTGTGGCTTTTGCATCTCATAGGATGACTGGTTGTCATGGAAACCTGAGTGCAGGAAGTGCCTGTTGGCTCCCTTCCCAGGGTGGGAGCAGCAGGCCGAGTGCCCTGTACAGGCTCTGGTTGAGCCAGTGTGAGATGGTGCTGGGTGGCTGCGGGCCTGCCAGCTCTGGGCCAGACGGGGTCTCCTCATTCATTTCCCATCAGAAGCTTGTGGGTTCATCCCAGAATGTTGGCCTGGGCCTGCACCACATACTCTGGGGCTGCAACCCTGTAAATATGTTTCTTTTCCTTTGGGGACCAGCAACCCGCTGGTGAAATACTCATGCTTGGGCTCTGGAGTCAGACAGAATAGCTTCTAGTCTTGACTCTGCCACTGGATGGCTGTGTAGTCTTGAGTAAGACATTGGATTTTCTGAGCCTCAGTTTCCTCATCTATAAAATAGGGATGATAGTAGTATCATGGAATCTCTACTTTAAAAAAATGTTTATTTTTGAGAGAGAGAGAGAGAGAGAGAGAGAGAGGGAGAGAGAGCAAGCCAGGGACTGGGCAGAGAGAGAGGGGGACAAAGGATCCAAAGCAAGCTCTGTTGACAGTAGAGAGCCTGACACAGGGCTGAAACCCACAAACTGTGAAATTGTGACCTGAGCTGAAGTTGGATGCTTAACCAACTAAGTCACCTAGGCACCCCTGGGATTGCTACTTTTGGCAAGATGGTGAACTAGTGCTCTGAAAGGCCCACTAAAATTCAACTAGATTCTGCATGAATTACAAAAACAAAACAACACAAATAAACCAGCAGTTGTATGCTTTGCTGGGTTTGTTAGAAAGTAAGGGAAATCTCCACGAAACACCTTCTGCCAAGAAAAATACAAGACAATGGGGAACTGAAACTGAAGCATTGGAGTGGTGAATAACAGGTTAACAGGAAAATTAGGCCAAATGGTGAAATATGTGCTGTGATAGGCAAATTAAGTCAAGGGCAGAGGCAAGGCGAGAGCACTTAGCATGAAACTCTGGCATTGAGTCAAGGTCTCTTAATGGTGTTTGAAGCAGCTCCAGGTTAATAGCATTCCCTGACTCCTGGCAGAAATAAATGCACCTCAGGAGGAAGGTACCTTCAACTTAGACCCCCAGGATTCTCACAGATTAAAATTAACAGAACATGAGCTCACAATCAGGGATCACCAAACTACAAGGAAACAAGCCACCATGAGTGAGAGTCAGCAATATAATAAACACCGTACTTGAATACCTTTCCTAAATACTTCAGCTATTGGAATGACTAAAGACAGAATATAGAATAATCATGTATAAAAGGTTCAAAGTAATACAAGATGGAATACAAAACAATTATTGACCTAAGACTTGTGTACTCATGTCTTTTGAAAACTATCTTTTGAAAACGATAACAAAATAAAGCCATATTTATATGAACAAAACCCGAGGGAATTCATGACTGTTAGACTTTCTGTAAAGGAAAGTAAAAGAAAATTATCTAAAAAGAAGAAATCATTAGTAAAGAAATGGTAAGTATAAATACAAAATGTATAAAATAGGAGTGCCTGAGTGTCTCAGTTGGCTAAGCATCTGACTCGGTTTCGGCTCAGGTCATGATTTCACCATTCACGGGATTGAGTCCCGCATTGGACTCTGTGCTGAGTCTGCCTGGGATTCTCTCTCTCCCATTCTGTCTGCCCCTACCCTCCTCAACACACTTGCTCTCTCTCTAAATTAAAACAATATTTTTTCCAGTGTGATTTTTTTCTAATTTACAAACATATGGAAATTTTTTTTAACTCATCATTTTATCATTGACTTTTAACCTGCTTGCATTAAGCAGCAGGTTAAACAGCAAATCATGTTTCTGTAGGTTACAGAAACATGATTTGTATGATACCAGTTATTATAATTTGTCGAGAATTGCAGTATATTCTAGTATGCGGTCACTTTTTATAAATTTCCCAGGTGTGCATGAAAACATGTATTCTCTAATTGTTGGAGTTGGGATTTTATCTACATCCACTTCTTTAGGTTTTGTTAATTGTGTACTTTAAATCATCTATATCTTAATTTTTTTCTTTGCTAGCATATCAATAATTATAAGAGATACATTGAAATATTTCATAATAATCATGGATTTATCTATTTTTCTCTGTAGTTCTTCCATTCTTGCTTTGTATAAGTTGAGGCTGTTTTATTCATTCATTTGTTTTATCCTCGAGTTGCACTAAAACCTTTATTATTATTAGGAACTTTATCTCTTACAATAATATTTAATTTAATCTCTATTTTTTATTTTTTAAGTTTATTTTTTTATTTTAGAGAGAAAGAGAGAGAGAGAGAGAGCATGCCCATGAGCTGGGGAGGGGCAGAGGGAGAGAGGCAATCTCAAGCAGGCTCCATGCTTAGCGTGGAGCCTGACATGGGGCTCAATCTCACCACCTTGGGATCATGACTGAGCTGAGATCAAAAGTCAGACACTCAACTGACTGAGCCACAGTCTCTATCTATCTGACTGCCCCTTACTCTCTATTTTTTTTTTTGATACTAATAAAACCACTGCAACTTTCCTTTGGTTAGTATTTTTCTGATATATATAATGAATACCTTTATTTTCAGCCTTTCAGTATCCTTATATTTTAGGAGTGGTTCTTATAGACCACTTATGGCTGGTTTAAAAAAAATATTGTATCTGATCATCTCTTTTACCTGGAGAGTTTATCACACTTGCATTTTATTTTAAGATTAATGAGAAATTTGGACTTGCATCTGTCATCTAATTTTGTGCTTCTTTTTGACTTGCCATATTTTCCATGGTTCTCATTTCTCCTTTCTTACTTTTTAAAACCTTGAGGGTTTTCAGGGCACCTGGGTGGCTCAGTCAGCTAAGTGCCCAACTTTGGCTCAGGTCATGATCTCAGAGCTCATGAGTTTGAGCCTTGCATCAGGCTCTGTACTGACAGCACAGAGCCTAGAGCCTGCTTCAAATTCTGTGTCTCCCTCTCTTCCCTGACCCCCACTCCTGCTCTCTCTCTCTCTTTCTCTCAAAAATAAACATAAAAAATTAAAAAAAAACTTGAGGGTTTCCCCCTTTCTTCCATTTCTTTTGCACTGCAGTTGGTAAGTGCATCCTCCTTTTCTGTTCTTCTAGTAATTACCCTTAAAATTATATCTTTCAAACTTAAGTCTAAAGTTAATAATTATTTATTCGTATGGAACCACAAAAGACCCCAAATAGCCAAAGTAATATTGAAAAAGAAAACCAAAGTGGGAGGCATCACAATCCTGGACTTTAGCCTCTACTACAAAGCTGTAGTCATCAAGACAGTATGGTATTGGCACAAAAACAGACACATGGACCAATGGAATAGAATAGAGAACCCAGAATTGGACCCACAAACATATGGCCAACTAATCTTTGACAAAGCAGGAAAGAGTATCCAATGGAAAAAAGACAGCCTCTTTAACAGGTGGTGCTGGAGAACTGGACAGCAACATGCAGAAGAATTAAACTAGACCACTCTCTTACACCATACACAAAAATAAACTCAAAATGGATGAAGGACCTGAACGTGAGACAGGAAACCATCAAAACCCTAGAGGAGAAAGCAGGAAACAGCCTCCTTGACCTCAACCACAGCAATTTCCTACTCGACACATCCCCAAAGGCAAGGGAATCAAGAGCAAAATTGAAGTATTGGGACCTCATCAAAATAAAAAGCTTCTGCACAGCACAGGAAACAATCAACAAAACTAAAAGGCCACCGACGGCATGGGAAAAGATACTTGCAAATGACATATTGGATGAAGGGTTACTATCCAAAATCTAAAGAACTTACCAAACTCAACACCCAAAAAACAAATAATCCAGTGAAAAAAATGGGCAGAAGACATGAATAGACACTTTTCCAAAGAAGACATCCAGATGGGCAACAAACACAGGAATAGATACTCAATGTCACTCATCATCAGGGAAATACAAACCAAAACCACACTGAGATACCACCTCACACTGGTCTGAGTGGCTAAAATTAACAACTCAGGAAACAACAGATGCTGGTGAGGATGTGGAGAAATGGGAATGTTCCTCTTACTCTGTTGGTGTGAATGACTGTTGTGCAGCTGCTCTGGAAAACAGTGTGGAGGTTCCTCAAAAAATTAAAAAGAGAACTACCCTATGTCCCAGCAATAGCACTACTAGGAATTTATCCAAAGGATACAGGAATGTTGATTCATAGGGGCACATGCATCCCAATGTTTATAGCAGCACTTTCAACAACAGCCAAATTATGGAAAGAGTCTAAATGTTCATCAACTGATGAATGGATAAAGAACATGTGGCTTATATATACCATGGAACACTACTTGGCAATGAGAAAGAATAAAATCATGCATTTGCAGTAATGCGGATGGAACTGGAAGGTATTATGCTGAGTGAAACAAGTCAGTCAGAGAAGAACAGGTATCATATGTTTTCACACATGTGTGGATCTTGAGAAACTTAACAGAAGACCATGGGGGAAGGGAAGGGGAAAAAATAGTTACAAACAGACAAGGAGGGAGGCAAATCATGAGACTCTTAAATACAGAGAACAAACTGAGGGTGAATAGGGGGTGGGGGAAAGGGGAAAATCGGTGATGGGCATTGAGGAGGGCACTTGTTGGGATGAGCACTGAGTGTTGTATGTAAGCAATGAACCATGGGAATCTACCCCAAAAACCAAGAGCACACTTTACACACTGTATGTTAGCCAATTTGACAATAAATTATATTTTTAAAAAGTTAATAATTATTTTATTTCACCATCCCCCAAATAATCCAAGGACCTTCAATCACATTAACTCCAATCACCCCTCCAACTTGAGTACAAATTGATGTCCAGTATTTGAGTTCTGCCCTTTTTCCCCCCACGAAGTAGACATTATTACTATTGATACTATTTTATACATTTTTAAAGAGTATTTTTTTAAAGTTTATTTATTTTGAGGGAATATCTCCATGCTGAGCATGGAGCCTGACATAGGGCTCAATCCCAGAACCCCGGGATCATGACCTGAGCTGAAATGAAGAGTCAGATGCTCAATGGACTGAGCCACTTAGGCATCCCCACTGGAAAATTTTAAGGTACTTAAACTGAATGAAAATATTACATATCCAAACTTGTGGAATGCAGCAAAAGTCGTAATTTAAGGAAATGTAGAGCCTTAAATACTTATATTGGGGGGGAAGGCTGACAATTAATGAGCTAAGTGTCCATCTCACAATATTAGGAAAAGAACAACAGAACTCAGTGAAAGTAGAAGGAAGGATACCATAAATTAGTAAAGTAGAAAAATAAAGATACATAAAATCAACAAGGACAAAATTGTTTTTTTGAAAGATCTGATAAAACAGATAAATATTGGCAAAATTTAAAGAGTGAAAAGACACAGGCATAAACCAATAATATTATGAATGAGAAAGAATATATTGCTACTGATAGAGAAGAGACTTAAAAGGTAAAAAAGAGGGCACCTGGCTGTCTCTGTGGGAAGAGCATGCAACTCTTGTTCTCCCAGTCATGAGTTGAGCCCCATGTTGGATGTGGAGATTACTTAAATAAATAAACTTTTTTAAAAAGATAAAAAAAGATAATACAAATCCTACACAGCTTTGTATTAATAAATTTTAACACAAGCAAAATGCACAAACTCCTTGAAACATATGACTTATCAAAACTGACTCAAGAAGAAACAAAAATCCTGACTAGTCCCAAGACTACTAAACATAACTGAATACATAGCTGAAATAGTTCCACTTAGAAAATATGAAGCCCAGATGATTCCAAACATCCAAAGAACAGATGTTACAATTTTATACAAACTCATCCAGAGGACAGAAAAGAGGAAGCCCTCATGTCATTTTGAGAAACTAGTATAACTTCAATACCCAAACCAGGCCAGCCTCACCCATGTGCCTGCATACAAAAATCAAGAAAGAATAGGAGAAAACTGAATCCAATGAAATATTTAAAATCACAGATAGCTGGGGCACCTGGGTGGCTCGGTCAGTTAAGTGTCTGACTTCGGCTTGGGTCATGATTTCATGGTTTGTGAGTTTGAACCCCGTGTTGGGATCTGTGCTGACAGCTCAGACAGAGCCTGGAGCCTGCTTCAGATTCTGTGTCTCCCTCCCTCTCTGCTCCTCCCCCACTCACACTCTGTCTCTCTCAAAAATAAATAAACATTAAAAATTTTTAAAAACCATTTAAAAAATCACAGATAGCTTTGTATAAGAACAGGAATAAAGAAGAGAAAATATAGGGGCACCAGTGTGGCTCAGTCAGTTGAGCATCTAACTCTTGATTTTGGAACAGGTCATGATCCCGGGGTTGTGGGATCGAGTCCTGCATCAGGCTCTGCATTGAGCATGGGTTCTGCTTAAGATTCCTTCTCTCTCTCTCTCTCTCTCTCTTTCTCTCTCTCTCTCCTCTGTGCCTCTCCCTAACTCACATTTGCATGTACTCTCTCTCTAAAAAAAAAAAAAGAAAGAAAAAGAAAGAAAAAAAAATATTTAAAATCATTACCAAACTGGCTTGATACCATGGGTGTAAGGGAAGTTCAACGTGAAAATATATTATATATGAATATAATACTAGTATCATTAATATATATTATAATACCATGTATATTTATATATTATATCACATATTAAAATATCATTATACATATATCATATATATTAGAAAGAGACAAAATGATCATTTCCAGATATGATTATCTACATTAAAAAAATAATAATATACTGAGAGATTATTAGAATTGATAAGAGTTTATCAAGGTGGCAGGATCTATGATAATATTTAAAACTAAATTACATTTCGTAATACTTGCTTATAAAACAATTCAGAAAAAGACAACATTTAGGAAATTGACAGAAAGTAAGCACTCTAAAAACAAAGCTAATAAAAGGTGTATCCGACCTGATGTAGAAAATTGTACAACTCTGTTGAAAGATACTAAAGAAGACCTAAATAAACAGGGAGGTTTGATCCTGCTGAACCTATTCAAGGAGGGAAAGACTGGTTACCCATATTTTATCAATTCTCCCCGTATGGATCTATAGAGGGATTAGAGTTCTGACCAAAATCCCAACAGGGACATTGAAAAGTACTTTACAAGCTGTTCTACAATCTATGTGGAAGAGCAAAAGGCCAAGACGGGCCATATAATCCTGAAGAAGCAATGGGAGTAAAACATGCCTTAAATGCAATCACGACTTAATAAAGTCTTTGTAGTTAAGACAGCGCGATCCTGGCATAGGATTAACCCGACAGACCAATGCGACAGTAGTAAATGCTCAGATGCATGAAATGCTCAGATGCTCAGGTCATGAAAACCTGACATACATACATACATACATACATACATACAATAGAACCGGCTTTTCAGGGAAAGGATTAACTATTCAATGGGAGGTGCCTTAATAATTGCTTACCCATATGAAAAAATATGAAATTGGATCTTTATCTCACCTGTGCCCTCCCCAAAATTCTTTTCTTTAGAGATTTTATTTTTAAGTAATCTCTACACCCGACATGTGGCTGAGATCAAGAGTCCCATGCTCCACTGACTGAGCCAGCCAGGTGCCTCCCCCAAATAAGTTCTTAATGGATTAAGATTTTTTAAATGTGGAAGTCAAAACATCACAATGTAAGAAGAAATGTATAAGAGAGTATCTTTATGACTCGGGTAGGGAAGGATTTTATAAACAAAACAAAACAAAAAAGTCAAACCATAAAATGTATAATAAATTAGTCTACATTAATTAGAAGAACTCTTAGGGGCGCCTGGGTGGCTCAGTCAGTTGCGTCGACTTCAGCTCAGGTCATGATCTCACAGTTTATGAGTCTGAGCCCTGCTTCACGCTTGCTACTGTCAGCACAGAGCTTGCTTCTAATCCTCTCTCCCCCTCTCTCCCTGACCCTCCCCTGCTCATGTTCTCTGTCTCTCTCTGTCCCTCTCTCTGTTTCTCTCAAAAATAAATAAATATTATAATAAATAAATAAATAAACAAATAAAAGAACTCCTAGGGGCACCTGGGTGTTTCATTCAGTTAAGCACCTGACTCTTGATGTCCACTCAGATCATAATCTCAGGGTTTGTGAGATTGAGCCCCATGTTGGACTCTGGGCTGACAGCGCAGAGCCTGCTTGGGATTCTCTCTCACCCTCTCTCTCTCTGCCCCTTCCACACTCTCTCTCAAAATAAATAAAACTTTTTTAAAAATTAAAAAAAATTATTAATAGAAGAACATCTATTCCACAAACTGGGAGAAGTTACTTATAACACATATAACTAGCAAAAAATTTGTATCCAGAATATATCTTAAAAAAAAAAAAAAAGCCCGAACAACCCTAGAAGTAAATAAGTAAAAGGCAAACAATCCAAAAGAAAATTGAGCAAAAGACACAAATTAGCCTTTCAAAAAAGAGAAAACACAAATGGAGGACCTACATATGAAAAGATGCTCAACTTCATTAACAGTAAGGCAGTAGGTAGCAAATTCAGATCTTTTGGGGCAGGTCAAAATTGGGAAGTACTGTGAAGAATGGGGAGAGACAGGAACTCTTATTGCCAAACCACTTTGGAGAATCAGTTTGTCTTACAAAGCTGACCCTGTGCAGATCCCCGGCAGCACCTCTACCAGCTGATGGTCTGGGAAGGCTGGTGTGTGTGTGCACTAGGAACCTTGTAGCGGCATTGTTCATTCTAGTGAAAAGCTGGAAAAATCCAAATGTCTGCAGTAGGAGAATTCAGAAATAAATGGAATGTTATATAGCAACAAACAATGGCTACGTGCAACAATGTGGGTGAAAGCTGGCAACAATATTGCTTTTTTAAAAGGAACTACTAAAAAGCTATGATATCCCTTGTTTAAAAAAAAAAGCTCAAAAACAAGCAAAATTGAATGATATATAATTTGGGGGGGTATTAGGATTTTTTCTTAAAGCAAAGCAGTGATAAACACAGAATACAAGATAGTGGTTACCTTCAGGAGTGAGGAATGGGAAGGGAGGGGTGGAATACAGAGGAAGATTCCGTGGTTTGGGTAATGTTCTAGTTCTTATCGTTGGTCCATGTTCAGAGGTGTTCTTATGCTTCATAACTTATATCAGTTACATATGTGCCTGGCGTATGTATCAAATATATTGAAAATAAAAATGAACCCCACTTATATGCTTTAAAAAAAAAACAACAAGAAATAACCAAAAAAGGACAAAGAAAGACTGCAAGAGAAAGGGTCCGGACAAAGACAAAGATAGTAGGTCAAGGCAAACAAAACAGGACGTAGGAGTGCCAACGTTGCCATCGAAGTAGAATTCAAGGCTGAAAGCATTACACGGAGCAGAGAGGAACATGATTTAACGAAGGAAGTTGCATTCCCTGCGGAGCATAGAGCAGTCACAAACCTTTTGTACCCAGAACAAAGCGACACCCCTAATAAAGCAGAAACTCCAGGAAAACCACAATCACAGCAACTTGCCTGAAAACGCCCCCAGCGCGGTGGTCGGGGTGGTCGGTGGTCGGAGAATCCTTCCTTCAGCGGAGCTGAGAGCCGGGCCCCCTCCTGAGCAGGGCCCCCGGCTTGGGGGGAATCACCACTAGGACAGGGGCCCACCCGCTCAGTGATTTGGAAATGGCTCAGGGAGTGTGGCCAGGCTCCCGGGGGTCCCAGTCTGACTGGTCCGGCCTCCCAGTCCCAGTTCCCGCACCTGCTCCTCCATCCAGCCTCCCCATGGACGAGCTCTTTTCTTCTGCGTGCCCCCCACGCTTGTCCATCAACTTTCTAGGTTCCCCAATCTACAAGATTTCTTCTCTGGGTAATTCCGGTGGGGGGTGGGATGTGGTGGGGATGAAGGCGGAGCTTTAATCTGTGAAAATGAACCCATTCTCCCCCCTCCCCTTTCCCACGGTCCTGTTCCCATCTGTGCTGATCAGCTGTGTGAACTTTGCAAATTGCTGACCACTCTGAGCTCTGCCTTTCCCCTCTAGACCTCGCAAGGCAGTGATGTAAGAGGCACAAGTCGTTCCTGCAATAGGGCCGGGCTGGCTCAGGAGAGGGAGGGGGGCTTTCTGGCCTCCAGTCTCCCTCACTCCTCCCTGCTTCTCTTGTCCCGAGAAGCCGACTTGCTGGCCAGTGCCTGGGAAGCAGCTTAGCATGGGCCACACCCCTCAGCCCTGCCTTTGAATCTCACCCCTGTTCCCCTGGGAAGACGCCTCCTCATTTGTCCCTCAGGCCATTCCAACTCACCCCTTGGCCTGGAGCCTAGTCTGGTGAAGCCCGCTCCACCCCTTGGAAGGGCAGAGTTGCAAAAAATTGGGAGCTTTACCTGTCTGTCCCGGTAAAGGTAGAATTGCTTGTTTACACAGGTAACCTGCTCTCAGGATCTGCGGCTCACTCACCAAGCTCCTTTACCCCTCAGAGCCTCAGTGTTTTCACCTGTAGAATGGGGATAATCATAATACTTGGAGGGACAATGAAATACGTACCTGGCACGTAGCAGCGATTATTACTGTCCTGGCCATCACGGTTATGACCACATTTCTAGATGTTGGCAGGGCATTTTACAAACAGGAAGGTCATTTGCAGTGAGTTGACCTCCTGGAGAGCTGCAGCTTCACCGTTTTGCAGAGCATGACTCCAGTTTTCTGCCCTCGACACATTCTCTCTGTTGGTGGACATTTTTGCCATGGGTGTAAGCTGATTATTTGCTCATTAGCAACTCAGCACCAGTAATTCACTTTTTCAACTGAACTCTGTTGGCTTATAAAGTTCCCCACTGCCTGGCCCTGTGGTGCAGCCCCCAAGTTCCGGCTGTGGGGTGAACTGAGGGGACTCCGCACCAGGCAGGTGCTCATGGCCACCAGCGCTCTGATGGCAGGGACGATACATGTATTTTACTATTGTATGAAACTATTGTTTCATAATACGTATTGTTTCTTAATACATATTGACCATATACGTATGCAAACTATTGTATGAAACTATCGTTTTCATTTGTTGTCAGGAATCTCTGACAATATCCAGTTGAATGGGATCTGCAGGAAAAAATGTCCCCAAAACAATATCTCCTCCTAAATGCCAGCTCGAAATGTGTGTACGTGTTGGGTAGAGTTTTTACAAACTGCATTTGTAGAAACAAGGTGGGGTGACGTTGCAAAGCCGGAGGTGGGAGAGGCGCAGGGGTTGTTACTGTGTCCTTTTGAGAATCAGCTCCTTTTTTGAACGCTGATTTTTATCCCAGTGACTTGGAAATATTATCTCATTTATTTACCCAATAAGCCTGTGGGATGGGTACGGGTTTTAGTCACGATTCTTTGGTGGCAAGTGACAGAGACTTAATTCTAACTAGCTTAAGTAATAAAGGGTTTTATTAGCCATTTATTTGTTAGCCCCTTAATGGCTCCATAAACGGAAGGCTTGGTCGGCCTTTCTGTCCATGTTTGGCCACAGTCTCTAGGGCTCCCCCCGGTGGTACAAAGCATAACTGCCAGCATCCCGGGATCGGGATCTCAGAAGGTGCCCTGACATCACCCTTGGACCAATCACAGGCCAGGAGGCGTAGGCCCCGCGATTTGGGCTGACCGGCAGGGACAAACTCCCACTGCCCGGGCCTCCATGCCTCCTCTGAGGTCATGTGAGGGCCAGGAGTCTGTCAGCCCCAGAGCATAGGAAAAGGAAGGCTGGCATCTCATGAAACACATCTCCCGGAAGCTTCCGGGGCCTCTAGGGGTGGGGGAGCCTTGCCAATGCCAGTGCCAAGGACAACCCCAAACCCTCCCTCCAGTGCCTTTGGGCTCCTCTTGGCTTGGTGTTCTGGGCTGAGAGTCAGCTTCCTGGGCAGGCGGAAGTGAGGGGCACCCACGAATAATCTTAGCCTTGTCTGAGTGCCTGGGTTTGGCAGGACCCTGTGCCCTGCTCACTTACTCCTGTGACCCTCATGATGGCTCTGTGCTCACCCCTCAGTTAATAAAGAAACCAAGGCTTGGGATGGTTACGTGACTTGTCCAGGGTTACGCGGCCAGGGAAGAGCAGAGTCAGGACTGGAGCTTGGTAACGCCGCTCTGCACACTCCCCAAAGCTGGGGGGGGGGGGAGGTGCAGAGCCCCCTCCCCACCCCCCTCGATCCCCAGAGCCCCAGCGACTGAAATGATCAGAATGAAACACCCCTGATCAGGGGCTTCCAGCTATGACTCGAATCCCTTGTTCTGGAAGCATCCATAGGGGTCTGTGCTTTATGGAGGCGGACCTGGATCTTGTTCCAGTGAGGGAGCATCCCTCATGTGCCTGGGGAAGCTGAAGCTGTCCTGGGCCCTGGGCGGGGCCGAGCCTGCTCTTCTTTGAGGAGCAGGGGACGAGAAGGGGCCAGGGGGTGTATATGTGTGTTGGGGCGCCAGGGGAGGGGGACTCAGCAGTTCTCTGCCCACCCTTGTGGTCCTCCCTCTGGGCACAGGGAGGCCTGGTTCCCCAGGAGCCAGGGCACTGATAATAAGTAGTCTCTCTCTGGCTTTTAACCTCCCCAAGCCTTAGTTTCCTTATCCATAAAATGGGGGCAGTGATAGTACCTGCCTCACAGGTCAGTGTGAGGAGTCAGCGAGATGGGCAAAATAAGGCTGGGAGTCGCTAAAGAGGTTGCTATTTTTACTCCCCTTCCACCTCCCCTTGTTTTCCTCCTCCTGTGTCTTTGTCACTGCCCCAGCTCTGGTTCAGACCCCAGATCTGCCATTTCCTAGCTGTGTGGCCTCAGGCAGGTTACCTGACCTCCCTGAGCCCATGTTGCTGTTCTGTAAGATGGGAATGCGCACACCTGCTTCGCAGGGTTGTGATGAGGAAAGCACGGCGTCATCCCCGTGAAGCACCTGCACAGGGCCTGGGGCACAGACGCCTCTGCGGAGGAGGATTTCTTCCCTCCTTTCTTCCCTGGCCGGAATCCATCCCCACATCTCCTCTGAGCCCAGCCGCGGCTTCGACTCTCACCTTCCTGACTCCCGATCGCCACCTCGTGGCCTGACAGGTGACTGCAGGTTCTGAAGTGAAATTCCAACTAGCTTCCGGTCTGTCTCCGGGATTTGGAAGCAAAGCACCCCAAGGTTTGTTAAGCGGGGGAGCCCTGCTCGTAGAAAGGTCCTGGGTATTCTGCGCAGAGGATAGCTGCACGAGGGGCTGCCTACTCACGAGGGGCCCACTCCCACTAGATTCTGTGCTAAGAACTTTCTGTGCATCACTTTGTTACTGATTTGACTCTAATTGGGATCAGAATTTTCCAAATGAACAAGTAAAGGCTCCTGGAATCACGGTGGGGCACATCAAGGGTCCCAAGGCATTGAAATGTATGTTTCTCTTTATCTATGGAGTGGGCATAGGGTTTTTTGTTTATTATTCCTCTTTAGGCCACAAATAGATACATTGCATATACTCTTCTGTATCATTCAAAGTCTCCGAGTGCGCTGACTTTACCCCCCAGCTAAATCAGAGAACGGGTTGCGTCAGGTGCTCCTCCAGTGCCAGGGGCCTGAATGACTCCTGGCATGTGCAGCGTGGGTACTGGCAGCACCAGGGACCTTACCTCCTGCCATCTCTGGCCTTTGAATCCTGAATTCAAGCCGGGTGTGCCCCATGCCACTGGTGCCCTGCAGCTCCCACCTCTGATCATTTGCTCTGACTGTTACCTCCTCCAGGGGGCTTTCCCTGAATTTTCAGGCACAGCTGACGAGCCTTGCCCCTTCGAGGCCTTTATGCCTCTCTAGTAGCTTCTGCTTCAGCTCCCCCAGGCGGACATGCATCCTGAGAGGGCTGCGGGGCCAGAGGTGAAGATCAAGGGGAATGAGCAAGTGGGGGCTGTCTCCGTTCTCCAGTCAAGCCCCAGGGGTTGCTCTGGAGTCAAAGCCATAAATAGAGTCCCCCTGGCTGGCTGTCAGTGCCCGGGGTCAGATTCTGCCTGGTATGCGGTCCCAGGACACTAGAGGCAAAGAGAGCATCTGAGGCACAGCGGCACTGGCTGTAGGATGGGAACTCCGGGGGGGGGGTGGTATGGGAGAGCAGGGTCTTCATCCGCTCTTCCTGCCCCACGGGGCTGCGAGGAGTAAGTGGAACAAAACGTGCAAGGCTCAGCATAGTGCGTGGGACATGGACTGTTGTGCAGGCAGCCGCTGGAGAGCAGGCCAGCGTCACTGCCTGGCCTGGGGATGTCGTCCCCATCATGGCAGAGGGGCTGCAGGGCTGTGTGCAGTCGCCCTCCTTCTGGGCATCCTTCTAATGCCTGTCAGACCACCTGTCTCCCTGGCCATCTGTCCAAGCGGATGCTCATTCTGTGTAGCAGTGCACATCCCTTACCTCTAGTCCGGGGCTGCCGCCGGGCAGGTTTCTTGGGGCAAGCTAGGGGACGGCAGCAGCGGGGGGATTCTGGGGGGCAGGACCACGCGGTGTCTCGGACCCCCTGAAGACCCAAGTTTTGTAGCGTGGGCTCAGAGTCAAGGTCCGCTCCTGGGACCACCCCCTTCTCAACTCGCACAGGATCCCTGACCTGGACCCCAAGTTCCCGGGAGGAATCACCCTGAAGAAAGTCACTTCTCTCCAAGCTTTGTTTATTTTTCATCCGTGCAATGGGATAAGAGCTGTTCTGGGCTCTTGTGCAGGTCGGTGGGCTGAGGTCTGTGACTGGCAGTGGCGGGAACGGCTGGTGTCTCTTCTGTTCCAATCTGCCTCCAGAACGGGGGCCTGGAGGGAGACCTCCTCCCACGCCCTCTGTGCCTCCAGGGACTCAGCCTGTGTCTCCCACCCCTCCTGTGCCTTCACCTTCTGGGCTGGGGAGAGAAGACAGGCAGGAGACAGGGGAGCGCTGGATTAGCACAGCCTCTCCTCTCCACCCCCCTCCACATTTTTTAGTGACAGGATTTTAAACGGTTGCTGTAGGCAAGAGAGTTGGCAGCCGCTGCTGGGGGTGGTGGGCGGAGCTTGGAGGGCCCTCTTTTTTCATTTTTAAATTTTGTAATATTTTTTTTTGAGAGAGTGCAGGTAGAGGGACAGAAGGAGAGAGAGAGAGAGAGAGAGAAAGAGAGAGAGAGAGAGAGAGAGAGAAAGACTCCCAAGCAGGCTCCACACTCAGCATGGCCAACTCCGAGCTGGAGCCCAACCCTGGGATCATGACCTGAGCCAAAATCGAGGGGGGACGCTCAACTGACTGAGCCACCCAGGCGCCCCCTGGAGGCCCCTCTTGCACGAGCCTGGGCCTGGGGCTTGGACACGAAGACCCAGACTAGTCCTGTCTCTGTGCTGTGCGCTGGGCTGTGACTTAATTTCTCTGGGCCTCCGTGAGGCCACTCTGAATGTAAGAGAGCTTCCTTGATCCCCAGATCCCTGAGTCTGACCTTGGAGGACCACGGACTTGGGGAGACAGCTGGGGTGCTGGTGAGGCCATGGATTTGCAGCCAAACCTGATTTGGAACCCTGGTTCTGCTGCCCCTTGTTAGCTTTGTCCTACTGAGCTGACCACTGCCTCCTTCTGAGCCTCGGGTTCCCTTCTGAAAAGTGGGACCTTCAAACTTGCTCTTCAGGGTGTTGTGGGCTGCAAAGGAGGACATGAACCGGAGGGCCTCCCCTAGTCTAGATTCCTGGCTGTGAGAATTACCCAGAGGCTGCAGAAGAGGGTGCGGGGTGGAATGTGCCCCTTAGGGGGCGCTGGTGCCCGTGGGCAGAGGGAGAGCAGCTAGAGGGGGCTTCCAGGTAACCGCGGCCGCAGCAGTGGGGACAGAAGGCTGAGAAGGAGCAACCAGAGAGGCGGTGGGGGCGGGGGGCGGGGACATTAGGACATCAGATCTGTGGACGTGAGGCCCGGAGGCCTCCGGGATGCACACATATATGAAGATGCACAATGATACACCCACGTGTGGATATGCGAACATCTTCACCAACACACAGAAACACATCCAAGACTCTGTGTGCAGATCTGGACAGCCTTGCTGGTAGGCACTGCTGCACAGGAAGCCCTGATACCTGCAGACACGCGGCTCCGTGTGCAATATATCCAGACAAGCCGACTCCCCGAGCTATTTCCACGGACACCCGCATGTACACACGTACAAGAACACGGATATTCCCCAAGGTACTCTGAGGAAGTTTGAGACTTCAAGGAACACAGCTTCTCTGTGCCTCTGAGTCTCCGCCCACCCTCCCGTCTCTCCTGGATCCCAGGGCCATGTCCGGTCCCAAGTCCTCATGACTACTCCGGGGTCTGGCCTCAGCGTCTTCATTCTCCTGTCACATTCCCCTGGGCGAGTTCACCCACCTTGGGCCTTGTGACCATCTATCTGGCTGTTGAACACCTGTGTGCTCACCCTCTTATCTTTTTGAGGCCCCGGGCTCTGCTCCCAGACATCGCCACTTGGATGCCCCAGAGACCCTCAGCTCCGCGTGCCCCAGACCAGAGTGCTTCAGGAACCCCCATCTTGGGTGATCTGGCCGTTGCCTTGACTGCCCTTCTCGGTTATCCCTAGGATCTGTCCCCTTCTCTCTCCCCACTGTTACCCCCCGCCCCCGCGCAAGTCAAAACCATCACCACCTGTCACCTAGGTGGCCCAATCAACCTCCGTGCCTCTATCCAGTTCTCCCAACCTAATCGGACCTATTCTCCACTTGTCATCAAGACCCTGGGTGGTCTGGTCCTGCCTCAGTCTCATCGTTCCCCCCCCCCCCATCCCCAAACCTAGCTATTCTTCTAGTTCAGGAAATTTACAAGATTTTGCCTGCCCCTGAGATTTTACACAAGCCCAAAGCACGGCAGACACTCCTCCCCACCTCATCTCCTCCATGCTGGCTAACTTCTGCTCGCAGCTTAATACGTAGCTTCTTCTAGGAAGCCTTCCGTGATGCTTCACCCCTCCAGGTGAGATTGAGTACCCCGTAACAAGGCCTCTCCATCCTCAGCTGAGCTTATGTCACAGCCTACCTCCTTGAGTCACAGACCGCTGATCCCTGGTTCTCAGCCTTAAGCTGGCATTTAAAGGACTCTTCACCTTGGTTGGGTGAATGAATGAATGAATGAATGAAGAGTGCTGCAGAACGGGAGAGAGTGGGATGGGACGGATGCATTTGTTTCAAGCATGGAGGTGATTCAGGGTTGGGGCAGGCCCAGGATGGGGAGACGAGGATTATGGAACGGGACAAGGAATGGGTCAGGGCGAGAACAGAGCCCGAGGCCTCGCTCCTCCATGATCTGCTGTCCCTGGCGGCCCTGGCGAAATCCCTCAGGCCTCTCGAGGGCCCGGCCCCGCCCCTCCCCCCAAGGAGAGGCGGCACAGGCGTGTACAGGTTGGTTTATTTACAAATATACTGATGTCTCATCTTTTGTTGTTTCCATTTTCTGCTTTTGTGGGAAGAGGCAGAAGGTGAGCGTGGAGGGCAGGGTGGGGGTGGTGATGTGGTAAACGCTAATAAATAATTTAACAATGACAAGTTATTAAATAAAATGTGTCTGGGGATGGCGGGTGGGCAGTGAGAGTCTGTACAAGGAACACAGAGGAATGGCCGGCGGCGGGTCCCCACGCCCCGCTGGGCTGGGGGCACCAGCAGACAGGCTCATTGCAAACTGCACCTTCCAAGGGCCCAATGTGGGAGGGTCTTTCCTGCTCCCCCAGCCCTCAGGCCTCGTGCACCCGGAGGGTGGGTCTGTGAGCCTCCGTGTGCGTCCGGGTGTGAGTGTGTATCTGTGTGCGCGCGTGAGTGCGGATCCTCTTCCCCACGGGGCGGAGGGAGCCCCGGAACTGTGGGTTCTCGGGGAGGGAGGTCAAGTCCTCAGCCCAGGTGGTGCCCAGAGCTCCGGCCCGGGAGGGGTCAGTTGCCAGTTCTCCTTCGCGAGGCTCCCCGTGCGCGTGCGCGGAGCGCGAGGGGCACTGGCTCCACGTGCGTGGGTGGGTGGGGCAGCCTCACTGCGAAGGGGCCCCTGAGCCCCCTAAGGGACAAGAGGCCACCCCAACCCTGTGATGGGGGCCTGACCTTGCTTGGGCCCTGCTTGTCCAGGGGCAGTGGGCGCCTCCCCTCCCCCTCCCGGGAAGCCTAGAGCATGGCCAGCCCGCTTGTAGTGACCGCTTCGCCTGCAGCTCCGTGGTCTGACCTTTGGAACCAGTGTCCTTCTGTCCGTGTGGCCCCCTCCAGGAGGCTCCACGGAGCAGACAGCTGAGGCTCTGGCTGGGGACAGGACCCGACCTTCTTGTCTCTCCTCTGCCTCACTTGCTTCCCATCCCAGCCACCACTGATGATGGTCGGGGTGGGGAGTGCCCCTGGCTACTGGCTGCGCCAAGTCAGGGCTGCGCTTCCTCCCACATGAAGTGGGAAGAGCCTGTTCATGGCAGCTCGCCCCCCAGTTCCAGCGAGCCTGCTTGTCTCTGCACGCTTCTACTGGGTGACCCTGGACACCTGCTTCCTTTCTCTGAGCCTCAGGCTCCTCACCTGAGAAATGGGTCCCCACTAATGTTTGGACAGGGCTGGGTCCCAGTGAGAATGGCTCTCTTTCTAGAAGAAAGCCCCTCAAGGGTGGGCCCTACACCTTCTGTGTCTCCACACCCAGTCCAGGGCTGGGCAGAGTGGACATCAGTGTCTGGGGGGAGCCCGAGGGAACCGGGGGCAGTGAGCTGTAGCATACGGCAAGTACCTAATCATGACTGATGAGGTGTCTCTGGCCCACGGGGCTCTCTACGGTCCCTCTGGCTGTGACCATCTGTGGGACAGGAGTGGGGGGGGTGTCTCTGTACCAGCTCCGCATAAGGAGCCACTAGTGCACAGTGGGGGCAGAGCCGTGGCTGGACTTGGGAGGTTGTGAGGCCCCCAAGTGGGAAGAGATGCCCTCCAGGGGCTGGCAGAGTTTCCTACGACAAATCATGCCCCTCTGACCTGGAGGCCATTCACCAGAGAAAGAGGATGAGGGGCTGACAGGATGCCCCTGCTGCCTCCCCTCCCCCAGCCCAGGTCTTCCAGCTGCGGTAAAGGGAGTGGACCAGATGACCATTCCTGAGGGTCCTTCCCACTGAAAGAGTCTGGGAGAAAAGGACCAGGGCTCCTGGGGGGTGGGGGGTGGGGCCTGGCCCTGGGCCCGCCCCAAGTGCCCTCAGCGTGATTTGGACCCTGTGAGCACAAGAGAAGGAAGAGAGCATCCCTCGAGAAATCAGCATGGCTGCCTTAAAGGACCCCTGGGGGCCCAGACAAGAGAGGGCACAGCTGGACTAAGCTGCAGTAGACGACAGCGGTCAAGGTCCCTGCGGGAGTCTGTGTGGAACGAGGGAGGCACGGAAGGGCCAGGCTGGCTGCTTGGCCCGAGGGGACCGCTGAGCAGCAGGGACCCGATGACAGCTCTGCTGAAGAGCACGGGACACTCGGGAGAAGCTGAGGTCTCCCCGCTGGACAGAGGAGCAAAATCACAGGGCAGGCTGGCCAACTCTGAGGATCCCAGGGAGAGTGGGGTGGAGGGGCCCAAAGAGAGACACCCATCGTTCTATTCGATCAAAGCCTGGACTGGACAGATCTCAGGGCGGCGGCCTAGGGCTTGGCATTAGAAATAAAGGCAGGTCGTGAGCACCTGACCGAGGATACAGTGGCCACCAGAGGCCAGCGAGGGGGTCACTGAGAACAGGGCCCTCACTTCCTCTTTTGACAGGGTTAGAGCTGAGTGGATCCGGGGTGGGGGGTGATGCAAGTAGGTCTGTCTGGCTTCCGGCAGGGCGTTTGACAAAACGGGGGCTGCAAGTGCACTGGAAAGATCCTCCAAGGAGGACCGACTGGTTCATGGGCCAATGCTAGACGGGGAGAGGCCCTGAAGGTTCACAAGCCTTCGGTAAGAAGCACAGGGCTGACTCCTGACGGTCAGACGTGCTCTGGAGGGACAGCGAACGAGTGGTCACAGAGTTGGGGGTGCAGAGAAACTCCACAGGCTGGACTGAATCAAAGAAGAAGAAATGTAACAAGTCAAAAAGTCAAGGTCCTTCACTGGATCTAAACAAGAGATGCGTCTCCCCAACTTATACACAGAAGAGAGATGTGGCTTGGCTGCCCCACGGGTGAAGGCCAGGGGATTCAGTGACAGAAGGGCAGGGTGAGTTTCCAGGTTACGTGGCCTATACTGTGCACTGGATTTGGGGCCACATTAACAGAGGCAGGGTGCCTAAAGAGGGGGAGGTGGCTGGCCGATGGTCAGTGGGAAGACTGGGTGATACCTGCTTGACTTTTAGAGGGAAAGCTGGAGCCCAGCTGAGGGTCCACTTTTAAGAGGAAGAGCTGGAGAAACTGGAAAAGTCTAGCTTTGAGAAATGAAGACTCAGGGCTGAGAAAGGCAAAGGCGAAATCAGCGGAAAACAGCAGCTGACATGGGGCCCGCGGAAGCAGTGGGCTCCTTGCCACTGGAGGGATGCGAGGAGAGGCGGAGGGAGCCACACTTCAGATGACGAGCCAAGCGGGGGACTTTTGAAGTCGCCTTCCCGCCCGGAGGCCCTGCCGTCTGTCCTCCCTGGTTCTGGGGTTCTGTCTCTGCCCACACAGCTGGTCGGGTCTGGGGCCGCCCCGCCGGCTCCGGCAGCACCTGTTCGGGCCGGGGCGAGGATACATCTGGGTCCCCGTGTGTTTCAAGCCCCAAACTCTTCCCTCCCTCCTGCTCTCCTATTGCTGTAGGAAGAGGGGTCCCTGCTCCCGCCTGGCCTCTTTCCCCTTCCTGACATGGCAAGGCTGACCCACAGAGCGCCTCTGTGTCTCCTTTAGCTCGTCTACACGTCTACGCGTGTATCCTCACGGGTGTGCCTTGGAGTGTGCGTGTATTTGCAGGAGAGGCTCAGTCTACCCTCCCCAGGGACTCCCCCTCAGGGCAGTGCCTCAGTGGGCTTGGCACACCGGCCAAGCTCCTCCCCACTTCTGTTCCAGGCTCAGGCTGGGACAGGTGAGCCCAGGCTGGCAGGCCTGCCCCGGGAGGTGGGGGAGGTGGGCACCAGCCCAGGGCGCAGGGTCCTACGCTTCTCACAGGTAATGGGCACCGTACACATCGCCGCCCTGGGGCATGCACGGGGGGCCCTGCCTTGGCCTAGGCCCGGCCTGTGGAGGTTGGCTGGACACAGAGAGGACGTTTAAAAAAATAGAGAGAATTTTAGCTTCCCAAAAAAGAGATGGGTAGGGAGAAGGAGGCGATGGAGGCCGAGGTGGGGCTGGGAGGCGAGTGGCTTTCCGAGACTCTGGGTCCCTGGGGTGACACGGTCTCTGTGGGCAGGATACAGCCCTGCCCAGGCTGCACCCATCTGCCTGCCCGGCTGGCCCAGGGAAGGGCACCGTATGGCTGTGTGTAGAGTCTGTGCGGGTGGTGGGGCTGGCTGCGGCGGCCGCAGGCCCACCCCAGGACCCTGGCCCAAGCGTCCATGCAGCCAGCTGGCTCTCAGGAGGCGAAGTAGGAACTCTGCATGGAGTAGAGCCGGTCGATGGGGTTCCCCACGCGGGCCTGCAGGGAGCCCACATCCGAGGAGCCCAGGAAGCAGTCGCTGAGGCTGGTTAAGGAGGTATCGCTGTCGATGTCATGGAAGATGGAGTCGTTCCCTGGGGGTAGAGGGGGCGTCAGGAGCCAGCGCGGGCTGGAGCTCCTGGGGGCCCTGTCGGCCCTGCAGGCTGTGTGGCCAGAGGTGAGGAAGGACAGGATGACCTGTGGCGGCAGCGCGGGACCAGAGGTGCTGAGGGCCTCGGGTGGGGTCTCGAGGGCGCCCCTTCTGTCAGGAAGAGGCAGGTGGGCTGTGTTGGCGGGGCCTGCCCCGGCCCGGGGATGGGAGGTGGCTGTCGTGGCCCCAGGCCTGCCGGGTCGGGCAGCGGGCAGGGGCGGTGCTGGGGCGGGCAGGGGGTGGGGGCGGCTTACCATAGGGGTTCATGTGGTCACCTGGCATTTGGGGCGGCGTGAGGCCCTGCTGGAAGGGGTCGCTGCTGCCGTAGGGGCTCTGCTCCATGGCCACGATCTGCTGTTGTGGGGGGGCCAGCGGCGTGTAGGAGGCCATCATGCCCTCCATGCGACTCGACAGGACCTCTGGGGACAGAGCACACCTTCACCGACCAGCCCTGTCCGCCTCATCCTGGAGTCCCCCCCACCCCAGATGTACCTCGGGGGTTCCCACGGACTTCCCTCCCACATGACCCCCAGTCCAGGGTGCCCACGCAGTCCCTCTGACCTCCTCCAGACTTCCCCAGGTTGCCTACGGTCTTCCAGGGCCACTGAGCCCAGGTAGCTGATCCCTGGTCCCTTCCCCAGACACACACACACTCTAGCTCCTCTTCAAAAATCAATTTATCCAAAGCCACAGACCACCCCATCCCACCTCCTCCCTTCCTCCAGTGGCCCTGACCTCCAGGAGCTCACCACCTGGCAGAGACAGACACTAAGCAGGCAGTAATCATTCAACATGTGGGGGCAATGAGCTCCCTGCGTCTGGGGGCATCAGGGTGGGGCCTGTGCCCAGGCCAAAGAGCTTCAGGGAAGGCTTCCTGGAGGAAGGGGCCCCCTACTTCCAAGCAACTTAAAGAATCAGCAGGGGACCAACCATGCTTGGGAGCAGGCATGCCAAGTTGAAAGGCAGCAAAGGCAGGGAGGGGAGAAACCGCTGGGTGGGAGCAGGGAGCCTGGTGCATGGGCTCTAGTGCTGAGAACCAGAGAAGGCCAGGGGTGGGAGGAAGATGGTTCCTTTGGGGGCCCAAGCTGAGTGTGGGTTCTCCCTGAGGCTGTAGGAAGTCAGGGGAGGGTTTTAGCCAGGGAGGGGCAGGCTGGAGGTTGGAGGCAGAGACCATGGAGGAAGTGGAGGGAGGCGCTGGGGTCTTTATAAGGTGGATGTAGGAATGACAACCCCTGGGAGGGGCATGAGGGACATGGGACAAGAAAACCACTGCCCTACTTGGCGACTGAGCAGATACAGTGAATGTAGGACAGGAAGGGTCAGAGGTGACTCCTGGTTACTGGTGTGGGCACTGGGTAGGGGGCGGTGCCCTTTGCTGAGATGGGGTGGGGAGGAGCCGGGGGGGGTGTTGTGCAGATGTGGTAGCAGGGTGCTCTGTGGAGTACAGTATGGGCTGTGATGAGCTCAAGGGGGGCCATGGAACATTCTCAGGGAGGCTACATCTTGGGGGCACCTGGGAACACTGGAAGGTGACACATAGCTCAGAAGGTGGCTGGGAGACCAGAGAGAGTGGCTATAGCCCCAGGAGCCCAGGCTGGCTTAGGAGAGGGGACAGAGGAGGCAGAGGAGTAACTGGGCTCCGAGGCTCAGGCGCAGCTGGGGACACTGGCCTGGGCCTGAGTCCTGAGTAGGAGGGGCCGCCCATCAGCGCCCTGGCCTCTGGCCCGGAGCCCTGGTCTCACCTGGGACCAGGTAGCTCTAGGGCTCCCACACCACTAGGGCGGTCCCGAGAAGCTCCCTGTTCCCTCCCTTCAAGGCTCAATGTCTCCGTGGGGCTTGGGAGGCCAGCCCCAGTCCAAGAAGTGGAAATGGCATTTTGGCAAAGCCCAGTGGCCGGGGGCCTGGCCACTGCCCCGCAAACTGGCTCCTTATCACCCAGCAGGGGCCCACCCCGAACTCCTCAGTGCCCTGCGGAAGCTCTCTGGAGATTTCTCCGGAGACTTCTGCTGAATTATATCATGGGCTGTGGGGTGTATGGTCACGTTAAAGGGGCCTCCTCAGCTGTGAAACGGGCTGTGACAACTCCCTTCCCCTCGTGGGTCTGTGGGAGTTAAGCGAGGCAGGCCACGACCAGGTGAGAAGGGTTTTGACCTTGAAAATTCTGCCACCCCTCCGGGCAGCCTGCCCTGCCATCCCTCCTCCTGCATCCTGCCCGTGGTCCCCACCGCCTCTCTTGACCTCACCAGGTTCCCAGGCAGCAGGTCCCTGAGCCCTGACAGCCCCTGGTGGAAGGTGTCGGTTGGGGGGGCGGAGGGTGGGATCTCATTACCGGAGGCTGAGCCTGGGCCCCCGTGCCCTGGCCCCGGCTCACCTTGGCCGAGCCGCTGGGAGTTCTGCTGCTCCTGCTGCTGCTGGTGCCGCCGCGCCAACTTCTTCATCTGCAGGGGACACAGGTCGTGCCAGTCCCTGCCTCCCTGCCTCCGTGCACGCCCAGCACCTCCCATCAGGACCCTGTCTTCTGCCCGCACCCCCCCCCCACTCCATCCCTGCCCAGTGGAGTTGATAGGTGGCCTCTCACCTTGGCTCTTTGGTTCTGAAACCAGACCTGGACCACGCGCACACTGAGGCCCGTCTCCGCTGCCAGAGTCTCTCGGACCTGCCCGGAGGGAAGGACGCAGATCAGGCTGGGGGGCGGGGCAGGGGGTCTGGGGGAACTGTGGGATGGTGGGGGGGAGCTGTTCAGGGAGGTCCCTGCCCCCAGCAAAGGTGGTAGGGGCACTGTCTGGGAGGGCGTCGGGCGTGGGGTAGCAGCCCCGCCCCACCCCGGCGGCCCCTCACCTTTCGGCAGGGCTTGGAGGACACCTCGAAGGAGGCCTTGAAGGCTCTTCGCTGCTGCGTGGTGAGGATGGTCCGGGGTCGCTTGGGCCTCCGGGGGTCCTTCCCGTCGTCCCCACTGCCCTTGCTCTGGCCGCCCTGCCCCTTGGCCGGCTTCATGTCTCCATCCTCGTCCTCGCTCTTCACTGCGGGGCACAGACCCAGCCCATCAGCTTTGTACATGGGTCTCAGCCTTGCAGCCTTAGGCAATCTGTTGCCTGGTGGGATCCCATTACCTCCAGCCAACACCCGCCAGGGCTGGCCCCCGGCACTCTGGACACCCGGCCCAGCATGTCAGCCTTAGAGAAAACTGGTTCCCACCGCACTAGCCCAGTGCCAGCGGACCCCAGGGCCCAGAGAGGGAACTCTGGGGGGCCGTCTTCCTTGAAGCTTCTAGGGACGAAGAAATGTCAGGTGATGATGACATACCCCAGACATTCTCACACAGGAGTATTCATGACCGCAGCACGCCCCCCCACGGAGTTACACACTCAACCACCTGCATATGCGTACACACACACTGGCACACGGGCCCACGGAGGACTGGGCACACGCAGCTCAAAGACACATTCACACACACACACACAGGCGCGTGCTCATAGGTGGGGACATACAGGCATGCACACACCTGAACAGGCACACATACATGCATGCAATGTATTCACCCAGAGACACACGTACACCTAGCATGCACACACGGACACTTCCTGCCCCAGAGGTGTGGGCCTCGGAGATGCCGGCCCCGACAGACACCATGTGCCTCCCGCAGTCCCCGGGTCTGAACTGGACTTCTCTTCCCAGGCCCATCTTCCACTGAGCAGGAGCCCCTGTGGAGGGGGTGGGGCTCCTCCCTCCAATACCCCCTCCCAGGCCCGATATGAATGGGCCTGAGGCACCCGGCCAGTGTCTGCTCCTCCATAAGGGTCCAGGCAGCCTCCTCGGCGCCCTGCCCATGGGTGGACAGAGGGACAGATGGATGGGGGGCTCACTACTTCCTCCAAGGGACCCAACAGTAACAAAGCTCTTCCAGATGGGTGGGTCCAGTGACCGTGGGCTCTAGGCTACCTCAAAGGGCTCAGTAGACAGGGGCATCTCCTCCCTGCGCCCTCTGCTTCAGGCCTCCCCCGCTACCCTGGCATGACACGGCACCAGCCTTCTCCCTGGCTTTTCCCTTCTAAGACTCATTCCTCCTCTCCCGTACCCGCCCTTCTGCTAGCAGGGCTCGAAGCTGGCACAGTCCTTCTGGAGGCTGGAGCAGAGGCGAGGGGTGCCTTCAGCCCAGGAAACAGGGCCTCCCCCTGTGCCACAGAGGGCCCTGGGGCCCCCACCCAGCGGGGAAACAACAGCTCGGACTGCTGCTCCCCAATGACGAAGGACGAGTCAGATCCCTGCCTCTCGGCCGCCACCAGCCTGCAGACCTGGTGCCGGCAGACACACCTGTGGTGCTGTGCGGTGGTGGGGGCCACGGCAGAGACAGGGTGAGGGCGGTGGGTCCGACAGCAGGGTATGTGCGTGAGTGCGCAGGTGGGAGCATGTGGAAAAACGTGTGTGTGGCCACCCGCAGAGCTGCTCAGTGCATGTGGGATGCACGTGCTGGGTCATGCGCGCACATGTGTGCGTGTTTAAGTGCATGTGGACGTGTGTGTTCCTGAGTGTCGGCTTGTGCATGCGTGGGCGTCTAAGCACATGTCTACATATGCACACGTGTCCATGTATATACACTCCTGGGCATGGGTATCCACACATGCATTTTATGTGCTCGTATGTGTGTGTGGTCATATGCACATGCGTTGGTGCAGGACACGTGGTAGTGTCCACGTGTGCATCTGCGTGCCCCGGGGACGTGCACACACACTGGTGTCAGGTGACGGCACACGGCCACGTGGACACATCAGCGCCACACGCACGGGATGTGGGGGTGCGGTCCGTGTGGAGCTCAGGTCCTTCGCCGGCAGGGGCCCCCTCCCGGCCGCCTGCCCCCCAGCTCCCGCCATGGCTCACCAGAGTCAGACTCGTCGGGGCTCACGGAGCTGAGCAGGTCCTTCTCCTTCTCATAGTCCCCCTTGCACAGCAGCTGGCCCTCCTTGAGCACGAACTCGTCGCCCTTGCGGAGCTGCCGCTCACACACACAGCAGCAGAAGCAGCCCAGGTGGTACACGCACTCCAGGGCCCGCATCACGAACTCCGTGGGGGCGATCTTCTCCATGCAGCCGCTGCACTTGGCTGCGAAGAGCCTGCAGGTGCACAGTGTGGGCGCACTGGCTAGGCTCGGGGGTCCCTCCCAGAGGCCACTGCCCGTCAAGGGCCGGCCTCTCCCTCCTGCCACCCCGGCCTTCCACCCCAGGTAGGAGAGGCCCACCCTGGGCACAGAGCCAGAGAGCGGGAGGCCCTGTAGCCTTCCTCCGCTGGCTCCCAGGGTCCTGGTGGCCCCAGCGTCTGTTGGGGGGGGGCGGGTGGCAGGGGATGGGCATCCTGCCCAGAGATGCGCTCCCTGGGCGTGTCAGCCCAGGGTCTTTCCTGCTCAGAGACACAGTGGCCGCTAGAGGGCAGAGCACAAGGTCAGCCTCAACCTTCTCCAAGAGCCAGGTGGTCCTGCTCCGACAAGGGCGGGCTGGTGTGCCCTCACTCCAGGACCTGCTCCGCTTCCTCCTCGCTCCCCTTCTCTCCCACACCCACGCAACCCTTGGTCTTGTCCAACTCGCCACCCAAGTGAGGCCCCGCCTCTCCTGCCTGGGCAGCTGCCCCAGTCCCCATCCTGGGCTCCTGGCCCCTCTAACCCCGCAATTCACCCTCCAGGACGAAGGCCAGAAGGAGCTCCTGCTATCTCCCTGCCCCAGGCTCTTCCATGACTCCCTGGTGCCTCAAGGCCCTTTGCATCCTGCCTCTTTCCCTTCCCGCCTTTGCTCCCCTAGGCCATGGCCCGGTGCAACAGGCTGCAGTTTCTCCAGAGCACCTTCACGCTGGCCTTCCCGCATGTTCTTCCCCTGCCCCTTGGCTGAGCTAACGCCTACTTATGCCCCACTTCTGCTCGAGTATCTTTACCACGTGCAGAAATTCACTGAGCATGCTCAGTGTGCCAGCCGCTGTTCTAAGCCCTCTGTAGGCAGAAATGCATTTAATCCTTGCAACAACGCTGTGAGACAGGAACGGACGCGAATCCCATCTTAGAGATAAGGAAACTGAGGTGCCGAGAAGCGGAGTCACTTGCTCAGGGTCATGTGGTAACGAGCCACAGGGCCGACTGGGAGCCTGGGCCTGATCCGGCCCCCTCCACGACGAACCGGGATCCATCTTCCTTCTCTGGAGACAAAGCCAGGCGGGGGTCTCCGTGCCCCCGGCCAGCGTGGGCAGAAAGGTTTGAACAGCACGGCCCCTCCCCTGCCCTCACCTACTGACCGCTCCTCCCGCCTCCCCCCTCCCCGTCACGTGCCCTGCTCTGTGGGAACTCAGCCTCAACAACACTTTGATGGAAAAATTTATGAAGAATCAAATTATTGCTGCTGGGAGGGAATTAAAACCATTTTTCATTCCCCACGTCCCTGGGCCACGTCTGCGGGCGCCACCCTGGGAGCGCTGTGCACATCCCATTCCTCTTTATGGCCCGCCATCACAGGCACGGATTACAGCTGCAATTCTCTACTAATCGGTTCTGGAACAGAAATGGCCATAAACGCAAGGCACTCGGCCTGCCTCCCTTCCCGGGGCTGCCATCAGCACCGCCCACGACGAGAGAGTGGGGCGCGCTGGACAGGGCCAACCCGAGCTCTGCCCGCTGCCCTGGCACCGGCCAGGGCACTCAAATTGGAGGGATCCCCAGCAACCCCTGCCATCCACCTCTGTGCTGCTGAGCGGGCTCCTACTCATCCTGCAGTGCCCAACTGCAGTGCCACCTCCTCTGGGAAGCCTTCTCTGATGCCCCAGTCAGGGGAGGTGGCCTCCTACAGGCTCACTCAGTTCCCTCTACTATGAGACGGAGATGTCAACAGGACCTCCCCCAAAGGGCTGTTGTCAGGAGTCGATGATACTGAGCAGATAACGTCGTAAATAACTATCACATCACAGTGACAGCACATGTCAGCTTCCAACTCTACAAGGGTTCCACAAGGTGGGAGGTGGCTCTACGTGACCCTCAAGGAGGCCTCGGGGAGTGTTTGCAAAGCAGGTGAGTGAGGGGACCCCGCTAGCCCACACAGTACATGGCTTTGCAAGGGGAACATGAGCTGGATTTCAGCTCCGCTCTGGCTCTCTGGCTGGATTCCTTTGTTCAGGGTACAACCTCCCCAACAGTCCATGGCAGCCTCAAGCAGGGGCCCCTAGTAATCTGGCTGGCTGTCCGGCTCTGCCAAGGCGCTGGGGAAGGAGCCAGGTTTCCAGAACTCGATGCCCTGACATGGAGGATGCCTCTGCCCTGCCCCCCTCACTGGCCCTCTGTCCTCTCCCCACAATTCTACCTCCTGACCTAGGTGCCATGCTAATTTCTGCAGCCTGGCCTCAGTGGCCTATGAGCAGACAGGCACCAGCTGCATCTCTGGGCCAGCACGGCTGGGCCAGGGTCCCAGGCCAGGGTCAGCACACCTTGAGCGGCTCCCAGACACGAGGCCCTCTTAGGCAGGGGAGGGGGGCGGCAGGAGGGGTGACCCGCATTCGCATTCGCAGGCACTGCCACCACACAAGCTGCATTCAGAGCAGCCGTGCTAATGCCTTGGCAGCAGGGGGTCGATTGCTACTTTCTCCAAACTCATCAACACAATCTATTATTAATACTTCTCCAAAGGCTCAGTGCCGCCATTACGGAGGCAGCGGCAGCCACTCGGGGCATCATCTGTTATCTAGATTGCAAAAACTCGGGATATAAAACAAACCGCGCGCACTTTATAAACGGAATGTGCCATCCGTTTGGTCTCCAAGCATCTCTCCACCCAATAAAACATCGGGGGGGACGCATGAAATACTCACTCCCAATTACGGGGCTGCCTTTGTCTACGGAGCCGGAGCCGGGGCGAGCGCTACCAACGCCTGTGCGGGAGGGGCTGGGGGCGCCAGCGGGGTCTCCTCCTCTCTGTGAGCGCCCCTCCTGCCCTCAGCCCCTCCCATCACGAGGGACCGGTGGAACCGGCCATTGAGAAGCAGTCCCAGCCACAGGTGAGTGGCAGGGGCATCGGATGGACTTGGTTTCAACGCTCGGTCCCACCACTTCCCGGCTAGTGAGTGCACAGGTAATTTCCGCTCTCTGAGCCTCAGCTTACTGATCTGTATAACGGGCTCAACAACACTGCCTGCCTCTCCATGTGAAGATGCAGCGAGTTGTCAGTGTAAAAGCCGTGAACGTAGAGGGAGAGGTCAGTGAGCTGAGCAGGCCTTTGGAGGCCAGGGCCTCTCCGGCAATGCCGCACGGAGGCGGCAAATACCGACAGAGAGGGAGCTGCTCTGGCGGAGAAGCTCTGAGCCTTCCTGCCCCGCAGCGCCCTGAAGCCTGATGCGAAGGAAAGGCCCTGCCACCATCCAAGGCACTAGATTTGGAGCCCAGGTCATGATCTCGATCCCGACTCAGCCACTCACCATCTCCGTGACCTTGGGCGAGTCTGGGTCTGTGCCCTCACCTGCAAGATGGGGACAATAGTTCTCACTCCCCAGAACTGGGTGTGGGGGGGTGCCAGATGGGTACCTTTCTGCTTCCCACACTTGGGCCAACAGGCCAGGAAGGGGCAGGATGGCGGGGTGCCATGGGGAGGCTCCGAGGCTCCGCCTCCACCCGTGGCTTCCCCTCCAGCTGCCGGGCCCTCTCGGTGCCAATCCCCTGGCGCAGGCTCCTCCCCCCATCTAGAAGCTCCAAATCCGGACGGCAGCTTCATGGCCACGCCACTGGCACACAGGCTCGCTGGCAACCCACCCCCCCCCGCCCCTGCTGTCCATGTAAACCGCCAATCCTTTCCTTCCGCTGTCCCTAGGGGCTAAAACACCATTCCTCCCGCCCCCAACCTCTGACAAACCAAACACCTGTGTATCCTGAAGGCTTTAGCTTGGATGTCCCTTCCTCCAGGAAGCCCCCTTCTCCTCTCCAGTCTCAGATGTCCACCTCGCTGAGTTCCTCACCCTCACATCCCCTCCCCACTGTAGTATCTATCCTGAGGACTCCGCTTTATTCGTTTCCAGGTCCACTCTCCCCAGAGTCACCTGTGTCTTCGGAGATGAGCACAAGGCCCCGTACACACTAAGGTGAGCAACAAATGTTTGTGGAATGCACGTTGACCCAACCGATACAGTCCTGTCCCGCCTGTGAGGGAGGACAGGTTGGTCCCCAGCCCCAGCCCACTCCGTGGGAGCACCCACCACCTGCCCTGGGAAGACAGTGTGGGGCGGGGGGGCAGCCCAGGGTCTCACCCTGGCTCCATAACTTTTTCCCTGTGTGACTTTGATCAAGACATTCAAGTTCTCTGAGCCTCAGTTTCTTCATTTATGAAATGGGAATGGTGGTACCTACCTACAGGGTTGTTGGAAGGGCCTATTGCATGCAAAGCCCTTGGCCCTGGGCCGGCATGAAGGAGGTACCTCACAGAACTGCCATCTGCCTTTCTCTTGTTCCCTGGTGTCCTTGTTGTCACCCTCACCGGGTCTCCGCCACTCCTGGGAGCAGCCTTTCTGACACCAGGTTTACAGGTCCCAACCAAGCCTCCCCGTCATAACCATCCGGGTTCTGGGTCCTTCTAGCTTCTGTCTGGCCTGAGCCGGACAGAGCACTCCCGGCTCAGTTCTCTGTGTGCCTGTTGCACCAATGTGAATGAGCTCAGTTATCATCACCCGCATCACCTCATTAAGTCCCTGAAGATCCCTAAAAGGAAGACACTGTTTCCATTCCCATTTTACAGATGAGCATACCAAAGTGCAGAGGGCAGGTTCAAGGTCACATGGCAGCCCCACCGCATACTCCCCCCACGCTTTGTGCATTCAAGTACAGTGAAGCGCATCCGGGTACATTCTGCCCATCATTCACCCTTGTCCTTTGCTGGGGGTCCCATCCCCATGTCTGTCTGTCCTCAAGGCTCTGCCCCAAGTTCTCATTACTCGGCCTTGGCCCAGCACACAGCAGGTGCAGCTGAGTCGGTTTCTCTTAAACCAAACCGAACATCTCCCCGTCACAAACACATCCTCCCTCCGCTGGGATCATCTGTGATTTCGGAGTAAGAAATTCCCTTTTTAGGGACGTCCTTCCCTTGAAGAGTCCCTGGCTATGAGAACACATCTCCATCTCCTCTGAGTTTTTATTGGTTTATTTGTTTAATGCTCAATTTATTAAATTCATAAAGCTAATAAACAAAACTCTGAAAACCAATTTTTTTCTGGAGCGTTTAAACATGGATTACAAATCTGATTAATTAATTTCTCTTAAGCCACTGACAACTGCAGAGAGGCAATGCAGTATATCTGATCCTTTTACCTCCAATAAAATTGGCTTCCTAATGTCCTGGGGACCCTCCAGCCTCTCCCTGCAGGTTTTCAGCCCCAGGTCTCAGACCGCAGAAGCATCAGCCTTGGAATCTTGGCTCTGTCACTTCCGAGCACAGGAACCGCACACAAGCCTCTTCTCTCTGAGCCTCAGTGGCCCCATCTGTTTGAGGCAGGCCCGGTAAGCAGGCAGCTTATCATTTCTTCAAGACTTCTGGCACCTGTTCACCATCCTCGCTGAGGAAAAGCCCCTCTGTCTTCTCCTCACTGTACCGCCATTCCTATACCCCATCGCTGCTTCTACAGTCTATGCAGCCCCTCACTGGGTCCTCAGTCCACGAGTGCCCAACACTATCAGGATAAGTCCCAAGACCTCATCATGGCGCTCAAGGCTCCACTCCAGCTCTGTCACAGCTCGGTTCAGATCTTCTGCTCCAGCTGCCAGGATTCTTGTTGCTCCCTGAAAACAGTCCTTCCTGCCTCCTTAACACTTAAAATCCCATCTGCCCCCAAAGTCTGTCTGCCTTCCTCCCTTTTACTTCTTGTTGAACTTCTCATCCTTCGAGACCCAATTCAAATGTAACCTCCTCTGTGAAGCCTTCCCTGAGACCCAAATATTTGTGTGTCTGAAGCCCTTACTGACCCAGAAATCAGAAGCTGGGTCTAATTCACACGCAGCCATCTGGCATTGAGGAGATGACTAGTGAGTGTTTGTTGAATGAATAATCTTGCGAGAAATGACATGGACAGCCCAGGTGGGACAAGAGAACATTGCGTACTTTGCTTCCAGAAGTTTGAGAATGCCACCAGGAAGCAAGACAAGTGAACTCACTGCTCTTGCCCCATGGCCCCCTATACAGCCTGGAATCCCAAATCCTAACTTCTACGTTGGTTAAATTCTTAACACACCTCCTGTTGGGCTGGAGTCCAACTGCACCCTCATCCCTAGCTCACAGGGAAAGCCCCAGGGTCGGAGGGCCATGTCAGTATTAAGTGACTCCCCTGGCCATAGTGATGGGGCAAGGCCCGGACACCTAGCTCAAGGGGGACCAATCCATTCTCTGTCCTGTGTCCCTCCCACCTCCTGCTCACCAAGAGCTTTCTAGCAGCCCCCTGGGCTTAGAGGTGTACTTTCCACATCTCCGGTACCAGCTAAGTGGCCCTGGGTCCCTCCCAGGCCTGTTTTGAGCCTCACTTTCCTCTTCTGTGAAAAGGGGGTATTGATCCTTCCCTCACCTGGTGATTGAGAATCGGTGAGTTTTAACCCGTGTGAGAGGGTCTAGCCCAGTGCCTGGCACAGAGGGCATCCTTGCAAGTGTGTGTCCCACTCCTTCCCCAGTCTCACCATGGTGCTGGGACACAGGCTCTGGAACCTTCTCTTCCTCACCTCCGACTTCATTTCAAAGCCCTCGACCACATCATTGGGTCTGTGCTCTCCCCATCTGTCTGTCTGTGCCTCTCAGGTATAGGCTTCTGTCAGATCCTTACTGAGGGCCACCCTGGGGACCAGGCAGATTTGGGCCTAGTTTCCTTTCGGGTCTCTCCAGGCCCAAATCCCACGGTGCCTGGGAACTCTCCCTCCGTGGGGAGGGAGCCACAGCCCTCTGGCCCACGGGCTGTACCTTCTCACTTCACCCAGCAAACACCCAGGGAGGCTGACTCTGAAACAAACTCATACAAGATGCTTGAGGAAAGAGTCAGGCTAAATCTGGTCCCTTGGGGGCTGACACAGCATGACAAGTGCCTTGAAAGGGTACACCTGGCAAGCTGGGGGGCACGGTCAATCTGGAAGAGGTCTGGGGACTTCCTGGGAAAGGGGACATGACAGTAATTAAGGTGGTTCTGAAGTCTGAGGAGTATGAATCCCAGCGCTGCTGCTTACTGTCCGACCCTGGGGCAAGGACCACAGTCCCCACCTTACAGGGAATCACTAGGGTGTGTTTAGCCTCTGGGTGCCAGGTTCGTGGGGAGGATCCCAGGATGGAATGGTCGCAGAGCGATCAGAGCAGCCTCCTCTGCAGTAAGCGCTCCAACAGGGGGCCAACATTATTACTGCTGGAGGGCTGTGATGTCTGTGATGACGCCCGTTGAGACATGAGCTGGAGTTCACAGGGGCCCAGGGGACGGGACCCCAGACACTCTTGGGGGTCCAGCTGCCGCTGCCAGAGTTTGCCTGTCACTTGGAGGAGCCGATGGGGCGAGAGCACGCAGAGGGAGCCGCCTGGCCTCCTCCCTCCCTCCCTCCCGGCGCGTTGACATCTCCCCCACGTGCCTGCCGCGTCCTTATCATTCCGGGCGTAGCTGTTTTTTATTTTGAGACAAAAAGGGGCCTGTTGATGGGGATCCAACTCAAACCAGCTGCAAACATCTGCTTTGATGCGGCGGCGGCGGCGGGCCGGGCGGGCGGCGGGAGCCGCAGGCGGGGGCCCCGGTGCGCGCGTCAATCACGCGGCTGGAATGCGCGGCGTGGCCGGGGCGCGCGGACCGGCGGCCGCAGGAGCGCGGGCCTCGCAGGGCCTCGTCGCGCCGGGGCCGGGCCTGCAGCGAGGGCTGCCCTGGAGCTTCCTGCGGGGGCCGCCGGCTCCGAGGCCCCCTTTGATCCGGGCCTCGGGAGCTGTCGGGAGCCCCCCACCCCCACCCGGCCGGGGCTGGAGGTCAGGGGGCCCGGGGCAGGGAGGGACGGGCACAGCCGGGAGCCCCGGATACCATCCAGGGGCCAGCCTGGCCAGACAGACATTCGGGGAGTCCCCAGGCATTTATGCAGTGCCTACTATGTCCGGGGCGGCTGGAGGTAGGGCAGTGAGCCAAATGCCCGGTCCCTCCCACCCCCATCTTCCATTCTAAGGGGTGAGGGGACAGGCAACAAATACGGGGCACTCAGAGTGCAACAACTGGTGACAATATGATGAAGGAAGATGAGGGGCAGGAGCAGCGGGGATGGCCAGGGCTTTTAGGAAGGGCAGTCAGAGGTCTTACAATGATATCTGGGAGGGAACGTTTCCCAACAGAGGAAAGAGCAAGTGCGAAGGCCCTGAGGCTGAGTGTATCGGGTGTTGGAGAAATGACAAGGAGGCCCTCATGGCTAATGCAGGGGAGTGACAGGAACGGGGGCTAGGATGTGCGGGTAGACGCAGGGCGCACGTCTTGTGGGGCGTTGGCTTCGTGGGAACGTTCTCAGCAGAGGGGGCATGTGATCTGGCTGACATTTGAACCAGGCTCCTTGGGCAGCTGTGCGGGGGTGGCGGTGGGAGCAGGGAGATGAGTTGGGAGGTTATCTCCATAATCCAGGCAAGAGATACTGCCTGCGCAGAGCCGGGGAGGTGCTGGAGAAGCAGTCCGACGTGGGATGCGATTTGCAGGTAGACAAGAACACCAGAGGATGGGCGGAGGAAGGATGGACACATGATTTGGGGGCCTGTACAGTGGGGAAGATGGAGTTGCCATTAAATGAAATGGAGACTGAAGCCAGGTGGAGGAGGGGAGAATGAGGAGGGTAGTTCTGGACACGTTGCGTGTGAGCTGCCTTCTAACAGCCACGTGGATGCGTCTAGGGGGCAGCTGCATATATGAGTCTGGAGTTCAGAGAGAGGCCCCGGCTGGAGACACTGAGAGCTGCCAAGACACACTCTCTTCTCTTTCTCTCTCTCTCTCTCTCTCTCTCTCACACACACACACACACACACACACACACACACACACACACTCCTAAGAATAAGTTGCTGTGTGCACACGGCCTGGCACCTGACAACTGGCCTCTCACCTTTGGGGCTATGACCCCTGCGGTGGGTGGAGGCAAGGCCCAGCCTCTGCCTCAGGAGGCTCTTTTCCATCGGGGGTACTTGGGGCTTCTCTGGGGGGTCAGACCTCTCCTAGTGATTTCAGGGAGTGTCAGTGTTGTGGGGCAGGGCAGGTGGAAGTCAGGACGTCCCATCCCTCTGGCCGTCCTCCCACATGCCCCTTCCCACCCTCTAGCCTGGGCCAACAGTAGTCGGAGGGCTTGTGGGCTCCAGGCCAGGCCCCAGGCTATGGGCTTTACCGGTGTTACTTTTATTAACCTTTGAGTTGAAGGAGTTGAAGCTCTTCCCTCTTTTTGCTGCCCTTCACTGATGAATTCCATTCACTGATGATTCTCTCCATCATTCATCCACCTAACATTCATTGAGCATCTACTATGAGCCAGGCCCTATGCTGAGCTCACAGTAGGAGTCTTTTCCTCCCACTGGCTCAACAGACCCCTCTGAGCTGATCCCAGGTACCTTGCCCCCATTCTCACCGAGTCACCAGCTCCTGGGTGCCAAACCCAGCAGTCATAGTTACTGTTATTACTCACTAAAATTGATGTTTCCTATATACCAGGCCCTGTGCCTTATTTGCACCGACCCCTCCCCCATAAGACCCCTTACAGGCAGGCACTGCCACTCCCTTTCCAGAAAGCAGGAAAGTGGTGCCCAGAGAGGGTAACACGGCCGCTCAGCGTCGGAGCTGCGATCAGAGCTGGGCCGGGGGCTCAGGGCTCTTGCTCACTCTCCCTGGGTCACTGCATGGTTTCCTGGACCTCCCTGTGCTTGAGGCCCTCTCCTGCCTCAGCCTCTGCCTCCCTGCCCACCGCCTCGAATGGCTCTGCACTTGCTCTCTTAGCTCAGGGCTGTTGGGCTCAGGACCTGGGCTGGGAGGTTGCAGAGGTCAGGGGCGGGCATGCAGGAGGAAGAGGAGAGACTGCACCAGGAGATGCAGAGGCCTTTGGGTTTCTCTCCAGGGTCCTGAGTGGGCAGAATAGGCCAGGCCCACAGCCATGTGCCCAGGGAGGGCTGCCAGATCCAGGGCAGCGCCTGATGGGGTGCAACACTGAGGGAGTGGCGGGGGTGGGGAGAGGGAGGGGGCAGGGCTGGGGTCCTGGAAGACTTCCTGGAGGAATGGGCAAGAAGGAGTGCAGAGGACTGAAAGGGGGACGGGGTCGGGCTGGGTTGGGAACAGGGGTGTGCCTGATTCCAGAGTCTGAACTCTGTTGTAGGGGCAGAGAAGCCGGGTGACCATTCTGCAAAGGAGAGGTTGAAAAAAAGCGAAGGTATGAAGACAATGGGGGCCATTTTCAGGGTTAGGGAGACCGTGGGTCAGTCATGTTGGATGTGAGAAAGGAGAAGGGTCAGGCTGGTGGCCTTGAATGTTGGGCTAAAGAGGACAGATCAGGTTTCTTTTGTTCCCACCTAGTCGTCCGTCCATCCACTCACACAGTCACTCAGCCTGCTCCGTCCGTCCATCCGTCCATCTATCCAGCCAGCCACCTGCCCAACTGTCCACCCATCTCCCACCCAGCCACCCTCTCAGGCCATCCATCCACTGCACCCATGCACGCAGTCAACCATGCAACACATATTGGGGCACTTGCTCTGTGCCAATCTTCTCCTCTGAGAGCAGAAACTGCCTTCTAAGGCTCTCGCTGTAAGACTTGTTGATTCTGCAAGCATGGACCAGACACCCGCCAGGACCGCGCGCTGTGCTAGGTGATGAAGAATCAGTGGGGACCACGACACAGGGGCACTTTTCCTCAGTGAGCTCCCGGTGTAATGGGGAACAGCGTTTCCCAAGGGAAAGGAGGTCCCAGAAGGAGAAGCCCCAGGCACCACTGGACAGCCTGACGCTGACCAGCTGACATTTTGGCCCCATCACTCTGACCCCAAGGATCTGGACCCCCTGGACGCAGACCACAGCATCTTAATTAGGATTATAACGACACTGATAAACTTCCTTCGAGTAAGTGTTTTCTGGAACGAACTCTGTTAAGACAATTTAATTTTTTGATCAATTTTCTTTCTAGTGCAGTTAAATAATTTACAACTTTTTCCTTTGCCATTTTTATTTTCCTGAACTTATTTTCATTGAGATAGATTATTTCCCACGAAAAATTTTCAATAAAGTTTTGCTCTGCCATCAGGTCTGTGCTCCAACTGCATCTTCCTGATTAGCAAGATCTGACTCTTCGCTGAATCTGTAGCCGGTGGTGGTTTCAGGGTTGCCGGCTGTGTTTAGTGCTGGTTAAGTAACACAGCCTCCAGGCTCCGCAAGGGTGGGTTTCCACGTTACCAACAAAACGACCCAAGTTTACGATCACACGTTTTATCAGGCCTTCAATGAAAACATGCTCAGGGTCAAAACCGTGGGGTCAAGTCAGACTTGTGGGTGTCACATGTTGAGTGCAAAGGCTGGGACCCCACAGGATAAGTGTGCTCCTTCTTGCCCTTCAGAGACGCAAAGACAGTGACCCCCTCCCTTGACATCCCTTTCTCCAGGTTAACCCCCCTGCCTAGGTTCCACACTCTGGTCATGAGCTTGAGTTTGTCCAAATAGCCCTTAAAGCCTAGCACCCAGCAACTTGGTCCTCCAGGGCAAGAAGAGCCATCGCCTCCCTTGTTTCCCACCCTATACTCCTCTTAATGTAGCCAGAGATATGATATTAACTTTGTCAGCCCAGTCAATGAGGGCCTCACCGCCCAGTCTCTCTCATGAGATCTAAATACCACCCCCTCCCCACCAACCTGTGCTCTTACAGTCAAGTTTTTGACCCCTACCCTAGCTACTAAATGTCAAACTCACAGGAACCAGCCCAGCTCCGTGCTCAGATAGTCACATATACCCCTGCCCTCATGTAGCGGCCTCCCCTGTAGGCGGACCTCACGACCACCCTGGCAGGTAAGAGTCCCTTGCTTACACAGGTCACCCTGTGTAAGCCCAGGTTAGCCTGGCTGGTAACCACCACATTCTCACCTTCCTGGAGGCTGGGGAGGTGGTTGGGGACAGGGGAGCAAATGTCCCATGGGTTGGGAGCCTGAGACCTGTGGGTGCCAGGACAGAGTCCTTGTGGGTGAGCAGAGCATGTTTCCCAGCCGAGCGGCCTGGGCGATGAACCTGGGAAGTGGGTGCACCAGGGCAGCAGGACTGGAGGCCGGGCGGCAGGCAGGAGGGGAAATTCTTCTGCAGAAGGAAGCCCTTGGGGGTGTGGCTGGCATTATTTCCTACCCACAGCCCAGCCCTTTGACAGGGAGGGAGAGGAGGCTCTGGGAGACCGACTCCTTGGGTCTCTGCGCTCCGGCGCTCCCCGCAGGTCTGGGCCCAGCGCCCAGGCTGGGCACCGCCAAGCACGGCCGCTCGAGGGGCGCCCGCCGGCCCGTCCGTTTAGTGGGTAACTGATCGCCCCGCGCCCCGCCCCAGCCGCCCGCCGCCCGCCGGAGCCGCTTAATCACCGCCCGCCCGGCTGCATTAGCATAGTAATGGCCTTTAAATTGAGCCTCTTTGTTTTTTAATTAAGCTCCCAGCAGGTACAGAGAAGAGCGATTATTGAGGAAGCTGCCAGCGCTAATCGCCCGCAGTCATTTGACAATTAAAAAGCGCCCGGCTTTAACCCTTTCCCCGCGCCCGCAGCAGTTCCCCCGGCATTTATCGGGCACCGACTGTGTGCACGCCTTCCTGGTGGGATCCGGGGACCCCGCCCCTAGTCACTCGGACAAGTCTCTGCCAATGACTCCATCTGGCTGAGGAGCACACGGAGGCACAGAGAGGTAACTTGCCCAGGACCACAGCTAGAGCAACGGGCAGTGGGGACTGGCAGACAGACGGCTGGAGAAGTCCAGCTGCTTGGCTCGCTTGGAGCACTGGCCACCTTGTGAATCTGGCAAAAGCCTTCTCGTGCTTCAAGGCCCGGGTGGGCACCTCCCCACCCCCGTGGCAATAGCCCCCTCCTCGGAATTCTCCGGGCATCCTCTCCTCCCTGCTGGTTCACGCATTCCCCAAATACGGTGTGTCAAGCTCAGTGCTGGGCACTCGGGACAGCTGTGACCAAGCCAGAAGCGGGCTCAGCCCATACGGACCTACACGCTGAGCAGGGAGATAGGGAACAGGAAAGACTGGCACAACAATGGGGCGCCTGAGGGGCTCAGGCAGCTGAGCGTCCAACTTCAGCTCAGGGCATGATCTCATGGTTCATGGGTTCGAGCCCCGCGTCGGGCTCTGTGCTAACAGCTCAGAGCCTGGAGCCTGCTTCAGATTCTGTGTCTCCCTCTCTCTCTGCCCCTCCCCTGCTCCTGCTCTCACGCGCGCTCTCTCTCTCTCTCTCTCATAAATAAATAAACATTAAAAAAAATCAAAAAAGAAAAAGAAAAAGAAACACAGTTGCTCCTGATCCTGATGGGGGCGCATCGGAGAAGACTTTCCTGAAGCCGGGTTTGGGCATAGACAGAGGAGGGAGAATCAGCCAGGCCGGGATGGGAAGCCCTGGACAGACCGGGTAGCAGAGGAAACTGTGAATGCAAAGTCCCAGAGACACGACCAGAATTAACCAGAAAGAAATGGCGCAGAGGGTGCGTGTGGGAACGAGAGGAGGCTGCAGAGTGCCAGCAGCCAGCATGAGGGTGCAGTGTCCTTGCAGATCCCCCCTACTTTAAAAATGTATTTAAAAAAATAATTGAATTTATTTTTGAATAGATAACGCATTGCATGGTTTGATATTCAAATGCACAAAAAGGTGTTGGCTGCGGTCTCCTCCACCCCACCCCTAGCCAGTCAGGTCTCCTACCCAGAGCAACCGAGGTCTACCATTCGCGCCCCCTTCTGAAGACATGAGATAATATGTAACACATACATACACCTGTGTGTATACCGTATTCCCCTCCCCCAACTTTTTTTTTTTAATGACACTGGTTGGGGTTTTTTTTTTTTGCATAAACACCAATTTACTCTAAAACTGTTCTCCACGCACCCACCCTCCCACTCCCACGCCGAGGACCCCATGTCCAGCCCGGAGCACTTCCTCTTACGGCAGCGGCTATCCTACGGTATGGGCAAACCCTTATTTATTTAACCCGTGTCCTGTTGAGGGCCCTGTGGTCCATTTAAAGGATTTTTGTCTTAATCTCAAGAGCCACAGGAAGCCATTGAAACGTTTTAAGTGGGGAGTGGCTTGAGCCATTTACGTTTTTAAAAGATCACTTTGGCTGTGGGGCCGGGACCAAGGGTGGGGAGTGCAGAGGGGAATGGGGAGAGCAGCTAAGGGGATCGCTGTCGGGGTGCCCCGAAGGTGAGAGGCAGTTCATCGGAGCACGATGCCACATGTAAAATGGACTGGGCATTGGGGTGGGTGGGAGGAGCCCTGGGTGGCTCCCTCCACCCTGTCACCCGGTTGGCTGCGTGCTGGATGGAAGGGCAGTGACTGAGATGAGGACACATGGTATTGCACGGGGGACCACGTGAAGATTCCAGGTCCGTAGTCTCCCGGTCTCACTGCACGTCAGCCTGCACAGTGTCCAATTCATCACGGGGGGCGGGATCTCCCCGCCAGGTCAGGCTCCCTGGATCTGATCCTTGTGCCCCAGCCAGTCCCCAGCCCCGTGTCTGCCTGTTCACTCTTCAGAGGGGCCTGCTGCTAGTGGCCCTGAGGCCCCCTTCCTCCAATGCAGGCTGAGCTGGCGTTTGTGAAGAGGGAGCAGCCCTGAGAAACGCTGCCAGCTGGCTTTTTAATAAACACAGAGGAAGCTCCCTGGGGCATGGGTGTGGGGGTGAGGAGGAGGGCTCTGGACAGAGGGCCAGATTTTGTCCCTGACCACCGCAGGAAGACATGCCCTTCGTGGCTCTTGGCTCCCTGGTGGGGCTGGGGGGCAGTGTCTGTGCCCTGGAGCTCCCCTCCCCTTGTCGCTTTGCCACCATCCCTGGCTCAGAGCTAAAGGTGCCCCCCAAGAGAGGAGCTGGGGTGGGGGCGGACAGGACCCCCTCTGACTCCACTTAGCCCGCAGGAGGTAGTGGAGTATGGGGCACTGTGGGCACTGAGGGGTTAACAGCCTGCGCACCCCCATCTATCAGCCAGCATCTCCCAAACAGACGGACAGACAAGGCAGCTGTCCAAACAGGCCTGTGTACCTGGCCACAGCCGCAGAGAGGACAGGGCAGTGGCTGTTTACTCTGCTCCCCTCCCCCACAGCCACACACTCACACGCCCTGGCAGGGCATTTCCATGCAACCTCGCCTTGGGGATGCACCCTCCACTCCTGAGCGAGACAGCTCCTAAATGCTCCTCTCTGAGATTAGGAAATGTCCCTGCGCAGGGCTCCGGGCTGGGAAGCGGGGGGGCCGTGTCTCGAAGAATTGGTGGCTGAAGTGGCTGGTTGGCCCAGCTGGGCCACAGTCACCAAGAGCTATAGGCAATGCTTCCCAGAGCGCGCACTCTGCCAAGAGCAGAAATGGAGTGGAAGCCTGGGGACCTGGAGAAACTGGGGCGCCTGGAGCATCACCATCTCAAATCGCTTCTTGGGAATATGTCTGCTCAGGGTGGAGATGGTTCTCAGTGGGGACTATCCGGGCTTCTAGGCCCCGTGCCAGGCCCCCTGGAGAGCTCCATTTCGGTGTCCCAGGACTCCTCACGCCTCAGGAGAAGCTGACCTCATTGACTGTCCTCCAGACGGGTGTCTCCTCCTTGGTCTCCATCTGCCGGAGGCCACCAGTAACCACCCTCACCTCTGCCTGAGCGACACCTGGGTCTTCCCTCTCCCTCAAGAGCTGTCCCCACATTTGACCCATCATCAGTCTCCTAAGTGGCTCTCAGATCTGTCCCTCCCCACTGGTGCTGAGTTGTCTGTGGGTCTGGGCTGTGTTAGGTGCCCACAGTGCCCAGCCACCAGCAGGCCACACCCTCTCCCTTTATCGTTTCCCCACTCACTTCCCCAGGTTCCTTCAAATGCCCCTTCCCTTGGGAGATCCTCCTGCAATGCCAGGCTCCCCACCTGCCCCAGCACTGTGTATTGAGCACCTGCTGTGTGCCTGGCTCTGGGGGGAGCTGATACATTATTTATCTCTTTTCCCCTCCACCCTGTAGAGCAGGGGAAATGACCAGCCACTTCACAGATAAGAAAACCGAGGCTCAGAGAGACACCAGGCCTTGCGCCATGCCTTGCAACTACAAAGTGTCAGAACCTCAAAAAAGAGAGAGGGCCAGTGTGATTTGGTAAAGAGACTCTTGCTTATATGTGAGCTGAGTTTCTAGTGCGGTGCCTGGCACAGGTGGGCAGCGAGAGGGGCACAGTTCTGACCGAGTCCCTGTTGCGAACTGCCCCAGGGATCTCTGGACCTCACCGCTACCAGGCCATCACCGGTGTCACAGCTGGCAGTGGCGCCCCCGCATCCCCAGAGCTTTCTGCGTCCGGCTTTACGGAGGACACTGAGGCTCGGAGAGCGCGGCTCGTGTCCATGCTCGTCCGGCTGGGACACGGTGCAGCCGGGATTCTGTCCCGGGCTGTGCATCACCCGCCCCCCGCCCCCAGGGAGGCCAGGTCCTGGACCTCTCCTCAGCAACCCCCACCCAATGTGACATCTTTATGGCACATGCTGGGTCTGTGAAGGCCTGGATGGGGTGACGGGGAGGCAGGACACCTCTCAAGTAACGGATTGTAAATTCCTGGGCCCCGGCTTTCCATCCCTAACAACCTCCTCCAAGGGCTCACAGCGCCTGTCCCTTCGCAGCCAATTTAAATGAGGGGTCCCAGACCCTGGGCGTAAAGCATTCCAGACTTGGGAGAGGGGGCAACTATTGTTTCTCTGGGAAAAAAATAAAATAAAATAAAATAAACCGGGTCTCTGCAGCTTCTAATCACTCTCACATGTGCTGTGTGGTTCCCACTGAGGACAGCCCTCTACAGTGTAGGAGCCCCTCACGGGCACAAACCCCGCTTCTCCCCGCAGCCCGTGAAGGAGGCCCTGGATCCCCATTACCCAGTGAAAGAGACTGAGGCCGGCGGGAGAGAATACGGAGCTACATGTGCTGGGCCCCCATCCATTTCATGCCAGACTCGGGGTCTCATCTAATCCCCCAATAATCCCCCACTGACTGGCGATCCCCATTTCTCAGAGGGGACAACTGAGGGCCTTGCTCAGGGTCACCACCAGGATCTCCTTGGGCAGACAGGCCCCCTTGGAATCTGAACCTCGGCCCTTCTGACTCCAGACCGGGAGGCCTTTGCCCTATGCAGTGCGGCCTCCCCAGGTGAGGAGCGTCCGAGGCTCCTTGGAAGGTCCCAGCAGCCCTGCCCTGGCCCGGTCCTCCCGGCACCACAGCTGGGGCCTGAGAGCGCCAAGGCTGGTTTTTAATAAGGAAGATGAATTTTCTTGGAAGCCCAAGGTTTGTGGGGGGGAGGGGCAGCAGAGGCTGGCGACAGAGGCTCTCTCTCTGCCCTTCTGGTGGGAGGGGAGTAGAGGCCTGGCCCAGTGGCCTCTCTGCTGGCTGCTGGGGGCCTGGGCTGTGGGGGGCCACCGCCCCGGGCCTGGAGGGAGCTGGCTCTGTGCGGCCCGCGCTCTCCCCGTGTAAGCCCACAGGATATTACACTGCCTTTGTGTGCCTGGTGACCCAGCTGCTGGTTATTGAAAAATTCCACCGCTCGGTGCAGGGCAGGCCCGCTGACCCCTCATCCCGGGACGCGCCTATCTTTCAAAAGATACGGGATTAGAGAGCCAGACCCGACCTGGAGCAAAGCCCCGTCTGGGGTGTCTGTGTTTTCCTGGCCTCTCGGGATACTGGCTGGAGTGGGCTCTTGGCGCAGGATTTAATTAGTTGGAATCAGCCTGTGATTACTGCGACGACTATTTACCCAGCCACTCTGCAGTCTGAGCCCTGCTCGGAACAAAGATGGGCCCCTCGGCCCCGCTGGCCAGGCCAGGGGCCCCAGCTGAGCCTGGGCCCAGCTGCTGGGAGGGGAGGGCGGCGGGCCTGGCCAGGCCTTCTGCTGGCGCACCTCATTTAGCCAATATTTGTGGGTTTTTGCAATGCAAAGCATCTACGTGGGGCTTTTAAAAAATTAAAGCATCTCAAGAAATTTATGGCCGATTTCCGAGCCGGGGCCCCTCCCCCCAGCTCACGGCTGGCGGTGGTAGCCGAGCAGAGCTGGGTTTACTGGGAGGGACCGAGTCCTGAGGACGGGCGTGCGTGAACCGGGTGTGGGGGCTGTGCCTGGGATGCCAGGCCCTGAGACAGCTGAGGCACTACCCTCGTCCCATGCTTCCCTTGCCACCCACCTGCCACCTCCGATGCCCTCTGGCTGTGTGTCTGTCTGTCCTGCGCGTCCCTCCAGGAAGCCACGGTGGCAGCAGCTAGCTTGGTTAGGGAGAAGAGGTCTGCGTGTGTGCCAGCCTCCTGATTCTCATGCCTACTCACTACCGTGTGAGTTCGCTTGTTCCACAGACTCCCGCCGTGGCTCACAGGACTTTACCCGTACACACACCTCTCTGTACACACGCATGTGCGCACACCTGGATTGCACACGCCGGTAGTCTACAGGCCCCCACTCATAGCCACCTACACACGCCTGCCAATACTTGCGTGGGGTTCGGCACTATATGTGGACACCCCCGTACACACGCACGTGTAGCCACTCACACCTACCGAAACGTCTGTTTCTGCCCTACCTTGCTGTTGGCACAAATATGAGGGTCTGCGCCCATGTGCACCCACACATACTCATGTACAACTATATCCACGGGCTAATTTTGAGCAAGTTCCCACGTTCAGTCACACACAGGACTGCCTATATGCCTGTGAGCACACACAGATGCACACATGCTTCTACCTGTGGGGACATCCATTGCCTCTACTCACGTAGGCATATGTCTGGCCATGGGAGGCTGCTGGGGCCATTTCAGGGACTGCCCCTTAGAGGGGTGTCACCTAGATCCAGGGTCAGGTGACTGCTCTAGGAACCCAGTCCTGCTGGCCTACATTCTGGAAGGGTGAGCACAGGCCACAGACACTCTTGGGAATTCAGATTTGGCAGACCTCTCAGGGCCCGGTTTCTAGAAGAGCTGCCAGGCTGAGGTCCAGGGCAGGGCTGGCCTGGCCCCTGCCCTTCGGGCAGGTCCTGCCCACAGGTGTCATCAATCCCTGGCCCAGGAGCCCTGGCCTCAGCTTCCTCTGAAGGTGTCATCCCTTCCCCATGCGTCCCCCCACCTTGGCCACGGTCACAGGGTTCCTGTCCTGCTTTGTGGTCTGGGATGCTGGGAGGTCATCCCCGGGGGCAGGGGCAGGAGACTGGGATGCCCAGATGCCATGCTCCTATGGCCTCCCTTTTCCACCCTGCCCTAAATACAACTGACCCACAGCCCAGAGCCACATGGCCTCAAGTACATAGACACACCTATAACACACGTACATATCTACGGCCACAGGTATGTACCCCAAGATGACCCAGGACACATAGAGGCACATACACTGTCACGTATCCACCCTTTACTCCTGTGGCTCTGCCCCCCATCTTCTCTGCCAGTGCAAACCAGACTCCTCCCTACCCTTCGCCCCTGCCTGCCCTTCCTCTCTCCCTCTCGTTGGGGCCAGGGCTGCTCAGAGCTCAAGTGCCCAGAGAGCCCCCTCAACTGGGTTGCACTCAGGCCTGTCACAGTCTCCGTGTCCGTTTCTAAGTGGCAAATGAGTCTGACTGCATCTGGGTGCCTTTACCCAGTAAAGCATCTGTGGTGGTTTAACAAAGGAAGAAAACAAGCAAATGCTTTCCCCACACTGGGAGCCAAAGGAGCCAGCAGCCTGAGGGCTTCTTGCTCCCTGCTTGGGTATCATCCTGGTGAAGCCCCGGGCCTGGGCGGGGTGAGAGCCGGGGTCACAGAGCAGTGGGGCTTCTCTGGAGTCTGGAAGATGTGAATTCATCTCAGGGTTGCGGCCTTGGGCCCGTGCCTTCACTCCAAAGCCTGTTTCCTCATCTATCAAACAGAAGGTTACAATCTGCCTTTGCAAGCTTCCGGTGAAGATACAGTGAGCTGGTGAATTGCTGAGCGCCCAGGACAGTACTCAGGGGGTGATCCCCATACCCTTCCAGAGCCTGACCCCCCGCCCCCCCAGTACTGAGGTCCCTGCAGGCCCTCGGCTTCAGTAAGAGTTCCTGTCCCTGAACCCCAAACACCAGAGCATTCCCTCAGAGTCCCTTCCTCGCTCCCTTTCACCTCCCGAGCCAGCCCGGCTCCTGCCTCCTGGCCAGCCATGCTCTGAGGAGACTCTGTCCTTACCCACTGATGCCAAGTGTCCCCGTGCCTCCTTCCTCAATCAACGGGGTTGCAGTTTCCTTCACTTTCCCAAACCACCATTCAGCTGAAAGTACCCCCCCACCTTCCAGACCCAAGGGTCGCCTCCCTCCCTCCCTTCCTTCCTTCCACTGGTCAATGTTTATTGACCAGCTATTACGTACCAGGACTGTGCAAGGGGCTGGACATCTAAGCTTATACCCTCCTCTGCCATTTGCCACATTTAGCCATCCCTTCCTTCTGCAAACTATAAAGGTGTATGGCTTGGCCTCTCCCCACACGCATTTGCAAGTTCCTGGCTCTCCTTCTCTCTCTCTTTTTGTAAATGTTTATTTAATTTTGAGAGAGAGAGAGGGAGAGAGAAAGCACCAGCAGGGGAGGGGCAGAGAGAGAGGAGGACAGAGGATCCAAAGCACAACACATAGGGCTCTGTGTTGACAGCACAGAGCCCTATGCGGGGCTCAAACTCACAAACTGTGAGACCATGACCCGAGCCAAAGTCAGATACTTAGCCAAGTGAGCCACCCAGGCGCCCCTGGTTCTCCATCTCTTAAATGCCAGGACCCCCAGGGCTCTGTCTTCTTATGGCTTCGATGATCACTTTGATGCCAAAAGCTCTCACGCCACCATCTCCGGTTCTGTAGCATCAACCCACCCTTCAAGCCCCCCCTCTTCCTCCTCTGGGCTCCAGACCCCCTTTACCCACCTGCTTCCTGGGCTGCTCTGAGTGGGTGCCCCCAGGGCAGCACAGCTCAATGTGTTTACAGCCTAGTTCCCATCACACAGCACATGTGCACGAAGATATATGTACAGGGACGTTTGCTGATATATTGTATGCATGTGACAGCCAAGCACTGGCTACAGCCCAAAGGGCTGTTAATGGGGGGTGGGGCTTGGGGGTAGGAGGGCTAATAAATCACAGCTCGCCCATTCCCTGGACTGTTACATCGTGGTTGCAGAGACAGAGGGAAATCCACGTGCACTGACACGGGCAGATGTCCTCGGCATGTGGCTAAGTGGAGCGAGCAAGTGCAGGGCAGAGCAGTGCTGAGAAAATACGGATCCTGTAAAGAGGAAAAAACCACGTGCACGTGCACAGAACATGCTCGCGCACAGGGAGGAAAGGCCTGGAACGTTACCCATCAGTCAACTGACTGCCTCTGGGAAGGAGTTAGGGGAAGGGGCTGAGGACTGTCCCATTTTGCTTGCCTTACTTCTGCTTTGTCTGAAAACATTTTTAAAGTTTATTTATCTAGAGAGAGAGAGAGAGAGCAGGAGAGGGGCAGAGAGAGATGGGGAGAGAAACACAAGCAGGCTGCAAGCCACCAGTGCAGAGCCCGATGCAGGGCTGGAACTCATGAACTGGGAGATCATGACCTGAGCTGAAACCAGGAGTCAGAGGCTTAGCGGACTGAGCCACGCAGGGGCCCCTGCTTTGTCTGAATTTATTTTACGACGAGCAACAGTGACTTCTATCATATAAAAAAGAGAGGCAGTGCCCGAACCTGGTTTGTCACTCCCCCCGGGGCTCTGCTCCTTCTGACCACCTCTTCTGGAGGTCACATCCCCACGCTGTGCTCCCAGGCTAAGGTGCAGGCCTTTTCACACACGACTCCTCTTCCCCATGCGGCACACCTCATCCCTGCACACCCACCCTGCTGGCCCTTACTCTGGCCTCCTGGCCCCTCTGCCTGCCTCCTGGCTCTCTGGGAATGAAAACCAAGCCTTGTCCCACCCTGCTCAGAAGTCATCAGAGTATCTCCACTCAGCAACAGAGCAGAGCAGCCCCGATGTCCACGTCCACGTCCACGTGTGTCCTCACAGTCCTCCCCAGCCAGCCAGAGCCTCCCTCCCACATCTCATGCCGAAAGCACTGAGCTGGTGCCAGCCAGGGGAGGGACCGCAGCCACATGGGCTGCTATCATCAGTGCTGGTACCTTGGCAACTCCCTCCCACCTCCCTTCTTCCTCTTGCCCTTTCTTTCTTCACCCTGATTCCCCCCTACCCTTTCTCTCTGGCTGCCTCCCCTTCTTCCTTCCAGAGGTGGATTTGAGGCTCCAGCCACACAAAGGCAGGCTCCCCCTGATCTGGCCCCCCGCTCTCGCTTGATCAGTCTCACGCAAGGGCTCAGCTACTCCACGAGCTGAAACCCTCGCCCCTACCTCTGCGCCTCTCCCCCCCCCCCCCGCCCCTGTCCCTTCTCCTGGCCTGCCTGCTGCCCCCCAGGGCTGTCAGTGAATGCTTTCCATCCTTCAAGGGCGAGATTCAATGGCTGCTTTCTCCACAGGGGCTGCCTATGCCCGGCATCCTCTTGGGGGCTGCCATTCGTGATGCCCTGGGCCCCTGAAGGGTGGGGAGCTGGGCGGCCAGACCTGGGTTCAGATCAAGTCGGTCAAATCTCAGTTTTGCCATCTGTAAAATAGGGCAAATATGGCTGCTGCCTCATAGGTTGCCACGGGATTACTGAGCTCCGAGGCACAGCACCTCAGCACAGAGACAGGCATGGGTGCCCTAGAAGGACTCCTCCTCCGACCTTTGTTTCCGGGCCACGCTGCAGCCTCTCAGTGCAAGTGCTTTCTGGTTTTTGGTCAGTTTTTGCATTAACCCTGGAGACAATGGTGCAGCCCTCAGGGAGGGCCTGTGCTCCCATCCTTGTGTGTGTGTGTGTGTTGGGGGGGGGGGGGTTGGTCTCTGTGCAGGGGACACAGCTGAGATGCCCCAGGCTGGCATCCCGGGGGCGGGTGGGGGCAGCTGGTGCCTGCTCTGTTCAAAGGCCAGCAATTCTCCACGGCTGGCGAAGGGCGGGTGGGGGGTCAAACGGGGGCCCCTCCTCCTGAACGGTCCTCAGCCCAGGGGAGGGAGGTGGTCCGATCAGAGACTCAGTGACCCCACCCCCCCGCAGCCCAGCACTGGGATCGCTGGAGGGGCCTTTGTTTTTCTGGAAAAGAGGGGCTGCCTGTCTTTGCCCCCGAGGAGCCCTCCTGGAGCAGCCCCGCTGGCCGCCGGCCACTGCGAGCCCCACGCTGGACGAGCCTTTTTGCCAACACTCAGTAAATACTCAGTACTGCATTAAAGCAATAAATAGTCATTTTAAGGAAACCGAGACTCAATTTAGCCACCAGAGTCAGGAGCAGCGGTTAGCAGGGCTGCGGAATGTCACCGCACAGCTGGCAGCCCCGCCCCCATGGCCCCGGCCCCCAGCTCGGAGGGGGAGGCCGAACAAAGGGCCATGCCAGGCTGTACCACCCCTCCCCCCAAATCAGGTTACCGGCTGGGGGGGGTGCAGCTGGGCTCAGCCAGCAGCTCCCTGGAGCTAGAGGAAGCCGGAGAGACAGGCAGGCATGGTGGGAACACCCCACCCCCACCTGGGGACAACAGTGACCACTATAACAATAGCAACCCTGTCACGGAGGAGACTGCAATCCCCACTGAGCGGGCACACGCTTGGTGCCTAACACCGGGCTAAGTACTGTACACGTGTCATTTTATTGAACGCGTCACCCTCTCTCGTGAGGTATAGACCTTGCACCCCACACCCCATTTGCAGGTGGAGAACCTGAGGATCAGGAAGGGCATTCCTTCGGTCAAGGACAGGGAAGATTTTGAGCAACTTGGGCGTTTCCTGAGCACCTAGTACAAGGCCATACCCCTGCTCTAGCTCGGCTCCCTGACCGCGGCCCTCCACCTGGGCCTGACAAGGGGGGGCGTGCTGCTCCCTGCCCTGAGCCTGTCCATCTGATCAGGTCGGGGAGTAGGCTGGGCGGAGTGGGGGATTTGGGGGGCCAGGGCCTGTGACTTGGTCTCCGGAGTTATGCGGGCAAAACAAACAAGGCTCCTCTGTGAAGGGCTGGGGGATTTGTGCTCATTGCCATGGAAACTCCACAGCGCATGGGGGGGGGGAGGGGAGGCTGGCGCTAGGCTCCCCTTCACAGATGTAAGACCCCCACAGCCTCAGACCTGGGGCCGGCTGTGGGTGGCCTGGAGGCCGCTGGAGGCAAATGAGGGGTGGCTGGACTGGTGTCCCCCTTGGCTGTGGTGGGAGGCAAGACCCTGGCAGAACTCAGGCCAGGCTCCATGGGCGCTGCTGGCACGGGAGGTCAGAGGAACCGTCAGTGAGGACGTGCCAAAAATACTAGGCAGAGATAAGAGCGGCAGCTCCTACCCACTGGGCTAAAAATAGTCCCAGGCTGGGAGGCGGAGAGGCCAGGGAGGGGGATTCCCCACGGACGGCCTGGCCCATTGCCCCCGCGCCACGGGTGGCCCTGTCTGGGATGAGCCCATTGCACCGGTAGGACAACCGAGGCCAAAGGCAGGGCGAGGGCCCTCGCAGGCTGTCTCGGAAAAGGCACTCTCAAGTATGAGTGCCGGCTCTGTGCCAGGGGCTGTGTGGCACGTGCCAGCGGGTTTCATTTCTTCCACAGCAGATCAGGATGGGATGATGGTAGTGACGATAGCCGCAGTTGTTAACGTTTATTGCGACTCGTTATCTGCCACGTACCACTCTGAACACCGAATGTGCTTCATCTCATTCCAGAAATGAGGAAAAAATTATTCTTGTCCCCACTTCAAAGATGAGCAAACTGAGGCTCGCAGAGGTTCCCTTACCAAAGCTACACAGCTGTGGGGAGTGGCAGAGCTGGGATTTGAACTCGAGTCTCTTCGACCCCAGCGTTTTTAAACCTTAGATTGTGTAGCTGAGATCAGCAAGGCCCAGAGAGGCATAGTCACTTGCCCCAGGTCACACAGCAACAGAGCTAGGACTAGAACCCAGGGTTTTCTGGCTTCCAGGTCCCAAGTGAGTCATCACAACCAACGCCATCTTCCTTGCCAGCAGTGTCTGGACTGTGCCCTTTTGTTCTTTCCATCTGGCAGCTCTGCCCCCACTCCAGCCTCGTCTGTCTGTCTGTCTGAACTGAGGGTACCAGCCTCCCTGCCTGTCCCCTGTGGCACAGCCCCGCCCAGAGGAAGGCCAGGCCAGGGCCCCGGGCTGCCCTGTCTAGACACCGCTCGAAACTCGGCAGCGGTGGCCGCTCTCAAGGGCCCGGCCTGGCTGGGCCCGGCAACAATGGGCCCTCTGTGCCCAGCTCGGGGCCTGCTTCGACAGGCCGCCCACCGGTTCCCAGCCCAGCCCCGGCCCCACGCACTTCCGCCATACCTCCCCAGGCCCCTGTGCCCACCCTGGGAGCAGGCATCCCTCCCCTTGAGGGCAGGGCGTGGGAGTCGCACGCGGCTAGACCAGGGAACTGGTTCTGCAGAATTCCCTGGGCTGCGCTCCCAGGCTGGGAGCCAAGAGGTCTTCAGGGGCAGGAACCAGGCCGGACGCCGCTCGCAGGCTGTGACATCTCAGCCTCCACCACCACCACCCTCAAGTAAAGAGGCTCCTGGCCCCATCTTCCAGCGAGGGCAACTGAGGCTGAAAGGGAATGCCCAGGCTTCCACGTGCCGAGCGGTCACTTGTGCCAGGCCCGCGTCAAGCACCGCACGTGGGCCACCTCTCAGTCGGCACAAGCTCTGAACCCAAGGCACCATCTTCACCCCAATTGTTCAGATGACAAAGACGCAAGCCGAGGGAGGGAAAGTGACTTTCGTAAGGCTACGCCGCTGGCGGGGGGCCAAGCAGGGGCTGGCAGTGGCACCCAGGTCTGTCTGACTCCAGGTTTCTTTAACCCTCAGGGTGCTGGGGCGAGAGCCTGTGGGAGGAGGCAGAGGGCAGGGGGCCCTCCCGCTCCGCAGGTGCCCTCTGTGCCCGGTGGGCCCGGTGCTGGGAGAAAGGCCCACTCCGGAGCCATTCCGCCTCCACAATCCCCGCATTGTTGATTCATTAGGTAATTTCCCTGGAAGTACCAGCTGTTCGGAGGGTGGGGGGATGACTGATTGAGGCGGCGGGGGGTGGGGGGGATGTATGGGGGGCATGGGGGGGGCGCTGCAGCCTGCCCAGGCTGGGGCAAAGGTCATATCTGGCCAGGTGTCCTCCCTCCCCGCTGTGGCGGGCCGCACCTTGCAGGGACCCCCGGGGGCTCCGAGGACAGTGAGGGGCAGGCCCAGCCCTCCCACCAGGGCCTGGCATTTCCAGGTGCCTGCCCGCTGCCGGGCCATGGCCCCACCGCAGGCTGGTGGGCGGGGAGGAGCAGGCGGGGGACCCCACCGGGCCCCACAGAGCCCCAGGCTCCAGGCTGGCCCAGCTGAGCTGCGCAGTGGGGAGGGGCAGGAGGGGCGGGAGGGGCCTCCCTCCTCTACGGCTCCTCTGAGCCTCTCCGTGGCCTCGGGCTGGCCCATTAAACCTGCCCCGCTGCCCAATAAACAGACAGCAACCATGCGCTTCGGCTCGGCTTCGGTGCCCCCCGCGCGCCAGCCCTGCGCCCCCCCACCCCGTGCAGCTGCCCCGGATGGGTCTGCCTGCCCCATCCCCGGCTGTCTATGCTGCCCTGCCCAGAGGCCTGCCCTGGCCGACTGCAGCTCCCAGGGAGGGCCCAATGCCCCCTGCTGCATCGGGTGGGCACACCGGCCCCAGAGGCGGCCCTGCATCGGCCCTGCATCAGGATCTGCTGGCCTCAGATCACCTTGCGTGGGGTGTCCGCACTGGCCTCAGGGGTGGCCCTGCGTGGGGTGCCCCCACTGTGTCAGGGTATCTACAGTGGCCTCGGAGGGTCTGTGCGCAGACGTTCTTCCCCAGGCTCCCCCTTTCCCATCCCAGATCTTAGATCTTCCTTTTTTGGGGACACCTTCCGTGGGTTAGGTGCTCGGGCTCTGACCCTCCAGGAGGTGCCTGTGCGTGTCCCTCACTGTGACAAAGGCCCTACCAAAGGCCCTGACACTGTCTGTTTCGCCGCTCGTGTCCTCAGTCCACGCAAAGAACGACAGCAGCCACGGCGTGGGGCTGGCTCGGGGAACGCCGATGTGAGATGAAGGGAGGGACAGAGACGGTTACGTGAATGCCACCCGAAGTTTCACTGCAGCCCTGCAAGCAAGCTGACCTACCATATTCAAGCACTGCTATGGCGCTTAGTGTGTTCCAGGCTTCGACACTGGCGCTTTACCCGTATCACCTCAGTGACCCCTCCCAGTGCCGTGTGGAGGTGGCTATTGTCACCACCCCTAGCTTACAGATGAGAAAACTGAGGTACAGAGAGGTTACCTAACTTGCCCAAAGTCTCGGTGGTCGAGCTAGGGTTTGACCCAGGCCACCTGTCTCCAATGTCCACATGCATTGCTACCCTATTACGCTGGCCTCAGAAATGACTTCTCGGGCAACTCCAAGAGCATCTACACTGAACACAGAAAGTTTACACTGCCTTGGCCACGCCAGGACAGCCTCCAAGGTCAGTGTAGACATACAGGGCAATCTCTGAAACCAGGCCAGTGTCCACAGCCAGAAGAAGGAGCAGGGCCCCTGCCCTGACCTGAATGCGGAGGAGGCTGGATGAGCCTGGGCCAGCCCTGCTGGGGTGAGGGACGGTGGGGGGCGGGGGTAAGTGCCTGCAGGGCTGGCCCATTCCTGGCCCAGCTGGGACACAGGAGGGCCTCCTGGGGGCGGCGTGAAATTGTCATTCTCTACTGAAGGGCTGCTGCTGGAGGGAGGCTTCCGGGCCCAGCTGGGAGGGGGGTCAGTGGGCGCCCCTGGACACGTTCCGCCCAGGCCCAGGACCCTCCTCACCACCTGCCCAGCACTGGTGGCCAGGACAGGAACCAGACAAGCCTGGGGCATGAGTTGCCTGAAGCTGTCATGCTCTGTGGGGCAGGGGGTCCATTCAGGCCTGTGACAGGACCCTTCTGGAGCCAGACAAAAGGCACCAGCTCCCAGCAACAGAGGAAGTAGTGTGCCTGTGTGTGTGTGTCTGTGTGTGTGTGTGTGTGTGTGTGTGTGAGAGAGAGAGAGAGAGAGAGAGTCTGCATGTGTTTGCACGATCTCTGTGCGTCCATCTGCCTTTATGTGTATCTGTCTGTGTCTATATGAGGCCCTAGCAGACCCACCCCCAAACATGCCGGCCCCAGCCCCGGAAAAGCGCAGCCTCTTAGCCCCTGGAAAGGTCTTCCTCATCCTGCACCCTAGCCCCAGGTCTGGCCTGGCCCATCCCATGGTGAGGCTTCTGAGAGCCTTTGGCCCCCAGTGCAGACTTCCTGCCTCCACCAGGAAGTCCTCCTCACCCACCAAACTAGACCTGAGATGGGCAAGGGGCTCTCTGGTTTGGGACGCCCGGCCTCTCCTGCTGCAATTAATGCAAATGACTTTCCAAGGTTTTGGTTTGATAATTTGATTATTTGTTCTGCATTTATCTCAAGCAAAGTGGATGACAAATAACTGCAAACTAATGTGATAAAAACCATTTATAAAGCTGCCTCGTTCGGGGGCCTTCTCCTAACTATTTATGACAAGGTAATAATGCTGCCGTGTGCGTCCGCCTGACTTTAAATTGGTTACTTAGAGGCATGATGGATGAGGGGCGAGGCCACCTTCTTCTGAGGAGAGCTCCTGATTTCTGATCTCATTTTTGAGGATAATGAATTATATCTAATTAGACCTTCCCAAATCTAATCAGGAGGTGGGAATGTGGACCGGAGGGAGGGGCTGGCAGGCGGCAGGGAGGGCAGAGGGTCAGCAGGCGGGGTGCCCCCAGACCCCTGGAGGCCTGGCTGCCTGGGGGAGGGGGCAGCCCAAACTGAAAGACTGGCTTGCTTCCAGCCCACTCCCCGTGCTCTGGCCAAAGAGATCTAGAGCTGACAGGTCCCTCCCTGGCTGTGGGCCCTTCCTGACTCTCTTCCCCCAAACTCCAAACCTGGCAATTGGCACCCTTTGCAGGCTCAACCCCTCCTGCCCCGCTGGCCTCATCTCTTATCCTTCCCCCAGTGCCTACAACCCAGCCACCACGCCTCCCACAAGCGGTGTTCTTATTCATGCCTCCTTGAGAGTTCCCTCTATGTCCTCTGCATCTAGGAGTCTCCAACTTGGCTCTCATGTTCCTTAGCCCCTCTTTGGAGAAGATTTCTCCCATATTACTGCTACTTCCCCCAAGCAAAGCCCCAAGGCCCCTTGTTCATCCCTTCACCAGACTGCTAGCCATGCTGGCCCTTGATGCTTAAATGCATTTAAAGGCAGCAGTCCTTCTGGCTAGACAGAGCTCTGTACCAAGTGAGCAAAGTACAAGATGGATTTCAGTCTTCTACTCACTTCCTTGGCTGGGTGCCCTTGTGCAGTGAACAACCTGAACAACAGTACACAGACAGTCTTAGGTGCCCTCACCAAACTGGGAGCTCCCTGGGGTTCCCTTACTTATCTCTGTATGTTCCATGCCCAATATGGTGGCTGGCACACAGCACATCTTCACTCTTTTCTTCCTGAATGCCTGCCTTATTGAATGGGCAGAAGCATCAAGACCATCCCACTTTAAAAACTCTGGCCCAGGAGCTGCAAGACTAGGGTATCCATGTCCCTGTGGAAGTGGCGAGGTCTCTGCGGTGAGGATGCCCTACCGTCCTGCCTCATGAGGCCTCTGGGATCCAAAGCCCACGGGTCTCTCCCTCTCCCCCGCTCCCCGTGCAGGCGGGCAGCCCTGCTTCTAGGCATATGGCAAGCCTGGAAATAAGTCAGTTTTGGGTAGCAGCTTACGCGTTACAAGCAGAGTTGTGTTTGCAGAGAACTAAGAGTATGATCAGATTCCCAAGTGCACTTTGCCTGTTTTGTGTATTTTGTGGGTCACAGAAAACACCTTCCCTGTCTTTAAAAATGAGCTCTGCTGCTTTCTGTGCGCTGCCATGTTCCTGCTCTCCAATGTCCTTGTTTTCCTTCCCAGTCACATGTCCACTTTGTCAAGCTGGTGATGCCTGCCTCTGTGAGAAGCCTCTTTCATTCCAGTGCTTTTATCTTGTTGGTTTCCTGCTTGCTTTACTTTTTTTAAGAGCTCAGAATAAAATGTAATTAAATACCGAAAAAATGCAGACGTGTTGCTTAAAAGGTAGCAAAGGGGCCAGGTGAGTGGCTGGGAGGTGCCAGTACCAACTCTGAAGAGTGTGATTCCTCCTCCCGCCCGGTGATGGGCAAATGCTGGCTCCATGATGGAGGACAGTCTGGGGGAACTGGTGCACAGCATCTCCAAATATGGCTACATTAAGTGTTAACATCAGGAGACCTGGTGTTCCCCAGCTCAGGGGTTCTCATCCAGGGATGATTCTGCCCATTCTGCAGCCCCCACCCTGCCCAGGGACCTTCTGCAGTATCTGAAGGCATTTTTGAGTGTCACGATGGCGGGTGTGGTGCTAGTGGCATTTGTAGGTAGAGCCTGGGATGCTCTCAATGCGTAGGCCAGCCCCCCACAGGAAAGGATGACCTGGGCCAGGTCAATAGCACCTGGACTGAGCAACACGGCCATCTCATTGTGGGGTAGACTCTCACCAGAGCTCAGCTCTAACCGGCCGAAGGCACAGAGACCTGAGGGATGGATAGCAGCAATCTGCCACCTCCCTCCCAAGTGGCTTGCCAAGTCCCTCGAGTTCTCTGGATCATCACATCCTTCCTTCCTTGCATATTGCCCTAGAAATGCCTTCTCTGAGCAGCTTCTGAGCCCTTCGTCTTGGTCTTTTTGAAACTGGGAGTTAGGGGACGCAGCCTCTGTTGATGATAAACTATTTTACTTCACGGAAAGGTTTAATGAGAGCCTCTGATGGGCAGGCACCACACAAGGGTTTGGGGTTTGACACGTGTCCATGTCCCATTCCTCATATAAGACACCTGCAAAAAATGAATCTGGTAACAGGAGGGGAAAAAAAATCTCTGCTGCTGCAGTCGACAGCCTCCTGTGGTCAGACAATGGGAATTCTCTCCTCTGTCCTATTTCCTCTTCTGTCTTGGCTGCTAGGATGCTCAGAGCTCACTTCAACCCCCATCCTGGCACGATGTCAGCTCAGGTACTTGATTTACTTCCCCTGTGCTCGCCACGAATCTGACCCACTGTTGTTTCTTTTAATTTTTATTTATTCTTGAGAGAGAAAAAGAGCACAAGCAGGGGAGGGGCAGAGAGAGAGAAACGGAGACACAGAATCGGAAGCAGGGTCCAGGCTCCGAGCTGTCAGCACAGAGCCCGACATGGGGCTCGAACCCATGAACCGTGAGATCATGACCTGAGCCGAAGTCAGACGCTCAACCGACTGAGCCACCCAGGCGCCCCTCTGACCCACTGGTTTTATCTGAAGAATCTTGGGGGGCTGCTTCACGCCCTTTCGGGAAGTAGCAGGTGTCCACCACTCACGGAGGACACGTCACCACCCCCCGAGCAGCGTGAGCCAGCCCAGCCCCTTTGTGGATTGCCTGCCCCACGTTGTCACTTTCAATGACCAAAACAGCGGCATTCCACCTTGGGAATACACTAGAAACCACTGGACTATACACTTTGAAGTAGTGAATCTTACATGACGTTGTTATGTGAACTGTAGCTAAAACAACACATCATATTCCCATTTCCAGCTGAGGCTTAAGTAGTGAAAGGACCTGTCCAAGGTTGATTGGGTCATTCAACAAATATTTCTTGGGCAGCAACTGTGTGCCCAACACTGCTCTGCCCACGATACGCCGGTAAACAAAACAGCGAAGACCTCCGGCTGTGGCTGCTTATGCTGATGCTGTGGGGAGCTTCTCGGCAGGCAGGGCCGTTCCCCCCCGGGGGTGCTGGTCATCCTGGGGGCCCCCTCCCCATCTGCCTGCCTGTCTTCCCTCTTGGGACAGAACAAGTCTGTGCTGGGCAGGGCTCCCGACTTCTCGCGCTCTGGCCGGCTCCCTCCGCCTCACCCATCTGGCTTGTCCCCGCTCTCGCACAGGGAGGGCACTTAGATGTTCTCATCAAAGGGCACTGCCACACGAGAGCTGAAAGGCAGAGCCAGCGGGCCCTCCTGGCTTCAGCCCCCGGCCAGGGCACCTTTGAGGGCCTCTGCCAAAGTGAATTATCCCACAACAAAACTCGGCTTTATGACTCTCGCACTCCTGCTTCCTTGTCTCCTCTTAGGGAGACACTGTCATCAGTCCCCATTTCACAGGGTAAAGGGACTTGTGCAAGGTCACGCACCTGGCAAAAACAGCACTGTGTCACATCTGTCCCTACTCTTCCCACTGGCCCACCCTGTTCCCTGTGTTAAACTCTGGGCCTGGTATTCAGAAGGCACTCAATAGTTGTTCCTTTATTTCCTTCTGTAGAGTCAGCTGCTCAGGCCTTGGCACTCCGGTCACAGGGGAGAAGGCAGAGGTCACAGGGGGAGGGCTCCATTCTGGGACTTGTGGCTGCAGTTTGGCAAGAACGAAGGAAATCTCTTCCTCCACTGGCATCAGCCCCTGGCTGCTGTCCCCACCCCAAGTGGGTACACCAGGCCAACCTGCGTACCTAGTGCCCGCCCACCCATGTGTTCATCATTCATGCAAACTGGATTCGGGCGCCTGCTCCCTGCCATGTAGACACAAGGCTCACAGCGCTGAACCAGACACAGTCCCTGCCTTTGAGTTATTTGCCGTCTCTGGGGAAGACCAGAGAGTAAACAGACCATGACAATACATGGGATCGGGGCTGGGACGAGGGAAGCACAGGGGGCTGTGGGAGCCCAGCCAAGGGGCAGCAAATGCAGACAGAGGGCTGGGGAAGGCTCCCTAGGTATCGCAGTCCAGCTGAGACCGGCAGGAGGGGCGGGAGTTACCCAAGAGAAAGAAGCAGGGGTGAGTGCTGCACGCCAGTGGTGAGGACACAGCCCAGAATGGCTGGAGCGCAGGGCGGAAGCAGGTGGAGGCCGAGGAGGTGGGCAGGGCAGGGCTTGCAGCGCGTCCCTGTACTGATGCTGGAGCTGAGAGACATCTGGGGTCTCCAGTGTGGCTAATGCTGCATTTGAGAAGGTTCCAGCACGGTGGGTGGGTTGGCAGGGCCAAGTCTGGAAGGGGAGAGCCAGGTAAAATGGACACATGAGCCAGGGCAGTGATGGGAGGGTGGGGAGGAGAGACTTCCAGAAATGGTTCAGTAGGTGAATGGCCAGGCACTGAAGACGGGATGCATGGGGGCGGGGAACAGAGGTGGGATTTTCAGCTTGGGAGCCAGGTAGATAGAGGTGCCGTTCACTAAAATTAAACAAAAAACCCGGGGGGTTAGGGATGGGGAGCGTCGGGGAGAGGGGTGTGGCTGTAACAGGGCAACCGGGGGAATCTTTGTTCTGCATCACATCTGTGGTGGCGGACACAGGAGCCTGCACGAGATAAAATGACGCAGACCTCCAGGCTCGCACACAAACACGAGCACGTACGTGTAACGCGGAAGAAGTCTGAATAAGATGGGCGCGTTGGACTGAGGCCAGCGTCCTAGTTGTGATATCATACTGAAGTTCATCGAAGTTCATACAAGACATTTCCATTGGGAGAAACTGGGTGAGTGGTACAGGGGATCTTTTTGTACTTTTCCTCACAACTGCACATGAACCTACAATTATATCCAGACAAAAAAAAGCTAGGGGTGCCTGGGTGGCTCAGTTGGTTGAGCGTCCAATTCTTGATTTTGGCTCAGGTCACAATTCCAGGGTCATGAGATCGAGCCCCGAGTCGGGCTCCACACTGAGCAAAGAGCCTGCCTGAGATTCTCTCTCTGCCCCTCTCCTCTGCTTGCACATGCATGTGCGCTCCTTCTCTCTCTCTTTCTCTCTCAAATAAAAAAAAAGTTTAATTAAAAAACATGTACTTGAAAAATGAGCCCAGAGGGGATGGGTTTGGGGTGGGGGAGGGTCTCACGCTAAGTCAACTCCTAATTAAAAACCATGTACTTGAAAAAAAAGAAAAAAAAGCCCAGAGGGGCATAGGTTTGGGGCGGTGGGGGGGGGGTGTCTCAAGCTAAGTCAACTCCTAGAACAAAAAGAGCCAGACCCCACGGCGCTGTCCCTGCCTTTGGACACCCTGGCCTTTTAGCTGGTGTCCCCCTTCAGCTTGCCTGGCCCCTGGGCTGGACCAGCCCTGCTCACCTGATATGGCCTCTCCCAAAGGTTCTTGCTTCTCTATTAACATCACTAGGGCCACACCTCAGCATCGTGTCCCTCCCCTCCCCCTGTCCCTGCTGTACCTACGAGTGACCTGTGACACCACTTACCATCCCATCCCCTGGTTCCCACAGGGGTTCTGGGACCAGCATCCCCAGGCCAGGTCTGAGCCCCTTCCTCTTGTCCCCCCCTGCACAGAGCAGGTCTATCCTGTGCCTACCCAGAAGCACAGAGTCGTGCGTGTGTAAGAAATGCGCAAGGGCTGGCACACGCGGACAGACGCACACGGCACGCAGACCACGGATGTGCGTAAAGATGCGTGCACACTAACAGACCTGGAGCCCCAGACCTGCCCAGGCTGCCTCCCCCGCCCCCCACCTGCAGGAAGGCTTCCCCGCCAGGTGCAGCTATCACGCCCCAAACAAATCCCAGCTGATAAGGACACTGCCTTTGAACCGGAGCCCTTCCCTGTGCTGTGATCAGATAAGCAGGCAGGGAAGAGAAAATCCCCACTTTTTCTCCTCCTCAGACTCCTGCTGTGCTGCCGCTCCACGCAGAGGGGCTGCCTGGGGGCCCGCGCCCCGCCCCGCCCCGCCGCGCCCCCTTTCAATCATGCTGTGGATCACAGGCACAGTGACAGGCCGCTCCTCCGGTTTGAGTTTCAATTCAACCCGGGGGAGCTGCAGCCGCAGGCAGCCAAGCTGAGGCCCCTACACCTGGGTCTGATGGGCCACTGGGGGGCCTCTGTTGTGGGGACCTTGCCTCAAAGATCCGTGAGCTTCATGGGGTATCCACCTAAGGGACCTCCTCCCCCCCTCAGGAACCCTGGCCTGTGGTTTTGTTTTTTGTCTCAATAGCCCCGGCATGTAGGGTCCCCTCCCTACCTCAAGGACCCCGGTTTATAGGATTCCCCTATTTTGTGGAATCACCTAAGCGCAAACCTTGGTTGTGGTGCTGCCATTCAAACCATTATGTTGGAACCTCCATCTAAGATTCTGGCTTGTGGTCTCCATCCCCATCAAGGGCACTGGTTTATAGGATCCGTGAGCGCACATCCCTGCTTGTCAACCCCCCTGAGCCAAACTCAGGGCTTGGCTTCTGAGCCCCTGAAGACCTGGGTCCTAGTTTCAGAGGCTCTAATCTCTGATCCCTCTACGTTTCAGAATCCAGGTCTTCAGGATTCCGTTCCTCCCCCCGGAAGAGCCAGGCGCTGAGACCCAGGAGGCCTCAGGAGAGGGACCTGGGACTCCGGGGAGAGGGGTCAGGCGGGTAGGTTAAAGGGGCAGCGTTCCCACGGCCCTGCCTGGGGCTGAGGCGTAATTAGAGGTCTCAGGTGTGTGTGTTGTGGGGAGGGGGTGGGCTCGTTTTGTTTATCCTTCACAAAGACCCCCAACCGGAGGCCACCATCTCCCCCCTTGAGAGAGCTCTGCCTCTGGCTCTAGGCTGCCCCAGTTTCCT
>CM053568.1:8449047-8480877 GCA_028646485.1 Cryptoprocta ferox
ACATCCCCACATCCAACTGCATCCTTCCCCATCACTGCCTCATCTGGGCCTTAGCAGACCCAATTACTTATAATAAACAATTCCGTTTATCTTTATCAGAATCATTATCTAAATTGGCTACATGACACATACTGTTCTCTAAGTGCGCCCCGGGGAGGAGGGGCCATAAAAGCCGGGTTCTGCACTCCGTAATTATCCCTCTATGGGCCATAAACCATTACACTGGTGTTTAAAATAGGTATGGCGAGCAGTTTCCCCGGCCCGCCGAGGGCCGCCCAGGGCACCCACGGAAAGGATGCGCTCGAACTTTTGCTGCGGCCAACAACTTCCAGCTGCGCGGCGGCTCCTAGCGGGGCTCCTGCGGGGCCCAGGCCGAGAGGAAGGGCAGCGCAGGGCGTGCGGGGCCGGGCCGGGAGCGGAGGGCCGGAGAGGAGGCCGCGGGGCCGTCACGGGCTCTCCCCACCGCCCGGTGCGGCCACGAGGAACGTTCTCTTTCCAGGACCGCCGGCCCCCCTCCCCCGCTGCTGACTTGGGCTTTCCTCACTGTTTGCAGAAACGCCTCCACCGCCCGTGGGGCTGGTCTCCCCCTCGCCATCCCCGGGGAGGCCCACGTCAGCATCTCACCCGTGATTAAAACAAAACACCCGGCTGCCCCCTCGGAGCCCCGCCCGGCTTTCAGCTGACCGGTCAGAGCTGCTCGGCTCCCGTCTTCCCAGAGGCCTCTGCTCCCTCTGGCCTCCAGGAGGGCTGACCGAGTCTGCATCCCTACCAACGGCCCATGCCCCTGGCAGCCAGACCCCGTGCTTGACGGGCCAGGACAAGCTGCGCAGACGCTCGGGCAGACAGCCTTCAGTGGCTGGGCATGGACACTCGGAGGAGGTCAGACAAGAGTTCTCACCTGTGCAGGACCAACAGGGACAAAAGCGCACTGTAACGGAGGGGCCTGGTGGGCCTCTGCCGGGGGACTCGGGGAGGCAATGAACAGGAGTTCACCAGGTTGAGAAAAGAAAGGAAGAGCATTCTTATCAGCAGGCACAGCAGGTGCAAAGCTTTGGAGGCAGGGATTAAACTGATGCCTGAGAACAGTAAAACATTTTGTGTGCTTAGAATAGTGGTTTTCAAAGTGAGGTTCCCCAGAATAGTGGCTTCAGCATCAACTAGATGTCTTCCTCGAAATGCAAATTCTCAGGCCCTACCCCAGGTTTATTCTGGGCAAGTGGAAGTAGCAATCTGTAGTTTAATAAGCCCTCTGGGGACTCCAATGGCTGCTTGGGTCTGAGAACTCTGGTGCTGGAGCAAACATGCATGCAGGGAATTCAGTAAGGGAGCTGCCTCTGGGAAGCTCCTAGAAAGTCTTAGATTCCTGGAAGGGAGCTGAAGATCATGGAAGGCTTTTTTTTTTTTTTTAAGTTTATTTATTTATTTTGAGACGGACAGAGAGTGTGAGCAGGGGAGGGGCAGAGAGAGAGAGAGAATCCCAAGCAGGCTCTGCAGGGTCAGCACAGAGCCAGACGTGGGGATCCAACTTACGACACTGTGAGATCATGACCTGAGCCGAAATCAAGAGTAGGATGCTTCACTGACTGAGCCACTCAGGCGCCCTGAGCATGGAAGGCTTTTAAGCAAGAAAGGGACGAGGTTGACATTTTAGAAAGTGCACTCTGACTTTAGGGCGGAGTGGCAGCTGACAGGCCGGTAGGCTAAGAAGACACCCTTGCACTGGTTCAGGGGAAGGATGGGGAGGCCTGGGTTGGGGGCTGGCTGAAGGTACAGAAAGAAGGGGACAAAAGATTTGAGTGTCAGTCAAGGGGTCAAACGGGCAGGATGTAGGAGGTGAGGGAGAGAGAGGCATCAAGGAATCTGACCGAAACACCCCAGAGGATGATGGGTGCCTCTCGCCAAGTAAGGAGCAGGCATCTGGATGGGTGAGGACAGGGGCCGAGTCAAGACGTACAGCAGTTGATGTGCCATCCAGGGGGAGCCCCGAGTCTGGAAGGTGCTCGTGTGCACACAGGGCTGGAATCGCCTCCCTCCAACCTGCTGGGGTCCCTACAGCGGTGGCCTCCTCAGTCCTGATGACCCTTCTTGTCCTGGGCAGCCTGATACGCATTCCTAATGCCTCCAACTGGTAACCCAGCGTCAAGCTGCCTGCTTGCAGCCACTGTCCATCCACCCAGGTGTCGGTGTATCCACCTATCCCTTGCCGAGCCACCACTGTGCTGACCCCTGTGCTCCTCGCTTTATATTCATTCATTCTCCTGGTCTTTCCATACTCCCTAGGCGAGGGATGGTTAGCACCATTTTACAGATGAGAACGCTAAGACTGAGAGAGGCCAAGTCACCTGCCCAAGGTAACACAGCACAGCGAGTGGGAGGGGCTGAGATCCGAACCCAAGCCCTGGCCCCACCACTCTGTCAGGATGGCACCTATGTTTTCCTCCAGCTGCAGGGCTCCAGCCCAGCCCGGTTCTCCCAGGACAGGAAGGGGCTGGTGCCCATGGCAGGCAGACCCGAGGGGCTGGGAACCTGCCTTGAGGCCTCCTTAATGTGCCCATAACTCATTCCCTGGGTTCACTAATGTTCCCCGCTATTAGTGCCGAGCACAGCTAAGCAAACTACAAAATATTCCTCCGACTCAACAATCAATTTCCATATTGTTACAAATGGAGTCCACGCCCGCCACGGTTCATTTTTCTTCAAGGACCTTTTTTTTTTTCCCTTTCCCTCTCTTTCCCCACTACAGTGAGGAAGTCATTACTGGGTGTTATGAATTTCACAACGTGCTGAAAAAATATAAACGCATACTGCATAGAGTCAGGACCACATGCTGGAAAGCTGCCTTTTCCCCTCCCCCCCTCCGCAAGCTCTGAGCCTCCCCGCAAGGGTTGCCCAGAGCCACCAACCAGTCCCCGGACCAGGCAGAGGCCGTTCCACTGCTGTCTTCTGCCAGCGCCTTTCCCCTCGGGTCCATCCAGTGGGCTCCCAATCCACATCCTAACCCAGTTCTTGCACATGTGTGCAAAGCCCTTGTGCAAGGCCGTTCACTATGGAAGTAGGTGTGATACTCAAAATCAGATCAAACCCTCCCCACCCCTGTCCTGTCCATTGCCTGGGGACTGGGCCAGCTGATGCACTGACATGAAGGCACTGCCCAGGAACTACAAGTCGCCAACGGCCTGTGCAGCACCATCCAGCTCCGTACAAAAGTTACGCCCGCGGCACGGAAAGTAAATGTGTAGAACAATGTCTGCAGGAATTTATCCCACCGTCTTCGGGAGTCTCTCTCCAGAGACTGGTCCTGGTTGGGGGGAGGGTGAGGAAATGTTTCCCACCAAAAAATAATTTTTTTTTAATGTTTATTTTTGAGAGAGTGAGTGAGTAGGGGAGAGGCAGAGAAAGAGAGGGAGACCCAGAATCTGAAGCAGCCTCTGCGCTCTGAGCTGTCAGCACAGAGCCCGACACGGGCAGCAAGATCATGACCTGAGCTGAAGTTGGTTGCCTACCCAACTGAGGCACCCAGGCGCCCCTCCCATTTTTGTTCATACGTTTTATATTCTATATTATCTGAATTTTTCCTAGCATGCATTGCTTTGGTAATAATAAGAAAAGGATATTTATTTAAAAGAGTGAGTTTATTTGTTGCCTCTTACTGAAAGAAGACCTTCCCTGATCCACCAAAGCAAAATGTATTAGTCCCTGCTTTTAGCAAACTCCTGGACCTTGACTCTAGAGCGTTTAGGGCACATATCAAATTTTGACTGTATCTCCCTCTTCTCCTCCTTTTAGGCCATGACTTTGCTCAGTTCATCTCAACAACTCTAAAGCCAGCACACAGTGTGAGTGGCACCCTGGCCCCCCACGCCCACCCCCAGCCCAAGGCAAGGACCTTGCCTGCAGTGGCCCAACACTAGAACAGGGTCTGGCATGGGGAGAAGCTCAAGACAGACATGTGGACTGGACCAAGAGTCTGGTTCTGGGAACACTGTCTCTAAGAGCTAGACTCTGCTCATCCCCCAGAAATGGAACCCAGGGGCTTGTCTTACAGATGTATAGATGGCCCTCGTGTCCCTGGAGTGAAGTGTGCTGCACCTGGACATCTCACTACTTGTCTGTCTCCTGCGCTGTGAGCCCACAAGGGCAGGCTATGTTTGTACGTTCCACTGTTACGTCTTCATTTGTCTGACATGGGGTCTGGTATGGAGTGGACCCTGGTGACTACTGGGTGGATGGATGGATGGGTGGGTGGATGGATGGGTGGATGGATGGGTGGATAAATGGATAGACAAGTGAAGGATAGATAGGTTAAATGGATAGGTGGTAGAGAGATGGATGGATGGGTGGATGGATGAGTAGATGAACAGATGGGCGGGTGGATAAATGAGTGGGTGGACGGATGGCTAGATAAATGGATGGGTAGATGGAAAGGGTGAAGTGGATGGATAAACGAGGTAAGAGGGGTCAGCACACCTTCCTGCTTCTCTAGGCACTCAGACATTCCTTTTGTCATTCACATTCTACTCTGGGGCATTACCCCATGTCACAGGGGAGCAACCTGAGGGTCTCTTTCTCTTCTTGAGAGGAAGGACAGAGTTTAGCCCAATGTTTTTGCCCCTGGTCAAGAAGCCATGGATCTTGGGTCTCAAATGAAGAGAACTGAGACAAAATTCTAACCCTCCCGCCCCCCGGGTTAATAATCAACTCAGGAAATACTTATTGTGCGTCTATTGGGCACCTGGTACTGTACTAAGCATGCTGAACAAGCCAGGGCAGGCCCTACCTTCCCTGCTCTTCCATCCCAGGGTACAGCGGGGCTGTTTCCCTAAACCTCCTCCCTCACCAGCTTCTCCCCACCAACCTACCCTCCAAGCAGCAGCTGGGGTGCCATTGCTCCCTTGCTAAAAACCCCTCCGTGGCTCCCTGTGGACACTAGTGGCACCTCAAAAGTCTTAAACATGGAATCTGGGAGTTCTGAGGACAGGCCCCACTTCCTTTCTAGCTCTACTTGGAGCCGTTCCCCAGTGACACCATCCCCTGCCCTCTCTCCCTGTGTGCTCAAGGGCCCCGCAGGGCAGATCTTCCACCTGCAGCCTTGGGAGCACCATCTCCGACTTACAGGCTCCTTCCTGTAACTGTCTTCTCCTCCATGGATCTTGCCTCCTTTCAGGCGGCCCTATATGGTTGTATAGGTTTTTCGCTGAACAAGATGCTTCTCAGAGTGGTAAGTAGGTTGAAATTGAGTCCACGGTCAGCTTGCCGGGCCGTGTACCCCGTCGGGAGGGGGGAGTTAGAAGCGGTTCGGCTCCCTGCCAGGCCCTAGGACATCCCTCGAGCACAGTAGGGATCGCCCTGGGTTTGGTATGGCTGGTGTCGGTATCTGCCTCCCCTATCAGACTGAGTGCCCAGTAAGGGCGGGGTCCAGGTATGAATCCTCCCTGTGCCCTTGCACAGGGCTGAGTGACCCAGAAGAGGTGCCAAGGAAGGATCTGCCGACGGTCAAGTGCAGAGTTCTGGGTAAAGGCGCCCACTTGATGTGGTGCAGGGAGGTCTATTTGGGAAGTGGGTCCCGCGGTCGAAGGAAGGCTCCTCACCAGGGACCTCCCGTGGGGTACAGGCGATTCAGCCTGATGAACACGAATCAGGAGCTGGAAGAACGCAGACACACAGGATGCTTGCTGCTGCTGGGAGCAGGTGGGAGAGGGGAGCAGAGGGCCTCTCTGGGGTAAGACTGACAGCAGGTGGGCTGGGAGGGCCGGAGAAGCCCCCCCGGCCCCCCCTCCCCGGAGCCTGTCAGCTCCCGGTGGGAACTCTGAGGAACTTGGCATAATCACTGAGAGGGCCTGTCTTGCTCCAGAGAATCCCAAGTGAAACATGCCTGTCTCCATCAGCACCTGACTCAGAAAGGTGTACCCCGAACTTCTCTCAGTGTCAAGACCAGCCAAGCGGAAACCTGAGTGTCCTCGAACCGTGCAAAGGGTTTAGAAGTCCCATTTTACAGAGGAAGCTGAAGCTCAGGGAGGGGCAGTCGCTGGCCCAAGCTGCCATGGCTAGGATGTGGCAGGGTCGGCGTCCGGCTCCGTTCTGCTAGAGGGCAGGGCTGCTCTCTTACTCCTACTGCTTCTTCAAGGGCCCCACTCTGCACTGCACACCACAATCTCACCATGCAGGAGGTGGAGACTGGGAGCTTCAGATTTAGGGAACAGCTGATCCCCAAAGAACTATCCAAAGGCTGTAAGGGCAGTGCCCCCAGGGAAAGGGAGGGGACTGCCACAGGAGGCCCAAGCAAGTTATTCTGGGAGGGCAATAGGCTGGAGGGGGGGGGTGGCGTTTGTGTGTGACATTTTCCCTCTCCCTTTTCTGTGCCTGACCTCCCAAGCCTGTCTGCCATTAAGCTTAAATGGTGACTTGGGAGGAGCCTTCCAGTCAATCAATAGCTCACCCAACAAACAGGTTTTTCAAAACCGCAGTTTATGGATTTCTCTCCCCATCTCATTCTTTAATACTGACAGCTGCTGAGCTGATGGGGGAGACTCTCCATCCTGGGAGACCAGATGCCCTGCTGGTGGGACACAGGACACCGAAGGCCCCAGGGCCTGAACGCCCAAGAGCCAGCAGCCCGGTTACCCTGGCGGGGTGAGGCAGCTCCCACCCGGCCTCCTCTCCTCTGTGCAGCTGGGACAAAAGGCCTGGCCTGTCTGGTGGGGACATGGGCAGTGCAGTCCAGCAGTTAGGTCTCCTGCTTTCGGGCCCCAGTTCTGCCCCTTCCTGGCTGTGAGATCGCGGCAAGTCACCTGTCCCCTGTGAGCCTGGGTCTACCTCTGTGAAGGGGGCGTAAAAGCCATTGTACAAATTCCCCAAGGAGACATGGTGCCTGGCATGCAGTGTAAGTGCTCTATAAATGTTACACTAGATTGTTCCTGGTTAATCCCTTTTTAAGACCCCAGAAGCCCTTGTCTTCCAACAAGAAATGCGGAAAGACAAAGGGAGCACCCATGACATACCCTGTTCTACCTGTCCATGACCTGCAGACAGGTGACTGTAGATCCCCGGATGCCTTGGACAGTCCTGGTTTATACCTGTGGTCCCAGCATAATAATTAACAACATCCCCTTTCACTCTGAAAGCATCCCGGTTTGGACAGTGAATAACACGGTCACCTAATTTGCTGGGCTGCTCAGCTGTATTAGGGACAAATGGGATGTCACTAAACCTTGTCAACAGTCCAGGAGGATTGTGCTCCCCATTTACAGAGTAGGCAACTGAGGTTCAGAGATGGTGTGTGACTTGCCCAAGGGCACACAGTAGGCAAGTGACTGAGCTAGGTGCAGGCTAATCCCAGGTCCGCGTGGCCCCGCTGTACCGCCCACATTCATCTGTTCTCCCGGGCTCTATTGGGACATATGGGGGAAGGCTCAAGGATTGAAAGTTGGTGCTCCTGGGGGCACACAGAGGCCTTGAGACCAAAGTCCCTCCTGCAGCTGTCTGCCCATGTACACAGGGCCCCTCACCTCTCCACAGGGAGGTTATGGAGAGCAGACCCAGCTAGCTGGGGAGCTCCCCCCAGCCGTGCACACAAGTCAGCCTGACCCAGGATAACAAGCTGTGAAGATCTTATCAGGCCCCTGACTGCTGGTGCTGATGCTAGCAGGCTGTCCCCTGCCCACCGTGGCCTCCTCCTCCCTGGCTGGGGAATCCTGTTTTCTTTCCTAAGTGGAACATCAGATTACTCAGGTCTGATTTCACTGCTGATTGTGGGTGGGGGGAATGGGGGTGGGGATGGGAGGAACACTTAACACCCAGACAGCTCTCAGGACAGGGTGAGGCCGCCGGAGGGGCTGCCTATCCATCACCTGCTGGCAGCAGCCCGTCCACACTTGGGCTGATGGTTTCACTCCATTGTCCCTACCACCTCAGGGTGGGAGTTTCTGAGTAAGCAAAAGGCCAATTTGTCTCCAACTTCCGGGAGGGACAGGGGTGTTACCTGAGATGACCAAGAGAAGTGTTCTCCTTGTTTCCTTCTTTCACCCATTCACCCATTCAACAGACCCACCCCAGCGTCTGTCTATAACGGAATAGCCTCGCCTCCAGGTATTGCCAGGGCAGTGGCGGGGATGGTGACAATCAGTGTGAGGAGGGCTGGGTCATACGGGGGGCACCTGGAGGAGGCAGGGCCAGCCCTGCAGGGCAATGGCAGAGGCCGCCAGGGGGGTGGCCACAGAACTGGGTCTTACAGGGTGAATGTAGTTTGCCTGATGAAGGGGAAGGAAAGCTATTCTTTTTTGGTGGAGGGGGCTGTGTGGACAGGGGCATGGAGTCAAGAACGGGAGTTGAGTTGAGTGTCCAGGGAAAGTGAGATTTGGGAGTGATGGGGCCTGAGGGGCGTGTGGGAAGAAAGCTGTGAACAACCTTGGCACCTGGCCTCCAGACTGGCATCTCTCCTGAAGGTGCCAGAACATCTCAGAATGGCTGTGAGGAGAGGTCTGAGCATGGGCTTTGGGGCTTCACTCATTCATTCATTTGTTCAACAGTCTTTCTGGGATCCAGGGTGTGCAGGCCCTGTTGCAGCAGGAGACAGACCATGAGCAGGACAGTCATAGCCCCTGGCCTGGCGGGCCCTCTGGGCTGGCCGGGGACACACACAGGAACATAAACTACCATGGCATTAGGCAGCATGAGGGGTAATATAACTGTTCCCTTCCACCCCAGGGCGGGAGCTGGGGGGAATGTCATGGAGAAGCTCTGAGTGTCACTATGACCCTAGTGGGATTGTGTGTGCTGAGTCTCAGCTTCCTCATCTGGAGAATGGGGATGGCCGAGCTCCCTACCTCGTGGAGTTGTGAGAGCCTGTGTGTAAAGTGCTCACCCAGGGCCCGGCCTGGGAGTGTGAGCGGTTACCACACCTACTCCTATCCGAGTGGGTAGGAGGCCGGTGGGACAGGTACTGAGAACAGCAGCCATGTGGAAAGTGGACTGGACATGGCGGAAACCTGGGGAACATGGCAGGGGGAGAATCCCCCAGAAGATGGAAAAGATGGCCATTCCTTTCCAAGAGACACAAACTTCCCTCCAAAAGAGAAGCTAGCCGCTGTGGCGAAGCCAGCAGCCCGGTGGGTTGTGTGGTGGACTGGCCCAGGGACAGAAACTGGGGCCAGTGACACTGAGAAAGGGGAGGGGAAGGACGGAGAGGGTGTCCCAGCTAAAGAGGGACCGTCTCTCCCTGAGCCCGAGGAAGACCATACCGTCAGGCACCACAGTTAGGAGCAGGGCCTCTGAAGCTACCACATCTGCATTCAAGGCCTGGCCGTCCACTAGCTGCGACCTGAAGCAAGTGTTGTGAAACTCTCAGAGCCTCCATCTGTGAAATGGGGATAATGACCTCTCTATGCTTCCTGACGATGCAACAAGATAATGTGTACAAAGCATTTAGCATGCTGCTGAGCTCCTAGTGAGGGTTTGGTAAAGGGCAATTTGAATGACTTCTGCCTCCCCAGAGTCCTGGACTCCAGGCTCCCTTGTGTTCAGGAGAGGTGAACTTCCAAACCGGAACTCGGGGGTCTATAGGCCCTGGGGAGCCTGGACAGACCCTCCCAGGAAGGCCAGAAGAGAAGCTCCCTCTTGCACCCCACGCCAGGCTGCCTGGTGGAGCCCTGGGACCCAGGACAGCGGGATCCAGTCCACCTGCCTTAGACCGTGTTCCCTGCTCATTTCCAGGTAGGCCACTTGGAAGAGTTTCCTGAGCCTTTCCGGACTCCTTTCCCCAGAAGATGTTTTAGAAAAACTATAACTGCCGGTAGTTCGGCCCAAATTGTCTTGCCGGGGGCAGGCAGGTCCTGGGAGCAGGCTCTCCAAGCGTCCTCTGTGTCCCCGCCCTGCTAACCAAGGGCGGCGGCCACTCCGGGTTGGCTGCCCGGCCTGTGCACCCACGCTCAGGGAAGAAGGTGGCTCAGCTCAGGGGTGCTGCCCCAAGGGGGTGGAGGATGTCCACCTTGCTCTATGGACTTCGGCTTCCTCTCTGCTCTGGTCTAGCCTAGAAAAGCACCAGCACAGCCTCTAGAAATCCAGGTCTGGGATACGGAGCAGCGAAGGCCTGCCCTGGTCATGCCCCCACGTTTAGGCTTTCCAAGTAGGCCAGAAAGGGAAAGAGAAGTGCAGGCAGAGGAGGGTAGAGACATCCCTGACTTGAGATCGGACACATTTGGTGAATGTGGCTGAGGCCCATGAGGACTTGTCACACAGATGACACGTGTGTCACCCCCAGTCTCAAAGTCCCAGGACTGATGTAGCCCCTGCCCTCAGAAGCAGGCCACAGAAACCAGTGGCAGTGGGAGGGCTGGCCTCCCTGACTCTGCAGCTGCTCAAAAGAGGACAGGGCAGTGACCTAAAGGCCACCTGAACAGGTCCTGTGGCAAGGCCTAGAGGCCACAGAGCTCAAGACCGTGGGAGGAACAGACTGCCTGCCAGCCCCTCTGCCCAGCGCCCTGAGTCCCACGATCGGCTGCCCTGCACCTCGGCCCTAGCTCCTATCCCAACTCGGAGGCGGGCAGACAGGCACCTGGGCCCCACGGCTCAGAGGGAGATCTCCCTTCAATGGACATCTCCTTAAATTTATACAAGGGGTGTGCTCTTCCCCCCCTCCCCATTCTTCTTTCTATACATTGGGTTCTAAAATCTGGGCCACCCCACCACCCACATTAACTGCGTTAAGGAGGAATTATAAAAAGAAATCAAATTTCCCATAGCATTTGAACGCCATTAAAATGCCAAACAATAAACTACCAGGCTGCAAATTAGATCAGTGGAAATATCAAACACATTGAGGTATAAAATCCATAATTGCATTTAGTGGCAGCCGTCCCTGGAGAGGCCCTGCTAAAGATCATCACAGCCCCACATATGAGAAGCTATTGACAGAGGAATAAAAATCGACAGGCCAACCAAATAAACCGTGCAGGCTTCATTAAATATTCAGCAACGGAAATTTGACTATCCCAGGGCTCTCCCCTTGGTCCCATCCTGAGCCCTTCTCTGCCCAGCTGGGGGCTCAGTCCCTGGCCCTCCCCAGCTACCGACGGCTTGGACAGGCACGACCAGGGGAGGGGGTCAGGCGAGGGTGGTGGGAATGGGGGGGGTCGAGGCTGCCGCAATAACACGGGGGCTCCACCGGGTTATTATTGTTAGGCGGGTGTTATTGGCTTTCACCCTGGAGTAGGTGCCCCTGAAGTCTTTAATTAGGTCATTACGGGGGTAATTTCCAGGGAGGTTTTAACTCCTTAGCAGCTGAAGAGCCTCTAGCCAGAGCCCAGATGCCCCGTGGGGCTAGGGCCTGGCCCTCCAGGTGGGTAAAGGGGCCACAAATGGTCCCTAAGCAGGGGCAGGGGGCAAGGCTTTGTTGGGCCCCCCCCACCCCCCGCCCAAAGCTCAGGCATCAGGCTCACCTGCCCCAGGACGATAGACAATGATGGAGGGGCAGGCTGGCCCCCATTCGGTGCAACCCCAGCCCACGGGTATCTCACCCTATGCAGGGTGGCTGCTGGCTCTGGCGCCTTGCCCCACCCAGCTGGCCCCCTGCTCGCCCCTAAGCTCCTCTCCTTGCCCCCCCCAATTCCTTTCCTCTCCAATTCCCCTTCCCACCCCTTCCCCTCCCTTCCCTCCTCTCTCCTCCCCTCCCTCCTCACCTAGGAGCCCCGCTGCCATGTATAATGCATGCAGTGGAAGCACCCAATAGGATTAGGCACCTCCGCCCGTCTTTGCGAGAGAAAGTTTATGTAAATGACTGATGACAGCACTATTGTGTGAGGAATATCAATGGAGTAATTACAGTTACATCGGGCGCCCGCGCCGCTGGCCCGTGTTAATTTTTCACCGGCTCCCCCGGGAGAGATCGGAGCGCGCTCCGAAGAGCACAGCTAATAATGGGAGCTCCGAGCCGCCGCTGCGCCACGCGCCCCGAGGTCTTTCTGAGCAGACTGCTAAGCACTGGCTGTGTCCCCGGAGAGCCGAGAACAGAGATAAAATGATTAAAAACTGCCAAGCGGGCCTGGCAATCACTCGCTCCGCTGTCAGCCCGAGACAAGACAAATCTCTGCGATTTTTCTCTTCCCTCCTTTCCCTTTGTGAGCCCCCAAGCTAGGACGTAGGGGGCCAGGTGGGGTCAAGGTCAGCTCCCCAGGGTGGCAGGGCCCCCTGGCAGGGCAGCAGTGGTGGCGGGAGGGCACTGGCCTCTGGGCTGCGGGTGGGGTGCAGTCTGCAGGGAGCCCTCGGGGACCTTGGAGGCCCAGCCCCTCACCCCTGTTGGGCCGAGCGAGCCAGCTCTGCTCATTCCTCCCAGAAAAACTGGCACACCTGTTGGGGGCTGTGGGTTGGGGCACACCTGTGAGGTCGCACCAGCCGGGGCACACCCACTGGTGCACACCTGTCCTGACCCACCTGCCACGGACACCAGCAGGGGCTCACCTGGGCTGGGCCCCCCTCGGGCTTCCAGGAACCTGCCCCCTGACGCAGCACTGGACCCTCTTGCCCCCTCTCCATGCACTTCCGGGCCCTGAGACCCCGGCCTGGGCACACTGGTGAGGCTCCTTGATCACAGGCCCAAAGTAGACACCTTAGTAGGAGTCACAGAAGAGGAGGGAGGAGTGTCTGTCTCCTCCCAGGGTCTGGGTCCAAGCTGGGGGGACGGCATCCTAAGTATCCACACCTCTGGCCTTAAAGCTAAGCCTGGGCCCAGCACCTTAGAAGACAGAGAGGAGGAAGAGGAGGGGGTAGAGGAGGGAAGGGCGAAAGGGAGGGATAGGGAGGGGAGGGGAGGAGCTGTCTCTCGCCTGCTCCTACCTCTGAGAGGGAGCCCAGAATAGCCATCCTTCATGCCACCCCAGCCTCCATCCACCACTCTGCAAGAAAGGTGAGAGGAAATTCCTGCTGGGTTCTTGGAGCCGTGGCCACAGACGTCACAGTCCAGGAGAAGTCGTGTGCAGCTCCACTCATACCCAACCCCTGTGTACACACACACACACACACACACACACACAATGCCCTCACTGACACGTGTGTACACCCTCCCAGGCCCTACCATATCCGCGCACAGTAGCCAACACACACACACACACAGCGGCCCCAACATGGACACACACGTACACCACATACCATGGCACCACCCATGTCCACACACACGTGGCATGCCTTCCCACGCCGACACACACGTGTGTACACCAAGACACGAGCTCGCTGACAGGCAAGCGCACTCTGTCTTAGGCACAGAGGACGATGTGTGGACAAAGACACACCCACAGGGCAGCACGCCCAGGCACACAGCAGCACAGGCAGGGACACACACGGACACAGGCACCGTCCCTCCCCACCACCGACCCTCACACGTCTGCGCTGGCATTCAAATGCGCGCAAGGATAAGCCAGGGTCCCCCAGGGAGGCGCCAAACCTGCCTCTCCAGATGCTGCCTGTTCCAGAGCTGTGCCCCCCACCCGCCTGCCTCGCTGAGCTCCGCCGCAGCGAGCTGGGCAGGTACTACAGCGATTAAGGCGCTGGGCACGAGTTACAGCAGTGATAACCCCCTGACAGCATGGCACGCAAGCCACGCAGAGGTGGGGATGGCAGCCTCCGGCTGTGGATGAGGGGTCAGGCCCAGCTGGTATCCACACCAGGCTGGGCTGGTTTAGCTGAGGCCGGCGGCTTCCTGCCCCCTTGCCTGAGGCTCCCTGGGCTTCCCCTGGGCAGCACAGCTGTGGACAGAGAGCTGCTATCTGGTACCTTTCACGTGGGCACGAGCGCGCACGCACACACACACACACACAGGGACACAGCACCATCACTGATGGACCGACACAGACGCGTGCCCACGTGCACACACAGACACCCAGACGTGGACGCCTGGTGTGCACGGACCTGAGCCGCGTACATATTCACCGAGTCCCCGCATTGGCTGGGCCCTCACAGAGCTCAGGTCTGTTGACGCCCACCCCAGATACCCATGCACACTTGTGCTTACAGACACCTGCACTCAGATGCACACAGCTCAACACGGCCTTGCAGGGCCCCTTCCTCTCTGGTCCTGCCCTGCTCCCCCTGCAATCTGCACAGCTGAGTGAATTTCATGCTCAGAACTGACCTTGGCAGTCTCCAGCTTAGAATCCTTCCATGGCTTCCAGTGGCCTCTAAAGGCCAGACTTCCCAGCAGAGCCTTTAAGACCCTGCGTGATCTGACCTCTCCTTGCACCCCCACCACGGCCCACTTCCAGGCCTTGCACATGTTGGTCCCTCTGCCCAAAAGCTGCTCCATTCCCCTCTTGACCAGGATAATCCCTCTGCCCTTAGCATGGACAGCTCTTCCTCCAGGAAGTCCTCCTCCACGCCCCTCAGTCTGGGAGAGGAGCCCCGTTCCTGGGGTCTACAATGCTCCGTGCTTCCTCCATCAGAGCCTCTACCAAGTACTGCCTGGGACAAGTCTCTCTGGACAATGAGAGGGGACAGGGTCTGGCTGACTTGTGTCCTCAGTAGCTGAGACAAGGACACAGTAGTCACACACTAAACACCAGAAAGAAGAGAGGAAACCCCAAGTGTGATCCTAGCTCCTATGTGAGACGGAGGCCTGAGAGGGGCTGGGGGTAACAGGGGTGCTGGAGAAAGTGCTGGCATGAAGGACACCCAGAGACCGCTCCAGCTGTCGTCAGGCTGCCCCCACTGTCCACCGCTGAAGGGCTGGCAGCCCACAGGGCAGGCTCCGGCTCAGACTCCCTGGGTTCAGAGCAGGCCTCCGGCTCTCCCCTCCTTCCCCCCAGGAGGCAGCAGCCCACGGCACCAAGTGGTTCAGCCCCTGAGCAGTCGGGCCTGAGTCTAAACCTGCTACGTCCCAGCTGAGCGACCTCCCAGCTGAGCAGCCTCTCTGGGCTCCAGTGCCCTCAGACGCAATCTCGTCGACAGTAACAGCAATGAAAACAAATGGCAGCTTCCATTCCTTCGTTTGCTGGCAATCCTGATTTGGGTTTTCAGGCTGCCCAATTTCTAGGTGAAGAAATCGAGGTTAAGTGGCAGAAAGTGACAGAAGCACCTTCGGGACCACCAGCCTCTGAATCACACACTTACTCCTTTAAGCCTCCAAGGTCACAGGTGTGACTGCGTGCTGTCACCAGTCACGTGTAGAGAATCACTAGGACAGCTGGGCTTGTCAGCCTCTAAGTCTGGAGCGTCCTGGCCACAGCGTCTCCTTCCATCACACATGGTTTTCAAAGTCTTCTCATGCCCACCTCCTCTTGGTGCCTGTGCCCAGTCTCCCCAGGCCCCAGCCGTCCACCCCTCTTGCCTCTGCGTGAGCCCCAGAATGCTCTGCCCACTCCCCATGTGACATGTGGGCGATGGGCGAGTGGGTGGCAAGCCTTTGCCTGGAAGGGGAGTGTGGAGGCATCGGGGAGGGGCCGGGGCTATAGTCAGACCTGGCTATGATGTGGCTGCGTGGCCTTGGGCAAGCTGCCTCCCACTTCCCAGCCTCAGTCTCCTTACGTGTAAATGGGCGTGATAATCACATCTACCTCTCAGGCTCCTCATGGGGCTTCACATCGGTGCCGTGGGGTGTGTGACCTGAGGAGAGCACAGCTGGGGACAGAGCTGGGAGGGGAGGGGACGGAGGGAACGCTGTTTCTCTGTGCAGGCCACCGTCTTTCATATCTCTGGGCCTAATTTACACCCTCCTTCTCACTTTCCCCAGCTCTGTCCAAACATCCCCCACCTGGTAATAGCTTTTCGGCCTTCCCAGGCAGCCTTCATTACCCCTTCCTCCAGGAAGCTCTCCCTAAGAGACTCTTCCCTCCATCTCAGCCCTCCACCCACAGGATTATCCTCACCACCCCTGCCTTTCCCTGCTTCTGTCCTCTGTGAGGCTAGAGCTCCAGAAGATGGGACCAGCTGAGTCACCTCTGTTCCCTGCTCCCTGAAGAGTGGGTGGAGGAGGGCGGAGGTGGGGGCTGGCACCAAGGAGGTGGGTGAGAGGGCAGAGAGGGGGCAAGTCCGGCTGTGGAGGCCCGGAGGGGGGTAAGCTGGTCTTCCTAGGGTTTATTCTGTTAAAATTCTTTTCAATAACAAAAATACTAATGACCACTGCAGTAACAACAGCTGTGTAGGACACACTTCTTTCCCTTGTTTTCTCTCTGGTTTTTGAGCCATGAGCTTTGTGCTAAATGCTTTACATCCTCCTGCCGTTAATCCTTCCGATGACCTGGAGAGGAGGAATAGTTGTACCCATTTCACAGATGAGGAAACTGAGAATCAGGTCAAGGGACTCATCCGACAGCAGCTCACAGACATAGCATTAGGGCGGGATGAGCGTGGCACTCTGGGGTGCAGATGAACAAGGGGCTGCTACAGTAGGTGGGCAACTGGAAATCACGATGGAGATGGTCCCTGAGCCCCTACTATATGCCAGGCCTGCTCCTGGCATCTGTCTTCCCTTGGCTAGACCCCATGCAGCTCAGCATCCCGGGGCCCATCTGTCTGGGTCTCCTCCATACTGCCTGCCCCCTCTATCACGAGCTCCCCAAGGGCAAGGCCCCCATCCGTCTTGCTGTCCCGGCCTCCCTAATGCCCGCACAGGGTCTGACATGCAGGGGGCTCCACACATAACTCTGGAACGCCACCTTAGGAGACGGGACCATCTAGACTTCTCGACAGAATCCCATCACCACTGGGCAAGGAGGCGTTCCTGGTCTCCACCACGGAACTTTCCGGACGCCCCTTCACAGTCCATTCTGCCAGGGTCAGCAGCTTCTCCTCTGAGGTCCCCTGCCTGCTCTCCATCCCCAGGCACACAGGGCTGTGACAGTCCTGCTCACCTTGGCCTCTCAGTGTCAGCCCAACGCTGCTTGGAGAAGGGGTCCTTCCGGTTGCGTGGATGGGCTGGGCTTCCTTCTTGCCTCCCTCCCTGCCTTCAGCACATACTGAACGCTCACTAACCTGCGGCATTATGAGCAGGAGCTACGGGAGGATAAGCATGTCAGAGGCCGGGTGGTGGAGTGGTTGGGCTAAGCTATGTGACCTTGGACAGCTGACTTCCCTTTCTGTGCCTCACTTTCCACATCTCTGAAATGGGGATAATAACAGAGCCTGCCTGGCTGACTTGTATGGGCTTAATGAGGTAACTTCAGTCCTTAACTCAGTGCCTGCACAGTACAAAGAAATAAAAAATAAAACCCTCTCCTTCCATCGTGCTGTTGTAATTGTGTGCAGAGAGGACCACATTGGGAGCAGGCAGCCCTTTAGGGGCAGAGGGAGGGAGGGCGGGCGGGAGAGAGCTGGAGGGAAAATGTGCTGGTGGACCCCCATGACTTTTGCCCACTTCCTGCCTCCGAGAGGGTACTGATTTTGCCCCCATCTCCCATTCTGACCCCCATTGTAGACAGCCTGACCCCTACATCCTGGGGGTTCAGGGAGAGAAGAATCCTGGCCCAGCCACAGTCCACATGTGCTGTGATCCTGCCATCCATCCAGTAACCCCCCCCCCACTGATGCCACTCCATGCCCAACAACGTGCCAGGCTGCAGGGAGGCTGCGTGCGTCAAGACAGACAGACAACCGCAGCCCATTCATTCATTCAGTACACGCATGCCGAGCACCGACCAAGTACAAGGCCGTGGGCCAGTCCTGGGTGCACCCTGGGCAGAAGTTCTCAGACCTCAGTGTACACAGATATCCCCGGAGGGCGCATCTAGGAATGGGGATTCATAGGCTTCCCCCTGAGGGTTTGAGTCCTTCCACAGAGCTAGGAATCTGCATGGTTAATAAGCACTGCAAGACTGACCCAGGCTGGGCGGGGTGTGCAGCGGGGAGAACGTGGAGCCAGAGAGATTTCATGAAACTGATGACTCTTATGCCAAGCTTCAGAGGAGGAAGGAAGGCTTTTCCAGAAGAAGAAAGGATGATGGCATCCTGCGAATATATCCTGCACAATTACCACAGCCTGAACAAGACCCAGACACGGACAAATGTCTGCGCGTGTGGGGAATAGCAGGTGAGCTGGTGGCTGAGCACGGAGGACAAGGAGGCAGGGCCGGACTGAGGAAGGCCTGGAAGGCCAAGCTGAGAGTCAGGAGAAAGAAGCCATTTGAGAACAAGCCTCAGGCCCGTGGTAGAGGGGGGAGGTCTCCGTAACCCAGCAGGCCTGGGTCTAGCTTGAGCCACCCAGGCCTGCATTCCAAGCCCAGGCCCGGAGCCAGAGACTCAGGGACAGGGGGACGGCTAACGTGATTTGCAGGGCCCAGCACAAGATGAAAATGCAGGGCACTTGTTCAGACCATATTCAGAATTTCAAGAGGGCAACAGCAGAGCATTAAACCGAGCCCGGGGCCGTCCTGAGCGTGCGGTCCTCTATGGGCCCATGAAACGAGACCTGTCAACCACCCGGCCAAGTGGATCACCCTTGCTGGGACCAGCCCAGAGTGCTCAGGGCCCCAAGGCCTTAGCCAGTCACCCCAGCTCCAAGCCCCAGGTCTCTTGGACTCTCCCTTTGCCCCATCCCCTCCCCTCAACCCTCAGAGAACTGCTTCCTAACATTGCCTTGAGCCTGTCCCCTCTCCAGCCCCTCCACTGCCCTCACCTCTGAGGAGGCAGCAGGAGGACCTCCGGCCAGTCTCCAGTCCCCAATCCCACACTTGCGCTGCCACTTTCAGCTCCATAAAGTGCCTCTCCTGTCCTGTCACCCACCTGTACAATAATCTTCAATGGCTCCCTTCTGCCCACAGGATAAAAGCCAAACCCCGTTGCATAGCTACCGGCCCCTGCCCCCCTCTGCAGCCAGGCATCCCAGCAGCCCCTAGGCAGCCTCTCCAGCCAGAATCACTGTCCCAGCCCACTTACTCAGCCCACCAATTTAACCCCTAATACTCCTGCTTCCTGCGTCCCTACCTGGAATGCCCTCCCCAAATCCTCGCAGCTCCCCCCTCCCATCTCACAGACACCTGCCCAGGGTCGCCCAGCACAGATTCTTGCTGTCCTGTGTTATTAGCCAGATCCCTGCCCACCGCCCTTCCCACTAACAGCAACAGCTCACACCGACTGGTATGGCTCTTCGTACGCACTGTTTCATTTGATTTGATCCTCAGGACAACCCTAGAAGCTAGGTTCTTGGAGTACCTCTGTTTTACCAATGAGGGAACAGAGGGAACAGAGAGGCTGAGGAGCTTGCTAAAGGTGGCCCAGCTAGAAAGAGGCTGAACCTGGTGTCTACCCCAGCCAGTTGAGCCCCTCAGCTACTTCTCTATACTTTTCTTTGAACATGAACTGAGCACCTACTAGGTACCATGCCCTGTTCTAGCCAAGGCATGGTGTGCATGCAGAACTCTAGCAAAGGTATTGCCTGGCACAGATAACCAAAGCCAGACACCTGCTCAAGGCCCAACACAAAGGACTATGGGAGCACCAGCAACAATGTCAGCAAGAACCATATACCTAATCTGAACATACTGTATCTGTTTTCTCTTTTAAATTTCATCATTGCCCCAAGGCTGGTGTTGGTCGTCCACAGACTTTGAGAGAACTGTGGCACAGAGAGGTAGAGCATCAAACCCAGGGTCACACAGCTGGTATGTGGCAGAGCTAGACCAAACTCTGAACCCTGAGGTTCCAAAGCACTGGCGTCTTTTCTGTCTACCTGGCTAAGAATCTTGGCCTCTCAGGTCACAAAATCAGAAAAGAGGTCAAGATATTCCAGGCATGGGGACTGAGCCGGCATGATTGCTACTTAAGTCTGCCCCCTCACCCCACCTGCTTCGCCCAGGAGCCCTCTGAGGACAGGGTGGGCCTACCCCATCCTAGCCCAGCTTAGCCAGGACCTGGCTGAGCAACTCAAAGTTCCCCAGCTGGGTTTCTGGTAATTGGCTGCTCAGATGCACCAGTCTCTTACCTAACACCCCTGGTGACCCCCTGCCATGAGCATTCACCAAGTGGAGCACATGCTTGCTTCCATGATACTCCCTATGCCCCAGGGCAAGATGTTTCCTTTTACAAGTTCTTGTTATTACCATCATTACTATCATTACTGTTATTTTAATTTAAATCTCCGACATTCAGGGGAGGTGTTTCTCTGCAGCCACAAGGGCATGTCTGTGGGAGGCTGGCACTTTGGTGACTGGCCTGAACTCTTGCCACGTGGGACGGCCAGACCAGTGGGCGGCCAGCTCCGTCCTCCTCCAGGGGTCTGCCGCTGCTCACTTATCAGGCTGACATCCCACAGGGGGGCGCCGCCCTGCCCGCCCCTCCGGCTCCAGGCCTGCCGACTGGAACCAGACCTGGACGGGTGGGCGGGCGGGGGCCTGTGGGAGGGGGCCAAGCCCTCACCGCAGGCCCCTTTGCAGTTCAAAGTGACACACTGAGGCGCTGTCCCCTTCAAAGGGCAGACAGCGCCTGCCCTGAGCGGCTGTACCCGCAGGGCAGGGGTAAAGGTGGCCCTATGAGGGCTGGTGAACTCCCATCCAGAGGTTGGGCCCCTTCCCTGTGCCCTGTCCTGAGCAGGACACATACATACCAGCAGCTATACCTCGAGATGTGATTGGGGGCTGGGCAGTGGGGCAGGGGTGGGGGGGGGAGATCGCTTTCCCTCTCAAACTTCCCTGCTGTCACTGTGTATTTGCAAAGCACTCAGAAGACACTTGGGGTCGGTCATGCGTGATGCTGACAATGCTGATGACAAAGATGATGGTTCAGTCTGAGAAACAACGCCCCAAACCCAGAACACCTGAGTGTGATTCCCATCAGCTGCTCGCTAGCTGTGCGACCCAGGGAAAGTCACTTAAGTTCTCTGTGCTTTGGTTTCCCTACCTATAAAACAGGGCTAGGAGAGGAGGATGCCTCATGCCAAGTAGCCAGAGACCCACTCGTCCCCTCACTGCCACAATATGCCCGCCCGCTGTCAGAATAGTTGTTCAGCCCAAGCAGCCCAAGTGACGGCCACCGAGAAGGCGTGGTTCAGGTGCTCCCCACCACCAACCCCCCGGCCTGAGGCTGAGAAGTCCTCAAGAGAACGTCTTCACACCTACAGATGACAGCTCCAAGCTGGAGCAGCTGCTCCCCACTAGCTGTGTGACTCTGGGTGTGCGGCTTTACCTCTCTGAGCCCCAGTTCTATCACCTGGAAAACCAGGTAAACAGTGGCCCTTTTAGGAACTCTCACAGAGATCTGGAGTGCCAAGGGCTCAGACCGAGCCTAGACATAACATGTGCCCAGTAGACAGTAGCTCTTATCATTGCTATCTTAAGCTATGTGACCTTGGGGGAAATCAGGGCACCTCTCAAGTCAAGTTCCAATGCTGCAAAATGGGAAGTGATCATAATAATTCGTGCTCCAGGGCAGTGAGAAGATTCAACGAGATAATTCCCACCAAACCCACAGGCAGTATGCAATAAACGCTGGCCATTAATTATGAGGCATTCATTGAACAGATGACATTCAGCTCCGGTGCCTGGCCACCACAGGATACCAAACCCAGCGAGGGGCCAGAACCTGCCCTCCTAAAGGATCGCTGAAAGTTCTCTCCTGACAATGCCTGGGCTCTGACTCTGGTTCCACTTACTAGCTGTGTGACCTTGGGCAAGTCACTCAACTTGTCCCATCTAAGTAAGTGATCACAACACCCATGTCATGGCGCCTTTAAAACGTGTGAAGTGCTGGGGATGCCTGGGTGGCTCAAGTCGGTTAAGCGTCTGTCCGACTTCTGCTCAGGTCATGATCTCGAGGCTGGTGGGTTCGAGCCCCGCGTCGGGCTCTGTGCTGACAGCTTGGAGCCTGGAGCCTCCTTGGGATTCTATGTCTCCCTCTCTCTGCCTCTCTCCCTCTCGCTCTACATTAAAAAAAAAAACTGTGAAGTGCTTAGAGCGGTGCCTGACAAACCAGGAGCACTCAGCGAGCATCAGCTGTGGTTACTATTGCTGCTGCTGCTGTTGTGGGCTCTCTGGCCCAGGCCTGCCCATCGGCAAGCCCCCTGCAGCCAGGCCCCCTTCTGCAGCTCAGAAACTTGGGAAGTGTTAGCTCCTGGAGGCGGCTGAGTATCCTGCAGAACAGAGGCTTCTGTGGGCTTCCTCTCTGGTCTGTTTCCCCAGCAGCTGGAACACTCTGAAAAAAGCTTCCAGCCTGCTGGGCTTGTCAGAGCAGGGCCAGCTTTACTAGAACCAGCTTTGGACGATAATTCTGTGGTCATAACAACTATTTTCTTTACATACTGCTATAGAAAGGGGAACCCCCTGCTTTTTTTTTTTTAACCTAATTGAAGACACCATCAAGCGTAAATATGCTGGAGTTTTTAATAAAAACATGATGGGGGGAAAACATTCAAAGCCCCATAATCAGAAGCGATTTGCATCGTGGGTAGAGATGTCGCTCCCTCTCCCCACCCCCTTGGCTGTGCTCTGTGCGGGGCTGGCTTTGGGCCTGGCAACTTTTAGACCTATGGCAAAAATAATGAACAGCAGTGAGGCTTGGAGATAGCCTGAAAAATATCCTGGAAAAGAAAAACATATGCCAAAGAGTGTGGTGTAAAAGTCATATTTCATGCCTGACTTTACAGAATGTTAATAAGGATTAGAACCATACCCCAACAGAGCAACTATCAGTCAAGGCGGGGTAATTAATTTTGCTTCAGATCTCTGCTTGGGAAAATGAAAGCAGTAAGTGTTGTTTCACGGCACAGAGATTCCATCACACCAGAACAGCCCAGAGAACTTCCGAAGCTGTGTCCCGATCCCAGCTGAAAGAAACCTGGCTGTCGCCGGCGGCCTCTGCTGATCTGTCGCCGTGTAGACTTGGGGATCTTTCCCCAATGCTGACAATATCAAACTCTTTTTTTTTTTTAATTTCAGGATTGGCTAATAAATATGATTAAGATAACACATCCCAAACCACATGTCCTCTGCTCAGCCTCCAACATGTGCAGTACAGATGTGTCTTCTGTGTACAGATGACCCAGCCGGCTGCTCCCCTGAGGCAGGGACCCTGGGAGACAGACCCCGAGGGGTCCTGGCAGCCCACTGGCCCTCTGTGGCCCTGGCCAGGCCGCTGGCCTCCCCGTGACCCACTTTAGAGAGGAAGGGCTGAGCCCAGGGTCTCTGGGAGTCAGACACTAGAAGGACAGAGGGATGGATGGTGGGATGTGGCACTGTGCTCACCTGGCTCTTGTCCCTCAATGTCCCAATCTAAAAGATAAAATTCCAAAATTCTGCTATCCAGAAAGCTCCCAAACTCATTCCATCGTGGAGACATGCCTGTTACCCACCTCAGCAGCCAGGGTTGAAGGCCCTTCCCCTCCCAGTGACCTCAGACTAGGGAGAAAAGAATAAGCCAGTGGCAAAGCCAGAATCTGGCAGAGGGTTCTAGAAAGAACTGTGGAGTTACCACACAGACCCCTAACTTGGCAGTGGACAGACTGGGGTTCCTGTCCCCATTCTGCCCCAACTAAGTGAGCTTTGAGGCAAATACTAGCCACACCTGGGCCTCAGTTTCCCCCTTTCTACAAGGATCTTGAAGAGCTCTTCGTCTGGGACATGCTAAAGCAGCCCAAGGTGTGGGTGGTGGGTATGGCCCTGGTGCACCCTCTCTGTGGTCACTGAGGAGGGCTCTTGGAGGTGGCAGAGAAAGCCAGGCCCTCGAAACAGGGCAGGGAAGCCTGCGCCTGCTGGGGTCAACGGGCAGCCAATCTCCAGCTCTGGGGAGAGGGGGCAGCAGTCTCAGACACAAGAGCCTGTCCCAGCCTGACTAAGCAGGGCCCTGGGTTAAAGTAGGAGTGAGCCTCCTCCTTGGCTTTCCCCTGGGGCTAGGAGGGAGAAAGGAGTCCCTCAGAGTTAGCCAGGCCAGGGCAGAAGGGCTCAAGCAGGCAGAGAGGGGAAGGGCCTTCTACCACAGTGGTAGGATTGAATGAATGCATGCATGCATGAATGAATGAATGAATGTAAGAGGGAGTTGGGGTCTCCCACTTCCCTTACAGCAGGCAGGCTGAGGTCTGGGCACGTCCCTGAGAAGAAGGAGGCCACTAGGGGTCCCTGGAGGAGGGGTACTGTGACCTGGCTGAGCCCCAGCTGTCTGCAGGGCAGAGGCTGGAGGGTCTCCCTTCTGGACCAGAGGCTACTGTGGGTAGATATGGAGGATCAGGCTCCTCCTAAGCTGGGTGGGGTCAGGACCACCTAGTGGAGGAACTCTGTCGCCGGCCCCTCACCTCCTTTCAGCTGGGGCCGACTGGGCATTGACTGCCCCCTATTACAGCTCAGGCACTGGTCTCCCCGGAATACCCCAGGCCACTTCCCTGCCTAGCAGCCCTGGCCGGCGGGCCCAGGGCTCGGCCAGGCCGGGCTGATATGAACCATCTGCGTTGTCTTAGGCCGCCTCTCTGCCCACTGTCCCTCTGAACTCGGCCGGTTCCCGCGGGCCGTTTGATGCCTCGTAGGGTCACGGACCCCCGCACACAAATCACCGCCGAGGGGCTGGGGGTGGGGCGGAGGCGCTGAAACCTAATCCGCAAAGTTTGCTCTGCCGCCGGCTCGCTCCTTCCCTCGCTCACTCGACCACCCCCCCCTTTCCAAACAAGGCTTATTTTTCTTGCCAAAAAACCAAAGTTGGTATCAAGTGTTTCGAGGGAGAAAGTGTCTCCCCCGCCCCAGCTTGGGAGGAAGGGCCAGAGCTGTTGGCTGAGCCCGGGACTGCAGAGAGGGCTTCAGGAGGGAACCCTCAGAAGGTGAGGTCCCAGCACCGGGGTCTGTCGGTCCCCAAGCTTAATGGTCACAGACCCGACTGTCTCTGACCCTGCCCTGTCCCCTTGGTCCTCTGCCCAGACAGTACTCTCTCCTTCGTGGCTCTTCATCCCTGCGCGGCCAGAGATGGAAGCATCACTTCCTGCCCCTTCTCCCTCCCCATAAAACTGCCCTTGCCTGTGGCTTTTACGAGGTGACACCCTGCTTTCAGCCCGATCCTCCCCGCACCGGAGCCTGGGCTCAGGAGGGAGGAGACTGTGAGCAGTCAGGCGTCTCCAGAGAGCTCCCAGGGCGCGCTGGGGTCCCTGCGTGGCTGCCCCCCAGCACAGGCTAAGAGCTTTAAAAGGAGACCAAGGAGCTGGGCACACTAGAGACAAATTCCTCCAAAGTCTCCTCTCCAGCTCCATTGACTCTGGGGCCTTGGATCTGAGATCCTAGAAAACTGGCCAGGACGTAGCCGGCCTGGTCCTCAGGAGGGGTGCAGAGCGGAGCCCCCGGAGCACACAGGTTTCATTTGCTGGGTGTTGGTTTTGTTTTTGGTTTTTTCAGCCGGTGCAGCGACCCAGAACCGCGCCCGGGCCGTTTCTCCGATGCCCGTGGCTTCCGACTGTGCCCGGAGGGGGACGCCGGCCGCTAAAGTCCCCGCCCGAGGCGCCCGCTGTGCGGACTGGAGTTCTCGTTGTCGGAGCAGGCAGCCCGGCCGGGGCACGGCGCGGCGTCGAGGGCCCGGCCGGCACACCCGACTGGGTCGGGGCGGCCGGGGGTGGGGGTGGGGGGGGCGCAGGAAAGATCTGCGCACTGTGGGACAGGGGTGGCGGCGGCGGCAGCAGCGGTGGCGAGAATAAAGGCGCCACGGGCCCGGTGGAGAAGCGGGTTTCCGCGGGGATCGAACAAAGGAATTCGCCCTCAGAAGAAAGGGGCCGAGCGAGCAGCCGGGACTGGTCAACCCCGGAGACTCGCAGGAGTAAGAGCGTCGCGACGACATCAGTCCCAGGGATCCAACGAAATCCGCCCCGCGCGGGGCCCCAGCCTGGCATCTCCATTCGGCCTCTCCCTTCTTGTCAATCCCGCTTTCATGGGGATGGTGGGTGTGCACCCCCCAGCGCCACCTTTCCTGGGAAGAGGGGACAGAGCGGCCCGTGCTTTCCGCCAGTGGAGGCAAAAATTCTCCCCCCTCCCAATCAGCATCTTCTGGTCGGCGGGGCCGTTGCCCCCATTTCCCAGAAGCTGACAATTGAGGCTCCCGAAAAGCGATCCCTTCCCCCACCCTACTGCAACGCCTGGCCCGCTCGGGAGTCGCAAGCGCCCTCGGAAACGAAAGGCTCCCCGGGGGCGACGTGCCGGAGCTCCCCTCCTCTCGCAGCCCTCGGAAGGGGTGGAGGGGACACGGTTGTAAGGTGCTCGGCTTCTTTTCTCTGCTTGACATGAATAAGGGGATTAGGACGGCAAGTTTCCGTCGTTCACTCCGTGGGACAAAGGGCCCCGCGGTCAGAGCGGCGCAGCCTCTGATTAAACAGACAGAGCCCTGTCACTCAGCACCGTCCTAGGTACTTGTGTTCGTGACATAATCTTATTAGAAGATAAAACCAGCGAAATCCTTTTCATAATGAAAAGTTACATTTAATGGCTGGACTCGCCCCCCAACCCCTCCCCACCCTGCCCCCCTCCTCCCGTTGCTGTTGGATATGGCTCGCCTGTAATTGGCATTTAAAGCACCAAGTCCAAGAGAAAAACGGGGTTTAGGGGTTTTGTAATCCCCCTAAACTGTCTTTGTTCGAAATCTCCACAGATACAAGTCTGTTAAGAGTAAATATTTGTGGATTGATACAACCACATTTCCCCCCTTACAAACCAAATCTGAAAAACCTCTGCCCTCCCGCGGCGCGAAGGCCAGGGCGCAGGAGGGAGGGGGCTGGGGTCGGCCCCAGCGTCTGCACCGGGAACTCTGCGCTTGGGGTCGCCTCGCTGCCTCCAGGAGCTGAGGGACTTTGCACATTTCTCAGGCGGCAGAAAGGTCTTAGCCTCTTTTTTCAATTTTCTGCGCTCTCGATAAACAAACCTCCCGAACCCGCTGCTTTTGGGCCTGCCCGAGGGGGTCGGCGGGAGGGCTTGGGGAGGGGCGAGGGCTTTGCTCAAATCCGACAGAAAATGCGAACTCTCTCCACCGGCCTCGCTCCCTTCCAGCGGGTTTAAGTGGCTCCGCGAAGACTCGCTCTTCCTGGGTTGTGGGAGACCCCACCCGGCAGGGCGCCCGGAGTCCAGCCTAGGAAAGCGCCGGGAGCCACCAAGGGCCCCCGAAACACGAAGGAGTCCGAAGGTTGCAGCGGGGGCCCCGGTCCCCGGCTCCAGCCCAGCCCGTCCCGGGATCGGATTCCTTCATAAATCAGCGGCTGGGTGAAAGGGCTGCGCTTTAGAAAGGGCAGGACCGTGTGCGCGTATTAGAGCGCGCGGTTCCCAAATCCGGGCTAAACCCCTGGTGACACCGAAATTCATCAACCGCTGCTGGCGCCCGCGGCTCAGCCGAGGAGCCCCAGAGCCTAGGAGCCTGTGCACCGCGCTGCCGGACTTGGGAGATGAGAAGAACGAGGGAGCAGGAACCCTCCGAGAGGTGGGCCTGGAGGAGGGCGCGTAACGCGGGTGGAGACCTCGGAGAGCCGCCCCGCCCGCGGGCACCTCCGGCCGGGAAGGAAGCTCACCGCCGGGGGAAAGGCAGTTATTCTAACCTTTTTCCTTCTCTGGCAAGGGCTGGCCCTCCACCGACATTCTGGTGTGAAGAGGGCAGTGACCCCCCCCCAACCCCTTCCAACCCTGGGGCAGTAACCACTCACACACACACACACACACACACCTTTCAGGCTGGGTCCTCTAAGGGGAATCACAGTATCCGCGAGCGGGAATCTGGGGCTTCAGGAAAAGCAGAACTTGAGGACTTAGGGATCCCATCAGCTTTGGGAGTTAGACCCACCTGGGAAATTTTTGCTACAGAGAAACTCTGGGCCTGAGAGAAGTTCTTTAACTCGGTCTTCTCACCTATCCAGGGACCCAGAGCAATAAAGGTCAGTACACGTCCAGCACTCAAGAAATGTCCATTCCTTTACTTTCTAGATGTACTACTTTGGCCTGCTCCTCTGAGGTCAGTAAGGCTCTGCTCATGGGAGTTCACATCTACATTGGCCATGTTCAGGAGCAGGTTGGATAAAAGCAGGACCTATGTGCCTCAGTAGCAATGGGGAGCCACCCAGAGGCTGCTGCCTACCTGCCTCCAAGGACCAGTTTCTGACAGCCAGACCTGTCCCATTACCTTTTCAAGGGAAACATTCAAACCGCAGGCCGCAGGCCTGGGTGAGGAGCAGGAGGAGGGTGGGCTAGGCCACTCCAGGAGGCCTGCTGAGGAGGCCACGCTCTCTGGGCCTGCTATGAAAGGCAGACAATGCATTCCTGCCAGGCAGGCCTTCTCGAGCTCACTTCCCAGGCAGGCAGGAAGGAAATACACATTGACTGAGTGCCCAATGCAGGCTGGCACCTTTGGGTTTGTTTCACTTTATCCCCAGAGGTTGATTTGCTTTATCCTGTGAGACTGTATTTATCTCCCTCCTCCCCTATTTCACGGAGGAGGAAACCGAGGCTCAAGAAGCGCCTTCGCTAAACGCCCTTGGCTTGTGTTGCGAGAACCAGAGACATTCTGGATCCCCGATCTGGACTTGGCAATTTTGTACTTTCCTTTGAGAAAATCTGAAAAAACGTGCCCCACCCAGGAGGACCTCCATTCTCAGGAAGTGGCTCCCAGAGCACCTTGGTCCTCTCCATCTCCACAGGCTCCGGGCGGCCCCAGGCCTGGGCGGGCGCCCCCACCCTGACCGACTGCCCCGTAACTATGGCGATTCAGGAATCACGTGACAACAGAGTCCCAGAGGAAACCAGGAGGTGGGAGAAGGGGGAAGAGCAGTCACACCCAGCTTGTCCTGACCCACGGCTCCTACTCCTCCTCTCCTGTCACTGCTGCGCCAGCACCCGAAGGAGGCGCCTGGGGGTGGGGGTTGGGGGAACCCCGGGCGGTCCGTGTCCCAGCACGCTATCTCAGCTTTCCGCTTCTAGCCGGGAGCTCGGTGGTGGTCTCCTCACGCCTGCCGGCCCCGGTGGGCACCTCTGTTGCTCCCAGCAGCCCTCAGAACCCTCCCCGCCTGGCAACCACCTCACAGTTCCCAGGGAAACCTCTTAAGCACGGGCCGCCAGGAAGCAAACATCTTTGTTTCTTCTGGAACCAAACTCCAGGAACTAGGTTTTTCCTTCAGCAACACTTCCCCCAGTTCATCCAGTGCAGGGCAAGCCAGGTGCTCTGCCATCAGCCAGCGCACTCGGGCGGGCCCGTCTGAGCCAGGCTCCCGATTGAGAGACAAAGCCCCCTGCCTAAGGTGCTCACACATCCTGCGGACCCCTGTACCGCCCACAACCCCCCTTCAGGGCCCCCGGGTTGACAGGGCAGGTCCAGTGGCTGCCAGTCAAGAAGCCAAACAGAAATGGATACAATATTGCCCCGGGAATAACAAAGGAAGGGCCCTTGCAGAAATTTATTTGTTCTGATCAGGAGAAGCAAAGGTAAAGGGCAGCGAGGAAGTGCTGTCAGCCAGGCCTGAAACCCAAGAAAGTTGCCATTCGGAGCACAGTGGCCCCTTATACCCCACTACTCCACGACGCAGCAGTAGTTAAAGCAAACACAGGCCCTTCACTGCCCCGTCAGTTACACCTTCCCCCCAAAATTACACAAACTTTGAAAGATTTTTCTGAGAGAAGATGGATGCTTCGGGAGACTTGAGGTCAAGGCTAGGCTGTTTAAAGTATATTATTAACAAATAAACATTTACTGCAAAAAAAGAGAAAAACCCTATAGGCCACCGGGGAACCAAATCATGTTGCTTTTGGCTTCAAATGACAGGAGACATTTATGACATGAATGGAGAACACCAGCCGGTCGATGAAATGGCAAACGTCTGCCACTTTGCTTCCTCTGCCTTAGTGAATCAACTTTTTCAAATATGGTTTTCAGCCTTACCCCCCCCCCACTACCACCACCTCCCCACTTCTGACTGCAGTAGCAATAAATATATATAATTTTGGTTTTGCTCTCTGCTGCCATCAGCACAGAATCTGGGAGTTGGGAGAGAGGGCTGGGTCAGCCAGAAAGCCAAGAGCTTTGGGTCGTCCTGCACCCCCAACTGACTGACAGCTCACGAGGGCTCCTTGGACAAGCGGACCATCCCTTTCTTCCTCCCTCCCTTGAAGCTGAGGCCTGATTGTGGTGTCCAACAAATTGGAAGTTATAACTCATGTCGTGGAGCGTATCCTCCATTCCTCAGCCTGACTAACGTCAAAGTTGGACTGGGATTCTTTTTTCCCCCCTTTTCGGTTTTAAAACCCTCGGAACCAACCGCAGGTCAGAGGAAATTCCCTGCCAGCCCATATGGGACAGAACAAACCTCTGTGGGCTGGACGACCCTTCTGACCACCTGCGATGGTGTTTCTCCACCTTTTAAACCTCATCTTCTTTCTGAGAAACGTACAGATCCCTAGATCTCTTCCCCTCACGTCCCCACCCCCTTCTCAATCTCCCCCTCATCCTCAGATACATCAGATAGCGCTCCCCCCCCCGCCCCCGCCATTTGAATCACAACAAAACAGCATGAAGGGTTTTCCAAATACGAAATTATATTACTGAGTAGGGTTTTCCAAGCTGTACCCTAAACTGTGGCGATTCCAACTGCTCCCCAGTGGAAAGATCTTTGCTCTGGACCAACTTCCACTCCCTCTCACGCCCCCGCCTCCCCCCAAAGAGAAAGAGGCCAGAACACCAGGCCCATCCTGCTACCCTGCCCTTCCTGATAACGCACAGGTGCCATTTGTTCTGATCTCCACAATGGGAAGTTTTTCTGCCTCTGTGGAGGTAGCGAAGAGGATACTGGATCCCATGGAGTTTGGAACATTTACTGAAGCCTCACCAGATACCTTGTGTAATCCTTACAACCACCCCGGGATGTTGGATCATCATCACCCCTAATTGGCTGATGGAGAACCCGGGGCTCCGAGACAGGTAGTCACTTGGCTAAGATCACACGGCTGCTGAATGGTGAGGCCGGGAGGTGAATCCAGTTCTGTCTCAGAGTCTAGAGTTCTTTTCATCACTGACAGAGGGATGGCCCTCCCAATGCCCCACTCAGGCAAAGGGAAGGGAATGATTTTCCCAGGGGTGCTACTCATCTTCCCTGCATAGGGAGGCTCACGGCAAGCCTACCATGCCAGCTGCACCTTTCTCTGGCATGGAAGCCAGAGGCAGTTTGGTGTGTCCTTGGAGACAAGACATTCCTTGCCACACTGATGGTGATAATAGTAACAACAATAATTTGCAGAGTATTAACAACATGCCAGGCAAGATGCCAGGTCCTTTGGGGCATGTTATCTCGAATCCTTATTAGAATCCTTTCTCCCAGGTGCCTATGTCCCCATTTTACAGAAGAGGCTCAGGTAGATGCCAGGACTGTGTGGTCCTAAGCCTGGCTCCAATGGACAGGATGGGAGGGAGCTGAGGGTCGACAATCACATACCCCAGAGGAAATCCTCACAGCCGCCTTCTCCTACTCAAGAAAAATCCTGCAAACAAATTAGGCTGCGTTAGCCCAGAGCCTGGGGAATACAGGGTGAGCCAGGAGTCAGCTGTGAATAATGCCTGCGTTCAGCAGCAGATGACCGCAGCTTCAGGAAGGCCTTTGCTTACCCTTCTACCTGCAGTCAAGGTGCTGGGGTTAAATGGGGTGTGGGGGGTGCCTTCCCAAGGGCCGGAGGGTCCCCAGACTTGGGCTGGCAGGGTGAGCCCTTAGGCCCTCGAATCCCCAGGGAGAACACTACGGAGGCCTTTTCTTAAGGCAAAGCGCTGGCTTTTCCTTCCGAGCAGATCCATTTACAGGACAGACCCTCTCCCCTGGCGTGTGGGCAGAGGTGTCTGCGCTCGGGGTTAGATGGATGGGGGCCATGCCAGCTGGGATGCCTACTGGCAGAGGACGTGCTGCCAGTAACTGGCACCCCGAAGCAAGGCCTGTGGGAGTCCTTCCAAGCTGGG
>CM053568.1:8480977-8521367 GCA_028646485.1 Cryptoprocta ferox
GGGCGCCGCGGGCCCAGGACGCCGAGGCGGGAGCGCGGCGGCCTCCGCGCGCGCAGGCTCCCGCCCGCACCCCAACGAATCTCGGGGCGCCCGGCCTGGGAGCTGTCTTACAAGCGATTAGACTCCATTTTGTGACAGCTTTCTGGACTCTCCCACCGACCCTCCCCCCTTCCGGAGCCTCCTCCAGGAATTCGCCACCTCCTCAGGATAGAAACGCTTTCCAGACGAGCGACAGACGACAAGAAAGGGGACTTACATAATTCTATTTGGCCAAGCCACCAAGAAAAAGAAAATGGGGCGCTGGGGGGGGGTTATGTTGTCATTTTTTTTTTTCATTTTTCATGTGTTCTCCGGAGGAAGGAGAGAGAGATGTTCGTGATTTTGCATTTGGAGGCCCCGTTTCCTCCCGGTTTCTAACCTGGTTTTCTGTCGGAGAAGGAGCTCGCGCTGCCGAGGGGCCAGAGCCTCGGGCGCAGAACGATCCGACGCACTCCCCCCCTTTTTAAGAAGGCGCCCCCAGAAAACACGTACGGAGAAAAAGTAAACTTTTCGAGTTCCGAGTGAAATCGCCCAAATGCGGTGGCGCGCGCTGTTTCGTAGGTCGAGGACGTGCGGGTGGGTTTTATCAAATAGTATTAAATGTTCCCGAACGTCAATTAATCACCCCCATGGTGCGTAAAGCACCGTTGCGCTTCTGGGTGCCCCCGATCTTGAAAAGAAATCGAAAGGAAAAAGAGTCGCTTAATAAAAATAGCAACCTCTTTTTAAGGACGGACCCCGCAGCTCCTCGCAGGGCGAGAACACATTTTTCAAAAGTTACTGGGGTGGGGTGGGGTGGGGATGGTGTGTTAATCTCCCTACACCGCTGACACACAGGCCCCACAAAATCGAGAAGGCACGTTTCTGCGCCCACTTGCCCAGATTCCAGTCTGAAAAGCATTTACGCACAGATGCAATAAATACGAATCTGCGATCCTCAAAGAAAAAAATAAATCGTGAAACACACTTTTATTGTTCAAAGGACATCGCTTCCCCAGTGAGCCCCTGCCTGCCTCGCTGCACTGGCTCTCCCTGAGAAACGCTGAGGCAGACCCGCCCGGGTATTTGTCCACGGGATTGTCTTGATAACAACCCCTCCTCAGCCCCCAACTGGCCGGCCTAGTGCAGATACCTAATTGGCCTTATTGGAAGAAAGAGGGGGCGAGGGAGGAGGAGGGCGCTGTGAGGGGCGTGAATAATGCCCGCCTGGAGGCTGCGCCTAGCTGGACCCAGGCTCGCAACTCAGGACCTGAGATTCGCCCAGCACCAAAATTCCCCGGCAAACACATCCCAACTGCATTGAAGCAAGGATCAGGCGCCGAGTTTCTTTTTTAAACAAATATACTTTCAACAAAGCCATTGCAACTGTTTAATTGTTTTGTAAAATTAGGAAGTGGGCCGCTCTGCTCTGAGAGAACAGCCAGCTCAAGGGTTGTGACTTTAGAGTTCTGTGCTCCGAAAAACTGGGGGCATCCTCTCCTCGTTTTCAACAGAAGCTCCATAAAGGATTGAGGGGTAAGCGGAAGAGACCCGGCAGAGATGTATAAGAGGGTTGGAAATTGTCCTTCCAATATGTTAAAAAAAATCCCCCCCCCCCAATCTGCACAAATGACTTGGAGGGCTGTTTCCAGTTTCTTGGGCCTCCTGCCCCTACATGTTGAGTCATCCAGGCCGGTGGCTAAATTGGAAGTCCCACCGCCAGAGCTGAGCTAAGGGTCAGGCAGGCAGAGGTGCAGGCCAGCAGGACATGGGCAGGCTGGCAAGCCCTGCCCCTTCGCCAGTCCGAAGCCCCCAATCACATCTACCCCCAAACTACTTTCCCCATCTTATTTGTGCTGCTCTATGCCTGCCTGTGGCAGAGCTGACTGGCAGCCACACTTTCTCCGGGAACCAGAATCCTATCAGTCCAGGGCACAGCACAAAGGCAATGTGCCTGATTTGGGGTGCTCCAGACAGAGAGAGAGGTCTCAGCTGAATTCCAGGATCAGCCAAAAAAAAAAAAAAGTGTACCCCTTCTCTGAAGTGTACCCCAATTCCTGCCCGCAGAGACCCCAGTAGACAGGAAGAACAAGGTGCAAAGAAAGAGTAGGTCCTCTTGGACCTCCAGACCGGGGGAGCAGGGCCAGGTTCGGCACTGTCGTGGGACTCAGCCAGAACGTTTCAGAGTAGAACCTAATACCTTCTCCAGGGCTCTGGCCTGCAGCCCCGCTATTTCTAGGCCTCAGCCAAGCAGCTAGCAAGATGGAGAAGGGGCACCCCAGCTGCTCCCCTTCCCATCAGGGCCTGGATTCAGGACTAGTCCCTGGGCAGCTAGGGAGGCTGCAGTCATCACTAGGCATTGGTAGCCCAACCTTTTCCTGGAAGCTAGGGCACACACAGCCCCCTCTGAGCCCTGAACCATCTGAGAGCCTACCCATCCCGCGCTCCCATCTAAAAGGGTCTTCTGGGACTCCCTAGAAAGTTCTCGAAGGCACCCACTGGTCTCCACGATGCCTCCCTGGGGATCCCCACACACCCTTTTCGGCTGTTGCTCCTCTCTGCCTCCCTCCTAATCACACTGCCAGGCACAAAAACCAGAGGGTCCAAAGAAAAAGCCTGCATTTATACTTAACTGTCCCAGCACCTCGCCAGACAAATCCATAGTCTCAGCTAAAAACAAAAGTCAGCAGGTAGGGCTCAACCCACAGTCTCTGGACTCAACCCCGAGGCTTAGGCTATGCCAGGGCAGAGCAGACCACCCCCTTCTCCAACACAAACACTCTTCCAGAAAGAAGGCCTGCTGGGGAAGGCTGACTTGGGCAGTCCTTCACAATCTGCACTCCCCCCTCCAGGAGCCCCAGATTGTGGTTTGCCACCTTTTGAGGTCCTCTTCCCAGACAGCTTCTCCAGCCAGCAGCAATTAGAAGTGCAAAATTCCCGCGTGGAACGGTTCGAGGGGAAGGGACATTCTTTTCTATCAGGGACTAAAAGTACAACAGGGAGCGTGGTAGGATGGGGGCGTCCCGAGCTGCTGCTCACTCTGGGAGTTCAGCACCCCCTTTCTCAATTCCACTTCCTTGCTCCAGGAATCCCAACCCCCCACAAAACCCTACCTTGGGGGTAGCACACCGCCAAGGCCTGGCTCCCTAAAGCACTGTCTTCGTTTGGAAATCAATTCTTGGGCCCCAGTTTAGGCCTCGGTGGGGGTCAGGCCCTGTCCTTGGACGGAGGCATGGTATTCCCTAGCTGGCCAAGGGCCTTGTCCTGTACCCCAACCAGTGCGGGTTTCCGGCCCAAAGATGGCAACTCGGGACCGCCGCAAGCTGCCGGCCACCACCCCACCGGTGGTTCGTCCCTGCCGGGAGACGCGCAGCCCGCGCGGCGCTCGGAGCTGACGGGCCCAGCGGCGCGCCGAGCCGGCAGTTGGGCTGGCGCGGGCCCGGCCGGGCAGTGGGGGCGGCCGTGCTCGGGTGCCGGGCGGCGGCGGGGAAGGAGCAGGGCGAGAGGCGCTTACTGTTGGTAGTCTTGTTTGCAGTACAGTTTCCGATCCCGGAAGTAGCAGCTGGTGGTGAGGGCTTGCTGACACGCCGCGCACTGCAAACATTCCTCGTGCCAGGACGATTCGTTGACTCGCATCAGGAAGCGGTCGGAGATGGGCCGCTGGCAGCCCTCGCAGACGGCGGGATGCGGGCAGTCGGAGCCTGCAGCGCACAGGGCGAGAGCCGGGCCGTCAGCGCCGACCGGCCGGGCCCGAGCGTCCCGGCCCGCGGCGTGCCCACAGCCCGGGCCCCAAGGGCGAGGGCAACCCGGGAGCGCCGCCCGCCGCCTGCGCTCCCCCGGCCGCCGCACCAGGGGCCGGGCAGCCTCCGCTGGTTCGTCCCAGCCCGCGGACTCCCTCGCGGAGAGGCTTGGCGCTGCAACTCTCCCGTCCTCCGGGGATGCAGCGCTTGGCGTTACTACATATGAGAACCGGCACGGCGCGGGGTAGCCGGCTGGGACCCAGACAGGCGAAGTGAGGCTGGGGCGCTTGCTGGCTGACACGCCCCACGGTGGCGTTCGCGGTCTTCTGTCCCCAATCTCCCCAAAACCTGTAGTTCAGGTGGCCCGGGGCACATTTTTTCTCTTAGAAGCGCCTTCCATCAAGTAACCTGGCATCACTCCCAAGCTTGCTAAGGTGACTACTTGGGTCTTCCATCACCCTTGCCGTCCGCTTCCCACCCCCTCGGGAGTAGCAGCTCTAGCACCAAGGCCCAGTGAGGATGGTGGGCAGGCAGCTGGAGCTGTCCTGGCCTCCCTCCTCCTAGGTGGTGTCCCTGCAAACCTCTGTCTCCCGAGGATGCCGAGGATGCCTGTTTAGGGGTGCCTGTTGCCCCTCTAGCGATCACTGGAGTCTAGTCTGTGTCCCCCGCACCCCCATGTCCTGCAAACCAGTTCCTTATTCCGTTGGTCTAGAAGCCCGTGTCCACCTCGGGAGGATGCCCCTGTCCCCTGCCCATGACCACTCGGGCGTTCTGACCCCGCACTCACCCAGCAGCACCCCCAGAGTGGCGGGCCCGGGGCGCAGGGAGTGCTCCTCCATCTTGATGCCGTCCAGCATCTTGGCGCAGTCCGTCTGCCCGCGGGGGAAGCACCTCTCCAGCGACTCGGGACCTGTTGCTATATCCATGGGACGCGGGGCGCGCCGCGGGCCCCGCCGGCCAGGGTGCTCGCCGGCCCGCCCGCCTGCCCGCTCGCCGCCGCCGCCGCCGCGGCCCCGCAGCCGGGGAGGCGCGGCCCCCGCGGGGTTGGGGCTGCGGCTGGGGCCGCCGGCAGCCCCCAGCGAGCGCGGAGCGCCGACGCGCTGGCCCCGGGCCGCGGCGTCGTGCGGGCGGGCCGGGGCGGCTGCGGTCCGCGCCGCGTTCTCCCGGGCACTCGCAGCCACGCGCGCCGGCTCCTCTGTCACCTGCTTGTCAGCCCCGGAGCCGGGCTGCGGCGGCGGCGGCAGACGGAGCCGCGGGGAGGAGACGGCGGCGGCAGCGGCGGCGGCGGAGGAGGCGGCGGCGGCGGCGGCGGGCGGGGGAGGGGGCGGGGGTGCAGGGGCGGCCCCGCGGGCTGGGGGGGCGCGGGCGGCGCAGCGGGGTCCCGGGCGGGGCGCAGCGGGCCGCGGGGCTCCAGGCGCGCTCCCTGCACTACTCCAGTGCCATGGTGCGCCCGAGGAGCCGCTGGGTTTAGAGCTGGGGCTGGCGGCGGAGGGATACTCCGGCCGGGAGCCGCCTCACCCCTCCTCAAACTTCCTGACATTTGAACTCATTGGTGCGCCTCGTATCCCTGCGCCGGGATGAGCCGGCGGCTCCACGTCAAATAGTGCCGTCGCCGGCCCCCCCCCGCCCCCGCGGGAGGGCTCCCCGCGCCCCCAGCTTGCGCCCCGCTCCGAGCCTGACCTGGAGCGCGGGCCCCGGCGCCCCGGCCAGGCCGAGCGCCCGCTGGCCTCTTGCAGAAGTTTGGGTCACCTTCGAAACGAATCCTTCTGCCCCACCCCTTTGAAAAAATTGATTTGGGAGTTGGGGAATGAAGGCTTTCTTTTTTTCTTTCTTGCCTTCTTTATTATTAATATTTTGTAAAGCTTCAGCGCTAAGCGGAGTGGCCCCAAGCGAGGCCAGACAGCGCGGACGGCGGGGAGCGCAGCGGCTCCACGAGGGGGAAGGCGCCGGCCGGGAGTGGCCGCCCGGGGACCCCTTCTGTCGGCCGAGGTAGGTCGCTCCGGGTTGAGTTGGCTTCCCCTGGGCGGCGGCGCCTTCCCAGGGCCGTTTTCGTCCGCAGAGAGGCTGGCTGCAGGATTGAGGGACGGAGACCGGCAGCAGGAAAGGGCTGCTGGCCCAGGACTGGCCAAGCGGGGTCCTGGCCCAGGCAGAGGGCGGTTGGGTCCCCGATTTGGGGTGAGGGGTCCGGAAAAGATTCAGGCGTGGCAGGGATTGGGTGGAGGGGTAAGAGAAGGTCCTGAAAGTGTCCCGGGATCAAGGATGGGGGGACATTGGCAGGCGAGGAGGGTCAGGCCCGGGTTCAGGCAGAGAGAGTTTAGAGGACGATTAGGTCTGAGAAAGGGGTCCCCGGGCAGAGGTGGGGGCACTGAATGAGAACCTGGCCTCGCAGGATTTCTAGTTGCAAGGGTAGGGGGTGGTGCCCCGGAGGTCGGTAACTGAAGGAAGGCCCAGGACGACGTGTGTTCGGTTGCTCGATGGAAACGGGATTGGCCGCTGGGATAGGCTACTTTTGGTGACGGAGGGGCCGGGCTAGGGGTCTGTAGGCCGCACCTGGCAGGGGCAGCGCCCTGGTCAGATTGGGCAAGGTGGGCTCTGGAGCTGAGGAGTGAAAGGCCGGTAAGACCGAGCAGCCGACTCCCGCGCACGCTGGGCCTGGCACCCACGCCGCCTGGCACCGCGCTCGGGGCGCAGGCCGCCGCGTCGGGCTGCGGTGCATCGCGCCTAGGCTGGCCGTGTCTTCGGCCCCTGGGTCTCCACTAGAGGCGCGGCGCGCCCGGGAGCGAGGGGGGCAGGCGCGGGCTGACCCCTCGAGCCGCTGCGGGGCGGCCCCCGGCCCCTCCCGGGACGGAGCAGCGGCGCGGAGCGGGGCGGGGGCGGAGGGCATGGGAGGCGGGTCCCCTGACCCCGCTGGAGGCGAGAGGGCGGATCGGATTTGGAGCCTGCCGGAGGCTTGGTCAGAAGTGGCCCCCTATGCCGCGGGGCCCCGCGAAGGGGCCCGGCTTTGTGGAGGATTAGAAGCTCCCGCCCCACCCCAGTACCTGCTTGTGTGTCGGTGGGTATCTGTGTGTGTCTGTGCGTGTCGATGCTCCCGCCTCGGAGTCTGTTGCATGCCTGTGCCCCGTGTCTTTGTGCAATACAACATTTCTGGGTGCCTGAGACTCTCTGGGTTTGGAGTGTGTGATCTGTGCATCTGGGTGTGATTCCCGTGTGTGTGTGTGTGTGTGTGTGTGTGCGTGTGCGTGTGTGTGCGCGCGCATCTGCAGTTCCTAACATGCCTCTGTTATCTTCTGTGTTTTTGTAGCTCTTTGTGTGTGTCCCTGTGTCGGTGTCGTTGTACGTGGGTGCCGACGTCTTTGTGTGTCTCTCAACCTCTATATTGTGTCTGGGATACTTTTCTTTTATGTGTCTTCCTGCCGCCTTTGTGTGTCTGAGTGTATCTACGAGTTTCTGAATGATTCTGTGTGCTTGCTTGTCGCTCAGAGTTTTTTTTTTGGGGGGGGGTTGTGTCCGTCTGTGTGTGCGCGCGCGGCTTCGTGTCTCCGAGTATTTCTCCGCGTCTTTGTGTGTCTCTATCCAGGACGGTGGATGAGTGGATGCGTAGCTTCTCTCGCGCTCCCTTGGTCCCTTGTGCTTGAGCAGCCTGTAGGGCCCTGCGCTCGCAAATTTGGGCCTGGGCCGCCTTCCTCGGGCATCTGGGGTGGGGGCGCGGCAGCTGTGGGAGAAGCCGGGAGGGCAAAACTCGGGCGCCCAGAGCCCGGCGCAGGACAGGCAGACCGACCGGGCGCATTCTGCCCTCTGCTGGCAGCGTTACGTCCCTGCACCCGATGCCTGTAGGCGAAATGGGTCCTGGTTCGGGGCCCAGACCCTTGCCTTCTCCTTCAGAGCACACTTGGGAATCCTTTCCAGTCTCAGGCCTGGCACACTCACCCTGGAACCCACACTCTGGGTGCAGCGTTCCATCCTCCTCCCCCTGTCTTCCCACCTTCCCTGTGACGGGCCTCTTTCTCTGCACATTTCTCCCCTTAGGCCAAATGGGAGCCCTTGTGGCCCCCGCTTCAGAGGCTTCTCTGACCCTGAGGCTGGTTTAGAGCAGAGTCTGGCCACAGACTGCCCAGGGTCGCGTTCTGGAGCCACCCAGAAGCCACGTCTCAGTGGCTGGCACCCTGGCTGGTCTGTCCTGGGGCGCACAGAATCTTGGCACATCACGTTGGCACGTCTGCCCGAGTCACAGCCCACACCACCAGGGCCGACATAGGAAAGGCCACAGACTGTGCTCAGAGCCACTCTCGGGCTGCCAGGGTGCAGGCCAGACCCAAACATGGGCTGCTCTTTCTGCTCTGGCCGTGGGGCTGCTCAGTCCACAAACCTGGGGTTCCTCTCCATGTCCTCCCCGCCCAGTGACTATTCATCCCCTCACCACATCCCCACAGTCTGAATCACCATATAAGTCCTTTTCTTTGCCCTTTGTCCCCACTCCCAGCCTCCTTCTTTCCCGGAGCTGAGTCTGCAGTCCGGGGTCCATCGCACACAGATGCACAGAGCACCCAGGTCTCTCCCAAGCACAATCACGGCTCCTGCCCTCCCCACCGATTCCCCTGCTGAAGTGGCTAGCTGGAAGATAGTGGCCTAGGCCCCGAGGCCAGTACTGCCCTTAGGCGGTGAGCCGCACTCCATCCGGCACCCGCTGACACCCCCCAGGCGGTTCTGTACTCACAACACCTGAGGCCGCCCGCACCCAGGCGCTCCGGCTGATCCAGGATTCTCTGTGGCTTGGACTTCAGCCGCAGAAACAGCTTCGGTTTTTCTCCACCTAAGGAAAGACCCAGCCGGCTGTTTGGAATCGCTTGGAAGGAAGCAAGAACCAAGAGGGAAGCTCTCGGTGGGAATCCCAGCTCCCCCAATCCTGCGGATGCTTCATCTCCACGGAGCCCTTCCCCATCCCGCCTTGCTCCTCTCTTTAGGGGACTTGCACTTCCTGCGCCTGCCTGTGCTACTGGCCTTCCCCAGTGCGGCCCTCGGACCACCCCCTCCCTTCCCACAGTGGAGTTCTGTCTGTCCTCCCTGGGCTTTGCTTCTGACCAGACCAGAGCTGAGTGGAGGGGTCCCTTCCCAGTTTATAACCCCGGCTAGAAGCAAGGATCCTGGGCTGGGACAGAGTACAGGGCAAAGCCGGCCGAGTGCCGCGGAGCAGGAAGGCGGGGAGGGGGAGCTGCACCGGATGCGGGATTCCAACCTGCCTGGAGAGTCAGGGCTGTCCGGGAGGCCAGAGTGCTCAGACCTGTCCCACACTGCCCCCATACCACTGGCGCGAGCGATCCTCAGATCCCCGGGAAGCAGACTGGACCAGAGCCACCCCAAGACTTGGCCTGGGTTGGGAGCTGCTATTCCCAGGCGGCGGCTGGGATCCGGAGATCCAGGAGCTCTGGAAGCGGGGCAGGACAGCGACATCAGGGGTGGAGTGCCCTGGCCTTTGGAGCCAGTGCTAACCACGCTCTCTTCTGAGGACCGCTGCACGTTTGATCCAGGACACGTGGCGCAAAGGCTCGGGCACTTCTCAGCTAGAGGAGAGAAGAATGCGTGTAATAGGTAACCCGGTCACCTTCCCACAGCCCAGAGAAAAGTATCTCTGGTCTTCCTGTGCCTGCAGGGGGGCTCACAGAGCCGAAAAGAGGAATGGCTGGGGGCAGGGCCAAACTGGGGTCCCTCTGACTTAGGTTCTCACTCTCCCAACTGGGGTTTTCTAGGCTAGAGGGAGGGAGAGGGAGAGAGGGAGGTGGCAGGGGACAGGATTTTAGGCAGAGTTTGTTGCTGAGACACAGTGTATGTGGCTCTGGGACCATGTGCTAGTACACGCCTGTGTGCAGTGTAGAGGACTGCCAAGCCCCAGCAAAGTCTTTCTGTCTTCCTGCGGCCCAGCCCCTCCTCAACCAGCTGGTGGGGTCTCTGGCCACAGACCCACGACTTTTCAGTGCAAAGTCTGGGTCATTAGTCATGGAATTCCTCCCTGGGGGTCAGGAGATCAGGCTCCGATCTAAAGGCTTCTGTTAGTCCTCAGGGCTGGAGAAGGGCAGTGCCCTGGCCAGGTGGCCCACAGCTAAGGTCTTCTACCGGCCAGGCAGTGCTTAGGAGCCGTCAGAAGCAGGTCTCAGGGAGTTGCCACAGTCTGGTTCAGGACCTGGCTGTGGGGCTCCGCAAAGTCCTGCCCTCTGTTTGCACCTCCACTTCCTCATCTGTAAAGGGGGCATAATAATAGCGTCTGTCCCACAGGATTGTTGAAAGGATGAAATGTAAGCACTGACCACAGTGCCTGGCACATAGTAGGCCTCTAGAAGTATTTGGTGAATAATTGGATAATAATTGGGACTTGGGGAAATCACAGCTGCTTACTTCTCTCCCAACCAGGACCTGAGGGGGAAACAGACACATGCTTAGCTCAGCCATTTCTCTTCCTTTAGGGTGGGTGGAAGTCAGATCTAGTCACCTGTGGGCTGGGCACAGGAGGCTCCCCAGGCAGTGCCCAGATGCCCAGCACAGACAGCCTCAGCCTTCTCCGATTGCCCTTGCCATGGACCCTGGGGCTGGAAGTGTCTTTGGAAGGCAACAGAAGGAGGGGTGTCAGCCTAGGGCATCAAAACTGACCTGTGGAACTCAAGGTGCCATTTATATTTATTTTTTAAAAGGCACTTTCCTCCAGAATCTTTGCATTTCTTGCCAAATTGATGGGCTGGGTGATTTCAGCAGCCCATCTAGAACCAGAGGCTTCCCCTACCAAGGACCTGAGCCAGAACAAAGGAAAAGCCAAGGACTGTATTTGGAGCCATAAAAGCCCCATTAGGACACTAAGAATAACTTGCAGAAAAGCATTTTATATGTATTGGACACAAATTCACAAAAGCAAGAAAGTTCATTGGTCTCCACCCTGAGGGTGCATAGCTGGGGAAGGGGGCTGGGTGTGATGCCGAGGCCAGCGCCCATCCTATTTGATCTTTATCTACAATCCACTTCAAAACGCTGGGGGTCGGCGGAGTTGGAGGGTTGCCCCTTCCTGTAATTATTTGGTGTCTAGTAAAGTTTTTATGAGTGTCTGTGCAAATAAATGCATTTGATGTGCATTTGTTTTGGCTAGTGCTGCTTTATAAAGGAGGCGTGTGCGTCTTCTGTTGGCCCCCAGAAAAGAAAAGAATGAGAGTGAAAATAAAAATAAAACCAAGATATCCGGACCAGGCAGAGGGGGCGGAGCAGGGGGCAGTCCCACGGCCAACCACCAGCCCTGTCACGCAAGGGCTTGTGGGCACCGGGGATGCCCCATTGGGTTTCTAGCCTTTGGGACTAGGAGCCGCTCGGGGATGGGAGGCAGCCTTGGTGAAATCCAGATTCTTGAAAGGCTTTTTTGGAAACCAAACTCTGCGTGCCTTTTGATTATTATCCTCTGGGTATTCTTGGTGAAATAAAATGAATAATAAATAAGGGTGTTGGGGGGGCATTGCTTGATCATTGAAGTGGGAGGGTTTGCCTATTTCTCTAGAAGTGGAGCTCAACAGAATCTGGCTGGTAGGCAGGTGGAACAGGGATGTGGCTTCCTGCTCTCTGCAGACAGGGCTGCTGGGGCGGGGCAGGATGGGCAGTCCTCCTGGGTGGCTGGGAAAGCAGGGGTGCTCCGTCAGGGTGAGGAGCCACATCAGGGTTCTCAGGTGCCCTTGTTCAGCTGGTGCCTAGGATGCAGCCTGCAGGTGCCTCCTGTTTGGCCCACGCTGTCTCTCCTCCCCAGACCACAGCCTTGATTTATTTGTTCTAAAGTTATTTGAGCATTTTTATTGAAGTATAATACACCTATAAACAAGCGCACGAAGCATGAAACTACAAAGCGAACGCACTTGTGTCCCCAGAGCCCAGATCAGGAGAATAAATATGTCCAGCTCTCCAGAGTCTCTCCTTCTGCCCCCTCCCGGGCACGACCCACCCCTCTTCCAAGGAAACCACGAGCCTGGCTTCCATCACCATACATGAGTTGTGCCCATTTTTGAATTTTACATAAATGGAATCATATAGTATGTGCTCCTTACCATACTTTGATCATGAGATTTTGGATGAAAATATGGATTTTTTTTTCTCCTGAAAAATCAGGGGTCTGATCATCTTGGGTGATTGTTCCATTCGAGCAGGGTGATGATAATGTGGAGCTGAATTGTGTCTTTCCCCCTCCCCCCTGCCACAGGACATGCACCCTCTTCTGTTAACCGGGGGGCGTTAATGCTGGTAACCCCTGATGTAAGCCTATAGCTCCTTTCCCATCTTCAGTTCCTCCTCAAAAGGAGTCGTTTTATGTACGCTGGGGAAATACCCAGAATCTTCTCCCATTCCAATCCCCTCTGTCTGCATCCAATACTCTCTGAGGTAGAAATCCTGAGACCTCTTAACAGGTGAGGAAATCAGCACTGCAGAGAGGTGAAGTCATTTACCCGGGGTCACACAGCATTTAAGTGTCAGATTCTGGATTCAAACCTGGGCTGGCCGGACTCCAAACCCCAGGCTCTTGTCACCTCCCCACATGGCTCCCCTGGGCATCCAGGCCTAGGCGTGAACAATCCCCTCCTGCCTCCTTCCAGCAGGGAGGAAGCTGGACTTTTTCCAAAGGAAACGCTGGGAAACACAAAACCCAAAACAGAAAACAGGGCAGGGATGGTTCCCAGGCCCCAGCAGCCTAACCTCGGGTGATGCAAGTCTAGTCTGGGATGGGCTGGTCTGGACTGGTGAGGCCTCCCCACATGCGTCAAGGGAGGGCAGCGTCATGCCATCCGCTGAGAACCTACCACATACCAGGCACTGCCTGTGTGTTGTTCCTGAATACTCACAATGCGCCCCACTTCACAGATGAGAAAACTGAGCTTCAGCGAGGTCAGATGTCTTGCCTTAAACCGCAGGTGTATGACTGGCCGTACTGGGTTTTGAACTCATTCATAGTGACTTCAGTGTCTTTGCTTTGCCCCAGTGGTCCCACTCTGCTCCTTGGCTCAGCCCTTTTATCTGAGCCTTTCCTCTCCTGTTATGATGGAGGTGTAACCAGGTGCTTCCTCTTGGGTGAGCAAAGATTCTGGAGTCTGGCTGACATGGTTTGGGGCTTAGTTTTAGGAGCCACAGGGTGATTCTCAGGGCCTCAGTTTCTTCAACTGGAAAGTGAGAGATGATATTACTACTTTCCAGTACTATTTGGAAGTTCAGCAAGATCTGTGGGCTTTTGAATCTGGAAGAATTGGCAGTGGCCTGGCAGAGAAGGCAAGACGGTCATTAGTGTGCAAAGGTCCGGAGGCAGGAAAGAACTTGGTCCATTGAAAGCATGTGTGGCTGGGTGAGACTAAGGATGTGGCTGCAGGTGTGGGCAAGAACCTGACCGCATGGCATTGTTGATCACGACGGGGAGTGTAAACTTGAGCCCGAGGGCAGTGGGGAGCCATGGGAGGGTTAAAACAGCACGGTGCCATGGTCAAGTTTGATTTCTTTTAGGAAGGTCTCTCTGGCTGTGATGAGGGGTGAGACCATAGGCAGGAGGCCGAGTGACGAGGCCTTTGGGTCTCAATATCCCTTTTGTATGGAATGAGGTTGGGCAGTCCACAGAGCAGAACTTATCCTCTGATTTCCCATAGAGGTTGTGTTTCCAGATTCAGGGTTTCATGTTACACAGTTATTCTTTCTGGAATGTGTCCCCTGAGCAACCCCGCTGGACCCTCCGTGGAAGGAGGGGCTCTCGGGCTCTCCTCAGTGCAATATGCACATTTATGCAAAAAAGTAGAGCATATCAGTCCCAGTGCTTGGCAGCATCTGATCCCGAGACAGTCCAGCAACAAACAGACAGAACAGCTTTCAGGAATTGGGACAGGCTGCAAACATCAGTAATGACACTAATAGCAGTGACGATAGTAATGCACCTTTATTGATGACTCACTGTACCGTGCCCTTGTGAGGCCTGCAAGATCTGTGATCCCATAGAAGCCTGAAACAAGCCTGTGAGGCAGCTGGCATTGAAGCCCGTTGTGCAGATGGGGAAAGCGAGGCTCAGAGTGGGGGAAATGCCTTGCTCAAGGTCCCTGAGTGGCAGAGCCAGGCCAGTAGCTACTGCCCTTAGACTTCCACCTGTGGGTGCTGGGTAGCCTGAGAAGGGTGGTGAGCTGGGCACGCTGTTGAGCTCTGTTCCAGACAGACAGCCCTAAAACTGTTTCCAGTACACAGAAAAGCCAGAAAATTCCATCCGTGCGTCCTGGCTCCCACCTACACTTCAGCCCACACAATCTGCCTGGCAGAGCTGTTCTCCCTGGAAGAGGTTTTCCAAACCCAGGAAAAGCTTCCAAGTCTAGAATCCTCCCAGTGGCCTCCAAGGCCTCCTGGCCTATGTCCACTTCCCTGGCTCCATCTCCACCTCCTTCCCTGTTACTCTCTGTTCCGCACCAAGCACACTGTCCTTGTTTTCGCTTCTCAAACAGCGCACACTCTCTCCTGCGTGCGGGGTCTGAACAGGCTGTGCCTTTTGTCTGGAAGGCTTTCTCTGCTCCCTTTGCCTTGCTTACTCCTATTCACCTTTCCTGCCTCATTGTAGACATCACCAGAAGCCTTCTCTGGCCTCTTGGACCAGGTTGGGTTTACCTCTTCAGTGTTTTCAGCAACATGTGTTTCTCCATGGTGAGGTGGAATTATCTGTCCCCCCGCCACACCCCCTGAAGTCACAGGGAGAAACCCGGGAAGGGTCAGGAAGGAGCGATGCAGAGGGCACCACTCAGTGTCAAAGCAGTGAGAGCAGAGAAGGGACGAGTGCCCTTGAAATATAACATGGTCCACATTGTGCTTGCTGGGTGCTACGGGTCTGCCTCTCCCGTGTAGACCAGCTGAGGACTCCAGGCAAGAAATGAGTTCTCAGGGCACGAGATGAGTCTGATTGTTCCTCCTGAATGATTCTCTCATTTCCTTTGTCCCCCTCACCGCCTTCCCTTCTACCCAGGAAGCACCAAGGATGGGACTAGAGATGCTTGGACTCACAGCCCATGCCAGAGAAGATGCAAAGGAGGACTTGGGCCTGCTAGATTCTAGGGGAGGGTTGAACAGCTTGGGGAAACTGAGGAAGCAGGGAGTTGGGGACGGAGAAGAGCTAACAGGCCTGGGGGGAGGTTGTGGGAATGAGAAAGGGTGAGAAAAGAAGACTGGTCTCTGGGGATTCTTGATGACAGCCATAAAGGCAGCTCCTGGGGGCCTTGTGATGGCCTCACACGGTGCAAGGGGACAAGCGGATGTGGCCAGGGGACTGGTCCCAGTCATAAGCACCCAGTGCCTGGTGGTGACTGTCAGAATCTACCCTCAAGGCCTCCCTGTCTGCCACTTATAAGCAGAGTCCCTGCAGGCCAGCTTCACATGGTAGGTGCTCATTGTGGGGCTAAGTGGAACGCGACAGCCCCAAGGGGACCCTGCAAAAGGAAAACTGTTTTCAGGGCATTGAGGTGAAGGAACAATTTTAAAAATCTCTTTCCTGAGGTGTCTGACTGGTTCAATTGGGAGAGCATGTGACTCTTGATCTCAGGGTCATGAGTTGGAGGCCCATGTTGGGTGTAGAGATTACTTAAAAATAAATAAACAAAAAATAAGAAAATAAAAAATCACTTCCAGCCAGTTCTTTCTTTCTTTCTTTTTTTTTAACATACATGTATTTTTGAGAGACAGAGGGAGGCAAAGCACGAGCAGGGGAGGGGCAGAGAGAGAGAGAGGGAGACACAGAATCGGAAGCAGGCTCCAGGCTCTGAGCTGTTAGCACAGATCCCGATGGGGGGCTCGAACCCACAAATTGTGAGATCATGACCTGAGCCAAAGTCAGACGCTTAACTGACTGAGCCACCCAGGCGCCCCTCCAGCCATTTCTTTGAGTAACTCATTCCTTTTAATAAGAGAACATTAAAAAGCGCGCAGGAACATGAGATTTTAGACACCAAATGCTCTCTGCATTTAGGAGGCGTCCCACTGGGGAGCAGGGCAGGCTGTGTGGGAGTCTTAAGGCCTTGAGTGCCAGGTTCTAGGCTGTGGGGGAGCCCAGACAGTTCAGGACTGCTGGAGAGAGCTGGGGCTATCCGAGGAGAGCCTGGTGGGGGAAACAGTGGCAGTGACGTCAGATAATTCTATATGTGCCCTGAACATGCAAGAAGGGATGGGGATCACCCCTGTATTTCTCTAGTGAGAAGATATTCCCCCCAAATGTTTTTGGCTAGTTTGAGTATATAAACTCAAGATGTTGAAACTGCTGAAGGCCTACTTAAAATATTACATTTATGAGTTGGGTATTATCGACACAATTACCATCACCATTTTTATTATAATTTTGGCTATTTATAACAGTAATCTAACAGATGGGTTAAAAAGAGATAATAAATATAAATAAATGATTTTTCTTGGAATTTCTGAGACTACTGAATTTCAAATTCTTGCATTACTTTCTTTTTATTATTATTTTTGTGATAAGATACATACACCATTAAATTTATCATCTTTACCATTTTTAAGTGTACGGTCCAGTGGCATTAAGTATAGTCACATTTGATGAACAGCCTGGACCATTGTCTGTCTCCAGAGCTCTCTTCATCTTGCAAAACTGAAATTTTGTTCGTATTAAACAATCACTTCCCATCCTCTCTTCTGCCCAGTGCCCAACAACCACCGTTTTACTTCTGTCTCTATGAATTTGACCGTTCTAAGTATCTCATGTAGGTGGACTCATATGCATTTGTTCCCTTGTGACTGACTTATTTCACTTAACATAATGTCCTCAAGGTTCACTGTATTACAGAATGTGTTGGAAATTCCTTATTTTTTAAGACGAAATAATATTCCATAGGACATGTATAGCACATTCTGTTTTTCTGCTCATCTGTTGATGGACACTTGAGTTGCTTCCATGCTGCTATGAACATGAGTCTACAAATATCTCTTCAAACCCCTGCTTTCCATTCTTTTGGATACATACCCAGAAGTGGGATTTCTGGGTCCTATGGTAGTTCTATTTTAATTTTTTGAGGACCCGCCCTTTTACATTCCCACCAGCAGGGCACAAGATTTCCAATTTCTCCACGTCCTCTGATTTTCTTTTTGACAGTAGCATCCCAATGGGAGTGAGGAGGTATCTCATTGCAGTTTTGATTTGCATTTCCCTAATGAATAGTGACGTCTTTTCATGTGTTTAGTGGCTATTTTTTTGGAGAAATGTCTATTCACGTTTTTTGCCCATGTTTGGTTCTTTGTGTTGTGGAGATGTAGGAATTCTTTTTCTTTTTTTAAGGTTTTTATTTATTTTTGAGAGAGAGAGAGCAGGTGAGCAGGGTAGGGGCTGAGAGAGAGGGGGACGGAGGATCTGAAGCTGGCTCTGTGCAGACAGCAGAGGCCCAAAGTGGGGCTCGAACTCATGAACCAGGAGATCATGACCTGAGCTGAAGTTGGATGCTTAACTGGCTGAGCCACCCCAGTGCCCTGAGTTGTAGGAATTCTTTATATATTCTGGATATGAACCCCTTATCAGTTGTATGATTTGCAAATATTTTCTCTCATACAGTGGGTTGCCTTTTCACTCTGTTGATTGTGTTCTTTGATAAGCAGAAGTTTTAAATCTTGAAATCTGTATTATCTGTTTTTGCTTGTGTTGCCTGTGCTTTGCCTGTGTTTTTGAATCTGTGTCCTTTGTCTTTACTGAACCACTTTTCAAGATGTCCAGCATCATTTCCCAAAGCACTTGTCCCCACTGCTCTCTAAGTTGTTTGACATGCAGATTCATGTGTGGTGCTGCAATTGTCCTACACCACAAAAACCTATTTGCCAAACATTCTACCACTAGATTATACTAGTTGGTATAAATTCATAATCTGTACATCTTCTATAATGCTTTATAAAGTGGACTGTAAAAGGCTTGTTTGCAACAGTATCCAACCCCTGCGTGTGCAAGGCCACACCCACAGGAGAAATTCTAAAGCTACATAAAAGTACTTTATCTCTTTTAGCCCATTTGTTGGGTTACTGTAATTAACATCCAAAATGAGCATGAATTGAGGACATTTTTAGGATTATTCATCTTTCCCAAACAGCCTTGCATTCGTCAAAATGAAATAATTGAGAAAGTGCCCCATAAGGGTGCCTGGTGTCTCAATCAGTTAAGTGTCTGACTTTGACTCAGGTCATGATCACACGGTTTGTGAGTTTGAGCCCTGCATCGGGCTCTGTTCTGACAGCTCAGAGCCTGGAGCCTGCTTTGGATTCTGTGTCTCCTCTCTCTGCCCCTCCTCAACTCACGCTCTGTCTCTCTCTCTCTCAAAAATAAAATAATAAAATAAAAAAAAGGAAGTGCCCCATAATACAAGATAGTCTGTAAAGAAGCAAATATAAGGAATAATTTTGGGGGAAAGGCCCTACTTTATATTCTGGCTACATAATACTGAGTACTATAAAATATTACTATTTTATAATAGTAATAACAACAGCAGCAGCAGCAGCAATAACCACTGTGCGTTGGTACCACTCCAGCCTGGCACTGACCTCAGGGCTTCACACACATACCCCGAATCCACACAACAGCCTTATGAGGAAGGTACTCATATTGTGTTCAGTCTACAGATGTCTTTCAGAGCCCAGCCTCTTCATCATTACACGATCTTGCTCTTATCCATTGGGCTTGTACCCGGGTGTGAGCACCTGGTGCTGCACACGACCCAGAAAGGAGCCCGTCCTGAAAGGCTGGGTTTGTAATGTTCCTACTTCATTCATGCAAAGTTGGCTGCAGTGCTGGGGCCCAAACCCAGCTTGGTGCCCTCTGCCCAGTGGTGGGTGGTTATTCCCAGGGTGCAGGCTGATATGGGGAGAGGGCATCACCCACGGCCCCTCCTTACCTCTGCTCCAGCAGGTTAGAACCAACTCACCACCAGACGCATAGAAGGAAGAAGGAGTATTGGAAAGAAAGTAGCCACTCAGGCCACAGTTTGGGTGACCACATAAAAAAATCAGAGGCACAAGAGGTCCTGCCTCTGCCTTGGTTAAGAGGGGCTTTTTATTTTTGGTATGGTCTTTTATTTTGGAAAATTTCAAACATATATGTAAAAATCGAGAGAATAATGTGCCAATGGATTGTTTGGCAAATCTTCGACTCTATAATATTTCATTCGTAACTATTTTGGTATATCTTTCCAAATGATAAGGATACCTTAAAAAAAGATCATGGTTATAATGTCATGATCACACTTGGAGAAATTGTTATCATTTCACGTAACTTGTCAATGTTTACATTTCCCTGATTGTCTCATAAATGTTTTTATACCTTATAAGAAAGACCATGTATGTCTCTTAAGTCTCTTTTAAACTATAGTCTCTCTCTCTCCTTCTTCTCTCTCTCTCCCCCCGCCTCCCTCTCCCTCTCCCTCTTTCTGTTCTCACCTCTGCACCCTTGCCATTTATTTGTTGAAGGGACCTGGTTGTTTGTCCTGTAGGGTTTCCCCCCAATGTGGGTTGTGCTGCTTCTAATCCTGGCAGTTCTTTAAGATGCTCGTCTGTCCTCTATATTCCCTGTAACTAGATCCAGAGGCTTGATCTGATTCAGGTTCAATTTTTGACCATAATACTTCACAGGAGATGTTGTGTCCTGTCAGGAGGCCCATAGTGTCTGTGATCTCTCTTTTTGTGATGTTAGCAGTTGTTGATAGGCTGTGCCTAGAGTCACTATTTCATTAGGGATGGCAAAATGATGGTCTTCTATCTTCCTTCTTCATTTTTTCGTTGGAATGCTTGTAAAAGGGGACTTCTCACTAACCCTTTCATTACCCTGAGGCACATGACACCCTGAATATCACTCACTATGTACAGTGGAGGTGTACAAAGACTTAATTCTGTAATAGTTTTCAAGTAATGATTTTGTTTTACAACATCCTTGGAGTTATTTTCTTATTAAGCTTTTAAAAGTATCATTATGGACAAAGGGATTCAATGTTATTTGCTCTTTTTCCATCCTTTGCAATTATTCTTCTTATTGATGCCTGAATGATCTCATGTGGCCAGAGAGAGCCTCTTGGGTGGCCCCAAAGACTTTTGACCCCAGGACACTTTTTTTTTCTTTTTTCAAGTAGGTTCCACATTCAGCATGGAGCCCAACTCAGGGCTCGAACCCATGACACTGAGATCAAGACTTGAGCCGAGATCAAGAGTCAGGCACTTAACTGACTGAGTCACCTAGGTGCCTGGACCCCAGAAGACCTTGATAACTTCCTTGCTTTTTGGAATAGCAAAATGCCCCAGACTCATCTTGTATATTTTCTGCCTGGACCAGCTATTTCTCCAAGGAACCCTAGCTCCTTTGAACGGGGGTTGGTATTTAGAGACCATAGTTGAGGTTTAAGTGATGCTCATTGCTATTGGATTGGTCATTGTTTCTGGGCATTTTTAGTGGACAGAGATAGAAAATACATTTTTTTAAAGATAGAATATATTGTGAGTCATAACTGTCAAAACCATGAACGCAACCAAGATGCCCTTCAGTAGGTGGACAGATAAACTGTGATATATCCATACAGTGGCATGTTACTCAGTGCTAAAAAGAAATGAGCTGTCAAGCCATGAAAAGACATAGAGAAACCTTAAATGCATTTTACTAGGTGAAAGAAGCCAATCTGAAAAGGCCACATATTATATGACTCCAACTATAGGACATCCTGAAAAAGGCAAAACTATGAAGATGGTAAAAAGATCAGTGGCTGCCAGGAGTTGGGGGGATGGGGAAGGAGAAAGAGATGAACAGGCAGAGCACAGAGGATTTTTAGGGCAATGAAACTATTCTGTACCACACCACAGGGGTGGATACGTGTCGTTACACATTTGTCCAGACCCACAGGAGGTACAGCACAAAGAGTGAAACCTGATGTAAAGTGTGGACTTTAGTTAATAATAATATACCAATATTGGCTCATCAATTGTAACAAACGTACCTCACTATACAAGATGTTAATAAAAGGGGAAACTGGAGGAGAGAGGGAGATGAAGGGGGGATGTGGGAGCTCCCTGTACTTTCTATAAACCTAAAACTGCTCAAAAATATATTGCTTTATTAAAATGCCATGCATTCATTTTGATATTTCTTTTTTTAATGTTTATTTGTTTGAGAGAGAGAGAGAGAGAAAGCAGGGGAGGGGCAGAGAGGAAGGGGAACAGAGGGTCTGAAGCAGGCTCTGTGCTGACAGCAGAGACCCCAATGTGGCGCTCAAACTCATGAATCATGAGATCATGACCTGAGCCAAAGTTAGATGCTTAACCAACTGAGCCACGTAGGCGCCCCTATATTGATACTTCTAATTTAAATTCAGGACTACAGTGTTTCTATTTAGCCTCATCCATTTTATATCTGTATATCCTTTCTCCCAGCCTGGGTGTCCTTTTCTCCAGTTCCCAGTGAAAGATATACTTACTTGCTGAGTCCCACTTCTGCGTAACATTCTCAGTTAAAAACACCAATACCACCAACAATGTAATTATTGATATTTTTTCTTTTGCAGTTTGTTTATTTTTGCTTTGCCTTTAGGGAATGTCTAATTAGGGATAGACAGTCAAATTACTGTGCTTTAGTCATGGAGTAATTCCTCTGCGTGTGGTTATCACAACTTACCATAAGTTAGCTTTTTGTTTGTTTTGCTTTTGAAATTTGGAATTTCTTTTTGAAACAGTTGTCATTAAGACAGCACACGAGAGTGTGAGCAGTGGAGGGACAGAGAGAGAGAGAATCCCAAGCAGGCTCTACACTGTCAGCATGGAGCCCGAAGTGGGGTTTGAACTCAAGAACTGTGAGATCATGACCGGAGCCAAAATCAAGAGTTGGACTCTTAACTGACTGAGCCACCAGGTACCCCTGCCATTGTTTTATGGTCATGTGAAATATTTGCCTGATTTCTAAGTCAGGTCTACAAAACAGGGACTATTATGAGAAGCCTCACTTCTGTCTCTGCCTCTCTACCCTGTTTCTTTCCTCTACCTTTAGGTAACTTTTGTTGCTTCAGCTTCTTGGTTTTTCCTTTCATTTTAAAATTTAATGTCTCTTCTTTCCTTAGATAAGCAGCAGTATAGTAGAGTATACACTCTCCTCCAAATTTTAAACCAAATTTCTTTCTAGTCAAACTCCAGATACTTGCAGAGGAAGGCCTGGCCCCAGACTTTACACATCGCCATAGTCTACCCAATTTGAAATAAACTATTTCTGTTCTCTGTTGAGAGCCTAGTACTACTTCTAGGCATTGCATAGAAGACTTTTCACATGTGAATCGAGCCTTCACACAACTCCATGAGGTAGGTATTATCCCCCCATTTTGCAGAAGCGGAAACAGGAACTCTGTGAGCTGGGACTTGAACTCATGTCTCCTTGGATTCCACCCATTTGTTCACAAGTATTTCTGGAGTACCTAACTCTGTTTTGGACCCCATCCCAGGGACTGGGGTGCAGAGATGAACCACAATTATGGTATAGGACTGCCTGTCTGTGTGTCTGTAGGTTCACCCGCTGCACTGGGAGCTCCTCAGGGGAATCTGCGTCTGATCCACTCTGAGCATGAGCCCAGAACGGCAGAAACTCGTGGCTGTTGGTTGAGTGAGTGAATAAATGAAGAAAGAAAGTTAAAAGAAAAACAAAGCTTGAGGTTGTTATGGAAATCTAATGGCTCTTATATTCAGAAACCGTTGTAAAAAATTCAGTAATTTCTGGGGTGCCTGAGTGGCTCAGTCGGTTAAGCGTCCGACTTCGGCTCAGGTCATGATCTTATGGTTCGTGGGTTCAAGCCCCATGTTGGGCTCTGTGCTGACAGCTCAGAGCCTGGAGCCTGCTTCAGATTCTGTGTCTCCCTCTCTCTCTGCTTTTCTCCCGCTTGTTCTCAGTCTCTGTCTCTCAAGGTAAAGACATAAAAATTTTTAAAAATTCAATAATTTCTAAATTATGGATACAATCTACTTCATTATAGAAGATTTGGAACATATAAGAAACACAAATGGGAAAATAAAAATAATCCATAATACTAGAGCCCAGAGTTAGCCTTTCTATTCCTTTGGTCTTGTTTATGTATGGCTATCTTTTTTTTAAAGAAAGAACATTTAGATCTTTAAATAAATAAATATATATATGTATATGCCATGTATATGTATATATGTATATATCTATATATCTGTAGCTTGCATTTAAAAACCTCACTAACAATGTGTCATGAACCTTCTCCCTTTTTTTAATGTTTATTTTTGAGAGAGGGAGAGACAGAGTGTGAGCAGGGGAAGGGGCAGAGAGAGAAGGAGACACAGAATCCGAAGCAGCCTCCAGGCTCCGAGCTGTCAGCACAGAGTCTGATGCGGGGCTCAAACTCATGAACTGCGAGATCATGATCTGAGCTGAGGTTGGAATGCTTAACCGACTGAGCCACCCAGGCGCCCCGTCATGAACCTTCTCCTAATTGAACATCCTTTTAAAGTAAATTGTCTACTTAGAGGTTGAATTTTTCACTGGTGATGACTTCCTTTACCATATAAAATAATTATAAACTCAAGATTAAGGCTGAAATCACAACGAAAGAATGTTTAGCCGGTTTTTAGGCTGTATGCTGTGCCTCAGCCCCACCTGCACAATCCTTCCCTGGCAAATGCCCAGGGAGACGGGGCAAGGGCGTCAACCTCAGGCATTAGGCTCACCTGCCTCCTTTAGTACTCAGAGTTAAATTAGCATTTGCGTTTTACAGTTCTGATCTCTGCAGGTACCACTAAAATTCTCTCTTGGCTGCAGTGGAACCATGATAGGCATCAGAACATGTGATTGAGGGTTGGCTCTGGAGTCCGACTCAACCTAAGCCTGGCATCACCTGAGAGGCTGGGTGACCTGGACAAGGAACTTCCCCTCTCTGCGCTTCAGTTGCCTCACCTGTAACACAGGACGGCAACGGTTCCCACCTCCACAGGCGGTTCTGAAGAACCAAGAGCACAATGCCTGTCACATGATAAGTCACCAATAAATATCCGACATTGTTATTATACTTTTTGTGTGTTTGATGCATCTTCTCTTTTTTTCGGAATTGGCACTTGCCATTCGCTGGTGTCAGGGCTGCCCTTGGCAACTTGTCTTGATGGAAAGACGAGAAGCGACTGGAGGGTCACCATCCTGGACCGAAGCGCTGGCGCAAGCCTTTCCGGCATGCTGTGACCCCGCCTGCACCTTTACCAGCCGCCTACTATAAAATCACTGACAGGGGGTTATGGTTTGATTTTGTTTCTGAATTAATCAAAACAATAGACAAGCAATCACGAGGGGCAATAACACATAGTAAATAAGTTTAGGGCCTTTCAAGTTAGACAGTGAGGTTTCAAATCCTCCTGCCTCTCCCCTCCCCTTACTTACTATCCATAGGACTCTGAACGAACTATTTCCCATCTATGAACTCTAGTTTCCTCATCAGTAGGTTGGAGATGATTATTGCGGTGGATGGCTGCTGTTTTTTTATTTTGTTTTGTTTTTTACATTCAGACAGCATCCATTACCCTGCTTTTGCTTTAGGGGACCCAGTTCTTGCCCACTCTGAACCACGATTTCACTCCCGGGCTCCATGCGTCCAGTCATGTGACCTGGGCTTAAGCCAATCAGTGCCTCCATCACCTGAGCAGAGATTGGTTGCTGGGTGGTCGTGTGACCCAAGCCAGTCCAACAGGGGTGCCCCGTAGGGCTTTTGCGAACCACTTCCCATGGCCTTGCAGCTGTGAGGGTGGCCGGGTCCCTGCTGCAAAGGTTTTTTTGCTCCCCAATGAGAAGGTGCTCCGGAGGCGTAGAGCCAAGGGAAACCAGTTGTGGTGGACAACTTTTGAGCCCTTCCTGATGCCAGTCATGATTTTCCACTGACACAAGGTAATGAATCCTCTTTCTTTGCTTGAATCATCTGGAGTTGGGTATTCGGTCACTTTTGATGGAAAGAATTCTGCCTACAAAGCAATACTATTATTCATCGTCCAGGGTTGTCGTGAAGATTAGGTAAGGAAATGTATAGAAAGCTCTCCATAAGGTGCTTGGCACAAAGTGTGTGCTTAATAAATGGTAGTTGTTTATACTGTTATAATTTTCACTGTTGAAAAGCAAGAAAATGCAGACAAGACAAAAAGGAAAAGGGGGAAAGGTGCCCATTATTCTTTATTTCACCCCTTAGGGATAATCAAGTAAATATTTGAGATACTTTCCTTCTAGACATTTTACTATATGTATGTATTTATAAAATCGAAAATGAGATTATCCTTTAATACTGTATTGTACCTTATTTCACTTGGATACACAGCAAACACATCATGAAGATATATCTCCATAGCGCTGTCATTTGTAGTGGCTGCATAGCGTTTTATGGTTTTACTGAGTACTCAGATTATCTCAAAGTTATTTTTGTGTAAGTGGTGTTGTGATGGCATTCTCCATTATCCGTCAATCAATCGATCTGTATCTCTGTGCATTTCATAAGTTTGTAATGATCGGTGTCTAAGACCAGACTTGCTGAGTCAGTTTTTCAGATCTAGAAACTTACATTTGTAAATTTTATTGAAATGCTTGTTTTGAATAAGACACATATCTTAGTCTTTTTAGGCTGCTATAACAGAATCCTAGAGACCGAGAGGCTTATAAACAATAGAAATGTATCTTTTATAGTTCTGGAGGCTGAAAAGTCCAAGATCAAGGCCCCAGCATATTCCGTGTCTGGTGAGGACTTGCTTCCTGGTTCATAAACACCTGTGTCCTTGCAAGGTCAAAGGGTAGGAAGCCCTCTAGGGTCTGTTTTGTAAGGACACTAATCCATACATGAGGGCTCTCCCTCATGGCCTAATCACCACCCATAGCCCCCCCCCCCAATACCATCACATTGGGGGTTAGCCTTCAACATATGAATATTGGGGGGAGCACATTCAGTCCATAGCAATCCATTATCAAACATCTGTAAAAACTTTTTAAATGTTTATTTATTTTTGAGAGAGAGACAGAGCATGAGCTGGGGAGGGGTAGAGCGAGGGAGAGGTCACAGAGCCTGACGTCGGGCTCGAACTCATGAACCATGAGATCATGACCTGAGCTGAAGTTGGACGCTTAACTGACTGAGCCACACCTAGGCGCCCCTCCCAGACAACAGGGAAGCACAGTTCTGTGGGCTCCAAATTCTGCTCTGCATCAGACACTTTACAGTTCTGATGTCATGAATTATCATAATCCCCACCCCCACCCCCCCAAGGGGAGGGATTGTGATCTCCATAACTGACTTCATCAGCTATGATGACAGTAAGTTGGATCCTTCTAGCTCCGAGCACCAGCCTCCTTACTCAGGAGACCTGGCACCTTGCAGGCCCCATTTTTGTAGGTATTTCAGGGAGACCCCAAGAGGTGTGTAGCATGCACCCACAGGTAAGTCCTGGTTGTCATTTTATTTCAAAAGGAAAATGTAGAATTGCATTTGCACATGACATGATCATCTAAGCAGAAAATCCAATGTAATCTACAAAAAAAGCTGCTAAAACTAATAGGCAAGTTCAGTAAGCTTTCAAAATACAAGATCAAAAGATGAAAATCAGTTGTATTTCTACAAACTAGCAATGAACAATCACAAATTAAGTTTTTGAGGGGCCCTGGGTGGGTCAGTCGCTTAACTGACTTGGTTTCGGCTCAGGTCATGATCTCATGGTCTGTGAGTTTGAGCCCCACATGGGGCTCCGTGTTGACAATGCGGAGCCTGCTTGACATTCTCTCCCTCTCTCTCTTCCCCTCCCCTGCTCACTCTGTCTCTCTCTCAAAAATAAATAAATTAAAAAAAATAAAATAAAACAAATTAAGTTTTTGAAACAGTGTTATCAAGCTATAATTCGCAGAAATCCTGGTGATCATTTGACAACGCCTGCATCCTCCCTCCCTCACCTATGCCGCTGTCCTGCTGAACAAAGTTCACCACCACGGCCCTTGGCCGTGTCAGAAGTCCACCATGACCCACTGTCCATACAGAGATGCTCCTACCAGTGGGCGTCCTGTGCTCTGATGATCCTGGAGGGGAAAGAGAGGTCGCTTCTCTGGCTTTTGCTTGATTAGGGGACCCACAGCGGGGCTGCTGGAGCACTCGAAAGGCTAGAGTCTAGTAAAGCGGGGCTGTCTTCCACACGGCCCCTGTCCACCTCAGGGAGCAGTCACATTGCACACTGTCAGGAGAGCTGTGTACACACCCCTGTGAAGACTGCCACCCTGCCCTCCAGAGCAGCCCCATCCTGCCCTCACTCGCCTCTGCTTCTCAAGCCCTGGGCTGAGTCTGGCTATTTTTCTCTCGCAGGGGCTCTTAGGCATCACCGCTCCTCCCCTACCCCGTGCTCCCATAGCCCAGCTCCCTTGTTCCCCCCAGGTTGTCACATGTTTGCACCGACCACGGGTGTGCCTCGCCTCCACCCCAGGGTACCGCCTGGGCCTCAGTGGGCACAAATAGCTGCTGAACAGAAGCGTGTTGCTGACCTTGGATGTGGCTACCCCTCAGCCCCAGGCAGGTGGTCCATTCTTGACGCAGATGCAGAGCCAGGGGTTCGGGGTCACACGGCAAATGATGATGGAGCCGGAAGTTGTGCCATTTCTACCCGACGCCAAGTTTGGCTCTGGGTCTGCTGTGTCTTCCAGGGCCAGCCTTTTCCCATCAGTTCCTGAAACCCAGGGTCTGAGAGGCTCTGAACTGGGAGGCTGGGGGGGGGGTGAAGGGGTGCTCGGTGCTCTGCGAGATGGGGAATGGCAGCTTCTCCCATCCATGTGCCTGGATTCCAGTCCCTGCACACTCGCCCCAGGGCCGGGGGGGAAATCCTCTCTCCCTTAAATCCTATGACCAGACCCAACGTTCTGCCCCAGGGCTCCTGAATTTGGAGGCCCTTCACCTGCCTCAGCCCTGGGTGGTGTTGGGATGGGGTTGGATGGGAGGGAGACTGGGTTTTGACAGGCAGCTGGGCTCCCTGGGCTATAGGCCTGGTCCCCTCCTCCCCCCCCCCCCATTCCCAGCTGGCTCTAGAAGGGAAGCGGGGGTGGGGGCAACTTCACAGGGAAACTTTTGTTCTTGCCCAGAACAGACACAGGCTGGGGACCTAGCTTCCCCTTGGCTGCCACGGAGACTGGGGCCACTTGAGTTCATGTTTATTTTCACAGCGTGGAATCCATGGAGATAATCGGCCCCGCCAGGGAAGCCCTGGTCGAGGGCTCGGGTCTCTGTGGAGTGCCTACTGTGTGCTCGGCCCAGGGGGCAGGGGCCGCTGAAATCCACAAGGCAGCCCCAGGGATTAGACCCTGACCCACGCCTGACCGAGGAGGAGGCAGCCAAGGTACAGAGACGGAAGCCGCTCAGCCGAGGTCACACAGCCTGTGAGCAGAAAACTGGGCGGGGAGGCCCCTGCTCCCCTGGGCTCTTTCTACCTTGTACCTGTGTATCTTGTGCCATCTCCCTGGGGCTTCCTGGAGGAAGTACTGCCTAGGGCTCCACACGGGCCAGGGTCTGGGAAACAGGGTGGATAAGAGTTGGGGGGGGGTGTCTCTTCTGAGGGACTCCCATCCAAGCTGAGGCCTTGGGCAAGCCGCCTTCTGTGAGCCTCAGTGTTCCCCTCTACGTAATGGGGTTAATAACAGTGTCTGTCTCATTAGAGGGCTGTGCTATCGTTGAGGAGTAAAAGCTCACTAACAACCATTCTTAATGTTACTATTATGACTACTCTTCCATCTCACCCAGTTCTAAACCCTTGGGCTCGCCGTGGGCCCCACGAGTCTTCTGTAAGATCTGTTCGTGCCTCTCCCAAATGGAAGCCTTTTTTCTTCCCAGGCCATAAGGAGGGCTGACTCGTGTCTTCCCCGAGGAACAGACCGGATTTCACATGGACTTGCCCCCACCCCTCCCCCGTTGGGCACCACCCCTCACCCTACTTCATCTTCCCCATGGGGCCACCACCAGACCACCCGCCCCCCGCCCCCCGCCAGCCCGGGTCCAGGCCGTCCCCCAAATCCTCCCTCCACATTATTTATTGATTTTTCTGTATTTACTTTTCCTGTTAGTTTATTTCATTTCTGAAATACATCTTGAAGTCACAAATAGGTCCAATCCACCAGGCCAGTTACGAGCCCGCCACTAAGGCCGGCGTCCGACGCGCGAGGACCCGAGGAAACGGCCGAATCAAAAACCAAACATGGAACCAATAAAATCTTTAACCTGACACTACAAACTTCCCACAGACTTCAGAGAAATACCTCCAGAAGTGCATGACCTTTTAGTTTCTCCCCAAGGCTACCTCCTCCTCCAGCGGGGTCTTTCTAAAATACAGATTTGACCTTGTCACTTCCCGGCTTTAAAACCCTTCGATAGCTCCTCGTTATTTATTATTCTTATTCGCTAACATTTATCGCGGTCCTCTGCTCGCCCGGGTCCTGTGCCGAATGCCTTTCGTGCATTTGTTCCCGTGGGGCAGGGACTGTGGCTGTCCTGGTCTCAGGGATGAGGGAGCAGCCACGTGGGGGGACTGCAGGGTCACAGAGCTGGTGAGTGGTGGGGCTGGGATGCAAACCCGGGTCAGTCTGAGCCCAGAGCCTCCGCCTCCCCACCTCTCCACCGGGATTCCTCGGCCTGCCCTCGAAGAGCCCCACAGCCTGGTGCTGACATCCACCCCTCCATCTCTTGCCACACTGCTGCTTCTCCCTCTGCCCTGTCATCACGTCTGTCCCTGTCTCCGTGCAGAGGCCCCCGCACCCCCACGGGCCGTGGGCGCCAGACCTCCACCTGGCGTTCTCTGCAGGGACCTCCTTGCCTCCAGGAGCCCACCAGCTCCTGTGATTTGAACTTCTGAATCGATAGCAGTTCTTCAGGTGTCCTGTTTTGAAATAAAACTCCTCCTTGACCTTGAGCCTCCTGCTAGCTACCATCTTCTCTCTCTCTTTCCGTTTCCTGCCAAGCTTTTAAAAGACCAGTGTATGCATTAAACAAAAGATGGGGGGGGGGGCGCCTGGGTGGCCCAGTCGGTTAAGCGTCTGACTCTTGGTCTCAGCTCAGGTCACGATCTCACAGTTCGTGGGTTCGAGCCCAGCATCAGGCTCTGTGCTGATGGCATGGGGCCTGCTTGGGATTCTCTGTCTCCCCCCACCCCCACCCCTCGCTGGTCCTCTGCTTGCTTTCTACTGCTCTCTCTCTCAAAATAAGTAAACATTAAAAAAAAATATGCCAGGGTATGGCCCCCGTCCTTGCCCACCTCCTCACACGTATCCACCTTTCAGCTCTTGGCGCTCTGACACTCGTCCCCTCGCCTCCCCTGCAGTGACTTGTGGTCTCCATGTTGCCTAGTTCATTTCTCGGGTCTTCACCTCACATCCTTAGCACGTCTCTTCTCTGGGTCACCGCCTTCTGGCTACTCCTTCTCTATCTATTTCTTGGCATCTCTTCCTTTGCTCCAAGTCCTAAATATTGGCGTGTCCTAGTGTTCCAAACCAGGCCTACAGCATTCTCTGCACTGCTCCTTCCTCCCTGGGAAATGTCAGCCACTGTGACCTTGGGGAGATGTCCAAGCCTCCACCCCAGCTCTGGCTTCTCTCCAGAAAGGCATAGCCAACTGCGTGCTGGTGTCCTGGTGAGGACATTTGCCCCACGGACTGAGCGCATCCCCATTGGAGCTGCTCACGAGCCCTCGGGCGGCCCCCTCACCAGGAGGTGAAATTGGAGCATCTTAGAGACTTCTCCCTCTTCTCCTTCATTCTCTTCTCCTCTGGCTCCACACTGGGCCCCAAGCCCTGTTGCTTTTACCTTATGCACATCCTGGGTGGCCCCTTGTCCTCAGCATCCCCCCCCCCCACTGCCCTAGTTCAGGCCACCATGTTGTCTTGCCCATCGCCAGCCTTCCCGTTGTCTCCCCACTGCAACTGAGTGATCTTTCCCAAATGCAAATGTGATCTGGTCATGCCCCTTCAGTGGCTCCCTGTTATTCTCACAGTAAAACTCACTTCAATAAAACCCATCAGGATGTGGCCCCTGAGAGCTTCTCCATCTCAGTTTCTCACTGGGGAATCTCGAATCCGTTCGCTCCCCTCTCTTGCCAGTCTCTCACACTCAGTAGCCACATGAACTATGTGTGGACGTCCATAGTCGAGGCTTCCTACCTCCATGCCCTTGTAGAGCTGTTCCTTCTGTCTTAAGCACCCTTCCTCTCTGGTCTTCCAGGCAGATTCTTATTCATACCCAAGTCTTTGCTCAAGCGCCTCTTCCCTCTGATGCCCCTGGATGATGCAGGTACTTCCTCTCTCAGTTCTGCAGGAGCCCACACAGGCCAGTGAGAGTGAGTATTCATTGTATCATGATCATCTGTGGTATCTGTTTATCTCCCCCAGCCCCATGCTTCCACTAGGATTGGGACTTGCTTGAGGCTTCGATTCAGGGAGGATTTAACTCTCTAGGGCTCAGCCCAGGGTCTGGCTAAGAGGAGCTCAGCGATGTTTGTTGGGGTGCCTTCAAAGAAAAGAAAACTGGAGCGGAAGTTTGGAGGGCCACCTGAGTGGAGCTGGGAGGGCCAAAAACCAGGGGCTCCACGCCAGAACCAAACTCAGGGGTCTCTTGGGAGGTGTAATCTAACGTTCCCCTTCCCGTCGCAGGGTGGGGAGAGTCCCACAGAGTCTTGGACTGGAACTGGGGCTCCAGCTTCCTGGATGAGTTCAGGAGTCATCCATCTGTCTGGGAGCCAGGCAGTCTCTGTTCCCAGCTTTATGACCTTGGACAAGTCCCCTCACCTTTCCAGACCTGTTTCTCTGCTTGTAGCTGGAGGATGGTGATCGCCACAGGACCGCACGGATTCTAGTAAGGTAGTTAGACTGGTGCCAACACCTGGTGGGTGCTCGGATGTTCTTTCACATAGTCGTGTCAGTCTTGGGACCCCCACCCCCCGCCTCCCCCGGAAGACCTGGCCTGACAGAGGGTAATCATAGTAATGGTGGCCACTTTTATTTACTGCCTGGGCCAGCCACTATGCTCAGGGCCCTTCCTGAATTATCCCATAGCGTCCTCCCCATTTGCCAACGAGGAAACTCAGGTTCAGAGAGGTCAGGCTGTTTGCCCAAGGTCACACACAGGCAGTGACGGATGCTGGGATTTGAAAGGTGGCCAAGCTCTTCACAGCTGGTCTGGTGTGGGTGCCCTTCCAGGCCAGGCTCGCCCAGACGGCTCCTGGTCCTGGCGAGGTTCAGCTTTCCTCCGAGTTCCCCCAGCCAGGCAGCTCTTGCCCGCTTCCCCTCCCCACCTCCCCTCTGCCCACTGCTAGATCTGTTTAAACTAGCTGAGCAGGGTGAGGTGGGGAGGCCGCGGAGAAGGTACGGAGATGTTTGTTTTCCTTGGGGGTTTATATCAACATTGGTCTTGACATTTCGCCTGTTATTATGTGTGGTTCTTTAGAGGGTGAAATAATATTTTCTTTTGCTTGAGAAAAGGACAAAGTTCAGACAGAGCTCTTGGCCCCAAATGGATTTTCCTCCTTCTCTGCTTTCCATGTGCCACAGCTACTCGGAGTCCTCGGAGCCATCTCAGCAGGGAGGCACCCTCCCGGGGGCTGTGGCTATCCCCGGCTCGCTGCGGACGCACGGGGGTGTCCTAGGTCCGCTCCATGCTGCAAACTCCATCCAGGGATGCCGTCTGGGGGTCCACCTGCTGTGCTCTCCACATACACGCGTGGTAAAGGCTTCTGTGTGCCGTGGCTGCCCTGCGGGCCGTGTCCTTCCACATTTGTTCGCCTGTGTTCAGACGCACGGTGTCACTTACACTCACCGTGTCGCCCTGGACTCACCCTGGGGGCAGTGCGCACTTGGAGTGCTGACGGTGCATGCAGCATACTGTCGGTGAATCCCAGAGGCTCAGGGGGCCTTCTTGGGCCTCGCAGATGGTGCACTTTCACTGTGCCTGGAGACACGGACATTCTCCCCGCTGCCTGGAGAAAACGTCTGAGCTCCAGACACGTCGTGGGTATTGGAGCTGTGCACAGCTGAAAGGCAGGTGCGCGCAGGCCCTGGCAGGGTCCCGGAGACCTCGTGTTTCTCAGTGTGCCATAGACAGATGGCTGTAATGATGGGCACAGCCACGGTGGGGCCACTGCCCTGCACTGGCTTGCCACGGCTGCTGTGAGATAGTACCACAAACTAGGTGGCTTCGAATAACAGAAATTTATCCTGTCACAGTTTTTGGAGACCAGAGGTCTGAAATCAAGGTGTTGTCAAGATTGGTTCCTTCTTCTTCTTCCTTTTTTTTTTTTTAAGTTTTATTTTCAAGTAATCTCTGCATCCAACGTGGGGCTCCAACTCCCGACCCCAAGATCAAGAGTTGCGTGTTCCTCGGACAGACGGAGCCAGCCAGGCGCCTCAGGATTGGTTCCTTCTGAGGCCCCCGGGGATTTGTTTCATGACTCTCTCCTTGAGGTTCACCAGTAATTCTCAGCGTTCCTGGGCTTGTAGCTACATCATTCTGATCTCTGCCCGTGTCTGCACATGGCCTTCTCCCTCCGTGTGTCTCTTCTGGGTCTATGTCCCTCTCCTCTCTTACAAAGACACCAGTCATTGGTTTCAGCGTTTCCTCAGCTTAACACATCTGCAAAGACCCTGTTTCCAAATAAAGTCATAGGCTGATTCCTGTTGGATGTGATTTCCGGGGTTCTATTCAATCCAGTACGGCCCCCCATTCCTTGAGCTCTCTTTGTGAAGAAGAGAGGTGGTTTTTAAAAAAAAAATTTAATGTTTATTTTTGAGGGGGGGAGGGGCAGCGAGACAGGGAGTCACAGAATCCGAAGCAGGCTCCAGGATCTTAGCTGTGAGCACAGAACCCGATGCGGGGCTCGAACCCACGAACCACGGGATCATGACCTGAGCCGAAGTCGGATGCTTAACTGGCTAGGCCACCCAGGCGCCCTGTGAAGAACAGAGTTAAACCCTTTTTGTACATGATCTCCTTTAGTCCTCTGGAAATCTGAAGAGGTCAATGTTGTCCTCTCCATTTTGTAGTTGAGACAGCTGAGGCTCAGAGGGGGAGCGTCACTTGTCCTGGGATACACAGCCTATCTAAGGGGCTTCCAGACCTCAAACCCAGGATGGCCGGGGTCCTGCTGCCACACTGTCCTATACAGCAGCGGGCTGAGGACACATTCCATACACCCTCCACATCCTCTAACTCAGGCTTCTCTACCGTGGCTTCATTGGCATTGGGGACGGATTAGTTCCTTATTGTGAGGAACTGTCCTATGCATCGGAGAATGAATCATCCCTGGCCTATACCCATTAGATGCCCATTGAACCTTCCTCCAGAAATGCCTCCGGACATTGCCACATGTGCCCTGGGGGGTGGTGGCATTGCCCTCAGTAGAGAACACTGTTCTGGATTTACTCGTCTGGGGACAGATGTGGTCTGTCTGAGGGGACCGGGGCCTGCCTCTTAGGTGTGATAGTGAAGGTTCAGGGTCATAAGCGGAGAGGAACCATGAAGATGTTGGTGATGACCGAGCATGTGACAGACGCCCCTGTGTGTGGCATCTTCTTGGTTCCGCACCCCGATCCCGAGGAGCAAGCTGCCAGCCAGTGGATGAGATCACAGAAGCTCAGCACCTGAGGTACCTGAGAAGCTTACCTTTGCCACTTTGCGAAAGAAACTCTGTGTCGTCAGCTCCCCCAGGCTGCTCCCTGGGGCCCAGCTATGCTTCCTACTGTCCCGGCGGTTTGGAAGTGCCAGGCCGTCCAGGCTCCAGGGGGGATTATCTGCACCCAGAATCGCTCAAAATGCTCTCTGACTGGTGGATTTTAATACTGGCTTCTTTGTTGTTGGCCTTTATCACCTCCAAGGGCAAGGTGCCTGTCTGGGTGGATCAAAAAGGTAATGTCTTAGTTTTAAGAAGAGCTGCGTCTTTTTCCCCCAGAATAAAGGCCCATTAGCTTACTAAGATGTTCCTTACTAAATGTGCCCGGCTCCCAGCGGACAAACGGAGAGTCTGGATTTCCCAGACTGCTGCTCTGAGAGGAACAGGCAGGCTTGGTCAGGCCCTTTCCTTTCAATCGATAAACATTTACTGGGCACCAAGTGTGTACTAGGCCCGATTTCAGGTGCCGGGGGTGGAACGCCCTTGGACAGTGAGCATGATCAGAGAGGCACAGAAGAGGCTGCAAAAAGAGTTGGGGGCACTTGGGGACCGGGACTGGGAGAGCCACTCTGGAACGGACAGCCAGTACGGGGGGGGGGGCCTCTGTCCTAGCCTGGGCTCCCCAGAAAGCAGGACCTGAGACAAGGCTTCAGTGAGAGTACTTTCTGGGAGGGAGGGATGCAGAGTGAATCAGGGAGGAGGGAGAGCCAGCGTGAGGATGTGTCATCAAGTTGGCCAGTGCTGTCAAGGGACAATGTGAGCTCAGTCCTGTCGGATAGGTGGAGGTGTCGTGGGTGTGTCCGCCGTATCAGCCCCCCCACTGGTCAAAGGCTTTCCCCACTGGGTGCTGTCTCTTCCTGCACATTTGGATTGCAAATGTGTGATTGCCGAGCGGGTTTCCACTGTGCACTGTGCTAATTGTAGAAAGTGAGCAACGCGTGGCCCATCCCGAGTGAGGCATTGCCTCGTCACCCCTGCGTGCAGCGGGAATAGAGGCCTCAGAGCCCATCTGGAGTGCTTCACGGCGTTGAGACAGCATCTCTGAAGAGGTGACATCTGGGCTGGACCCAAGGTGAGAGTGAACCAGCCTGTGCCTGAGCCTCTGAGCCACTTGCGAGGAAACCTTCTAGAAAGAACATATGGTTGTAGGTTTTGTTTTTCTTTTAGTACAGAAACAAATGAACGTGGTATGTTTTTTTATTAGCTGTAAGTTTCAGAAAGCGTATTTTATTTTTTATTTTTCAATTATCTGAGTATAGTTGGCATACAATGTTGTATTATTTTCAGGCCTACAAGATAATGATTCTGTACACGAGGCAGTGCTCACCACTAGAGGTGTGGTTACCATCAGAAAGAACACATGGTTGGGGCGCCTGGGTGGCGCAGCCAGTTAAGCTTCCGACTCTTGGTCTCGGCTCAGGTCACGATCTTGAGGTTTGCGAGTTCAAGCCGCACATTAGGCTCTGTGCTGACGGTGGGGAGCCTGCTTGAGATTCTGTCTCTTCTTCTCTCTGCCCTTCCCCAGCTTATGTGCGTGCTCTGTCTCAAAAATAAATAAACTTAAAAAAAAAAAAGAGAATTCTAGAACGCGTGATTGTGGCTTTTACTGGTCATGACTTGACCTTTGGGGAGACCTTGAGCCAAGCCTTGGGAGCCTGGCTGGTTTCTGATACCACACAGAACCAGATCTGGGTCCTGTAGAAATACAGCCAGCAGGGAGTGCCCCTTGGGAAGTCAGAAAAGCCATCAGTGACATAAACCAGGGGTGAGTTCCATTTGGAACCTTCATGATTTGATGATAATCGTGGATCCTCTGAATGGCCTCCAGCAGTGCCGTCCAGTAGAAATGCACAAAATGTATGTGCTTTAAAGTTTCCTAGGAGTCATTGAAAAAAGAAATAGATGAAAACCATTTTAATAAAATATATTGCTTAATCTAATATATAAAAATGCTATAATTTCAACATGTAGTACATATAAAAAATTAATGAGACAGTTTACATTCTTTCGTTCATATTGTGTGCTTGAAATCTGGTGTGTAATCTGGTGTGTCTGTAAACTAGTAGGTACTGGCTGTATTTCAAGGGCTTAGCAGCTCCACGTGGCTAGTGGCTCCTGTTGGACAGCCGTAGCTCTAGACCTTAGAAGTGTAGTCTATTTTGTGTATTCAGATAACGTGTTTCTGTTGTAAGCGTTCAGTGTCTTAGTGGACACTGGCCCATCGGCAATGACTAGCCCAGGAGTGAATAGCCAGGGTGTTGTCTTTAGTGGACATCTCGTGATATTTTTTTTTTATAATTAAACATTTTATTTTGAGAAGTGTCGATCCACACACAGTTCTAAGAAATAGTGAGGAGACATCTCTCTTTGCCCTTTACCGAGTTTTAGTCCAATGGTAACATCTTGTAAAGTGCAGTACAATATCCCCACCAGGAAATTGACATCGATATAATCCACGGGGCTTATTCCGAGTCCCCTGTTTACTTGTGCTCGTGTGTGTGTGTGTGTCTGGTTCTGTGCAATTTTTTTCTTTTAATTTTTTAAATGTTTATTTATATTTGAGAGGGAGAAAGGGGGAGAGAGAGAGAGTGAGAGAGTATGTGTGCATGAGTGGAGGAGGGGCAGACAGAGACAGAGACCGAATCTGAAGCAGGGTCCAGGCTCTGAGCTGTCAGCACAGAGCCCGACGTGGGGCTCGAACTCACCAGCCGTGAGATCATGACCTGAGCCGAAGTCAGACACTTAACGGACTGAGCCACCCAGGGGACCCTGGTTCTGTGCAATTTAATCACGCATGTAGATGCATGTATCCACCACCACGGTCAACGCACAGAACAGTTCTCTCCCCACAGGACCCCCCTGGTGTCCTTCTATAACCACACGCCCTCCTTCCTGCACCTCCCATTTTTAACCTCTGGCAACCTCTAATCTAGTTTTCCTTTCTAAAATGTTGTCATTTCAAAAATGCCATATAAGTGGAATCATATGATACATGACTTTGTGGGACTGTCCCCCCAACCCAGCACAATTCCCTGGCGATCCATCTAAATGATTGTCAATATCGATAACTCCTTACTTTTTATTGCTGAGTAGTATTCCACATCCTGTGCCATTTGGCTAATAGCCTCAAGCAGCTTGGGGCTGCATATGGGTCCACAGGGTGCCCTTCATAACCGTTCTACCTGGGATGGTTGAATAGAAGTCACATGGCTCGTAGCCAGGCAGGCTCTGACTGCTTTACAGTGATTTGTATTTAAATGACAGAGGGTTAAGGTTAAGGTTAGGATAAAGGTTAAGCAAGATAATTCACAGAGTGTTTAGCAGAATGACTGGTGAGTTAATATGTACCTGCTAAACATGAACCAAGGTAAAGTTATTTACAAAGGTGAATTTGGGTGTGCTCTTGTGCACAAAAGAAGAGAATTGAGAGCTCCCAGTGTACGATCGCTGAGCACAGACTTTTATCCCGTAGATGTCTCAGACTAGGTTGCCCAGGCTTGCCCGCTGGGATGTAGAGCGGCAGGATTCAAATTGGGTCTAACTCTACATTCTCCATTTGTCCTGGCATCAGAGGCTGTGGAGGACCATCCACGCTGGCCTGATGGGTCCCAGGACTCTCAAAGCAGCACTCGGAGGCTGCCTTCTGCACCCTTACGCCTACCCTGCTGGCTCTACCTACCCACCCAGCCTCTGCTCCGTGCTGCTCTCTCCTGCCCTTCTGGGCGATCAGATGCTAACGCCTGCTGTGCCAAGAGCTGCCCTCCGTCTGCCTGAGCTCAGAGGTCCAGCCCCTCTGCTGTGATGCACTGTGCAAGCTGCTCACACACAGCCAGCGGCATTTCTGTAGCCACTGCAGATTGTCACCCACTGCACCCATCTGCTTCTCTGTGCAAGAAGTTCAAGATCAGCAGGGAACCTCCACCCCACCTGGTCGTTCCACAGCCTCCCCATCTCGATAAAGGGGATTCCTTCTTGCTTCTTGCTCAGGCCAAAGACCTGTCTTTCTCTCACTCCACACTCTACTCCATTCAGAAACCTCAGCTCTCCCTTCCAAGCGTGTCCTGACTCTGAGCACCTCTCCTGCGCTCTGACCACTTCACTTGTATCTGGTCGAGGGCACCGTCACCTCTGCTCAAATGATGGCAGTGGCCTTCTAACTTACCTCCCTGCCTGTAATTTCTTTGAAATGCAACCCCCCCCCCCCCCGCCTAGTACTCCTCATTTCCTTCCCTGTTCTGTTTTTCCTGGAGCACTCAGCACCATCTAACCTGTGGTATTCTTTGCTTATTAATTTTGTTTAGTGCCCCTGCCTTACTAGAACATGAGTGCCATGAGGACGGGGATACAGGGCTGTGTTGCTCTCTGCTGTAGCTCTGGACCAGTGCCTGCTGCATTGCAGGGCTGGGGAAATGCTTCCTGCAGGGCTGCATCCCTCTGCACGCACAAGCCGTGATTGCTGCACAAATGAAACTCCTGACCCACAGTGGATTCACCGGCTAAGATTTAGGTCCTCACCTGCTCCATGCACTGGGTTCACTCCCTGCGTCATCGTCATGGTTACCAAAAGTCCAGAGTGGCCCTAGATGTGGGTCTCTCTTCAGCCGGTGCCCATTCACCTAGGGATTTGGCACCGATGGGCTGCAAATTGGCACCTTGTCATTCAAGCCAGGCCACATGTCAGTGACCACCTGGGGTTCCAGCCTGCCTGATGCCACTGGGCACCCAGAGTCTTCCCCTCCAGTTGGGTTCTTATACCCCATGACTTAGAGCAGGGCCATGGAGATGGCAGGGTTTCAGGGAGCGGATCATGTGACAATTCAACAAAGCCCTACTATGTGCCGTGCCTCACTGGGATGCAGGTACTGTCATCGATCCCTCCATGCTTGAGCTTCTGTGAACTGGACAACTGCCCGAGGGCTCCCAGGGCACCCAGAAGCTGGGTGCTGGCCTGGGCTACCTGGTGCCAACACCCATGGTGCAAAGTGGTCGAGGGGGAAGATGGGGCTCTGGGCTGATGTCTGCAGGTCAGGGGCTACCACAGGGTCTGCATGCCCCCATGTCCCCAGAGCCACCTGTAGGCCACCTAGGATGAGCTGTGAACATGAGGCTAAGGTGGGGGTGAAGGTACCTTCAGGTCCTTCCTGATGCTTCCAAGGACTCTGCCCTGCATGGGTTTCTCCATGGCCCCTCCCTCTGGGTTCCATCTGCTTCTGGAATGTAGGGGCTGCAGGAGCAAGGAGAGGCTCCTCACTCCATGACCTGCCCAGTGAGGCTGGGGCTGCGACGTCCCCTCTCACTGCACAGGGATGCTGACTGCTCAGAGCGTGAGTGTCCAGCCCTGGGCAAGGGCAGAGCAAGGTGGTGCTGTAAAGGGCATGGCCACGGGCGCCTGGGGGGCTCGGTCAGCTAAGTGTCCGACCTCGGCTCAGGTCACGATCTCACAATTTGTGAGTTCTAGCCCTGCACTGGGTTCTCTGCTGTCAGCACAGTACCTGCTTCAGATCCTCTGTCTCCCTCTCTCTCTGCCCCTCCCCAGCTCATGCGTGCGCACTGTCTCTTTCAAAAATAAATAAACATTAAAAAAAGGGGGGGCACGACTAGTGCCACAGGGACACAGACGAGGAGAGGTTGGGGTCACATTGTGGCTAGGGATGCAGGGGACAGTACTAGGCATATCACTGTATAGAGGGCATGAGTCTCAACTGGATTCTCTATGGGGACACAGTAGACCATGGCCGGGGACAGCACAACAGGACTAGAGACACAGTGGGGCAGTCCTAGGGGACACAGTGCTGTTGTCAGGGCTCTGGGGAGCCCCGTCTAGAGCTGCCCCTGGGCCTCCTATCCCCCCCTCCTCAGGACTCTCAGAATTACCCACCCACCCCACCCCTGCCTCACCCCGTCCAGGCGCTGCTCCTGTGCTCTGCCGCTGCCACCGTCTGACGCGCCTTTGAAATCTT
>CM053568.1:8521467-8594973 GCA_028646485.1 Cryptoprocta ferox
CATCTGGGGCCCCTCCCCGCTCCCTGCCCGCTGGCCCCTGCCTCCATCCTGTCCCGTCCTGTCAGCCCGGCTGCAGCTCCAGCCCTTCCCTGTGTCTCCAGGGGGGATTTCAGAGCAGGGGTGAGGACCCTGCCTGCTGCCTCCTGCAAGCCCTGAGCCCCACCCCCGAGCCCCCTTCCTTGGTCCTCCTTCCCTCCACTGGCCCTGCCCCAGCCCTCCACCCCTCAAGGGCACCTGGTCAACCGCTCGAGCTCCCTGAGGGCCAGATCCCTGGGCCCCCTCTCCAGGTCTTCTGACCCTCTCAGAAAAGGCTACCCCTCCCTCCTTGAACTTGAAAAGCCCAGCCTTTGCTTGTATCTCGTGAGTCACGGATGCCTGGGGTTCTGTCTTCAGTCTGTGACCTCCTCTAGGGCAGGGAGAACTCCACCTGCAGTGCCCCAGGGGCCCCCACTCTGTCCAGCTTCCTGCCCCTCACCAAAGCCAGGAGTCCCTGGCTCCGCCCCTGTCCCAGGGGCCCCGGCTGCCTCCAGGAGCCTCCGTCCTGTGGAATCAAACTCAGTGTAGACCCACCCAGCCTGCTTGGGTTAAGATCCCGGCCCTACCACTTAGTAGCTGAGTGATTGCAGGCAAGTTCCTTCTCTCTGGGTCTCAGCGCTGCACCTGTAAATTGCTGAGGAGGGTGATGAGGGTGCCTATCTTGGGGTTGTTGTGAGAATTACATGAGTTAATGTCTATAAGAACCAGCAGCAGGGGGGCGCCTGGGTGGCTCAGTCGGTTAAGCGTCCGGCTTCGGCTCATGTTCATGATCTCAAGGCTCGTGGGTTCGAGCCCCGCGTCGGGCTCTGTGCTGACATCTCAGAGCCTGGAGCCTGCTTCGGATTCTGTGTCTCCCTCTCTCTCTGACCCTCCTCTGCTCACACTGTCTCTCTCTGTCTCTCAAAAATAAATAAAAAAATTAAAAAAAAAAAGAACCAGCAGCAGGACCCAGCACATAGTAAGTGCTCAATAAATAGCCCTCCTTGCTCCCAGGTGCCACAGTGGCAGCAAAAGTATAGTAGCAAATCAGGTACTTGAACGTGAGGATAATGTCGCTGGATATCAGCGGTGGTAACTATTATCAACCTTTTCTGGTGCCATGATCCCATCCCTCCTGAATGCTCTACAAACTCAATCTCTTTTGAGTCCTCTCAACACACTTGGAGGTGTGGGCTCTTGCTCCCATTTTCCAGATGAGCAGTCAAGACACAGAGAGCAGAGACCCACCCAAGTGACACCTCAGGTCTGCAGGAGGTAGGATATGGAGGCCAACAGTGGGGCTTTGAGGCTGTAGGATCCTGGGTCTGATCTGGCCCAGGCACTTCCCCCCTGGGTGACCTGGGACGAATCATGTTGTCCCTCAGGCTTGGCTTATCCACCTGTAAAATGGGGATAATTGGTCTTACCTCACCATGCACAGTGAGAATCTAGGGATGTCTATGGGCTTACTCAGGGATCGCTCAGTGCATGGTGGCTAATAGTGGAATCTCAGGGCTGGCATTTGTCCCCAGCCTATCAGCCCTGAGTCTGAGCCTTCCTTTCCCACTCCAGGGCCTGGCTTTCCAGGAGCACATGTCGCCCCGTCCTGTTCTGCTAGGGACGCTCAGGCATCTGAAACCGGGTGTGCGTCGAGCACAGGTTTTGGGGAGGTGAGGTCTGCTGCCCCATTTGGAAGCAATTGGGGCCTGAGTCTCTTGGGCCTCAAGCCCATGTTGAACTTATTTGAGGCATTTGTGTCTTCAAAGTGGAAACCTAAACACGGAAGGGAGCGTAACAGGGTGTTTTGCTGTTCGTTCAGATTGTCCTCCTCTGAAGTGTATCGCTGGCTGACACCTCAGTGGCCGCACAGCACAGACCCACCTGGGTGGGCAGTGAGCTCCTGGGCACGAGCCTACCACTGCCCTGAACCTTCCATGGCTCTCGCTGTCTCCAGGGATCAGCCAGGTGCCTTAGCCAGAGGACAGCTCTAAAGCCCTTTTCCGGCTGTGGGACCCCGAGCGAGTGCGTGTCTCCTCTGAGCCTCGGTTTCCTCCCCTGGAACACGTAGAAAATATTCCTTACCTTACAGGTTTGCCCAGAACTGAGGTGTTTCCTGGGATGCAGGACTTTGAGTGCCAGAACCCGGAAAGGTCCAGACCTACCTGGATGAGTTGGCCACTTACGGGGCTGTTGTGAGAATGAGAAGTGCCTCCTACGCTACTTGGAGAGGAGCAGGGAGGGCTGGGGCCTGTGTGCACTGCACTTAACAGTTTCCATCACTTTTAACTCTTGTCACTTCACAAGCTCCCCAGTGATCCTGCTTATTCGCCCCACTTTAGAGATGAGAATACTTGAGGCCGGAGAGAAGAGGCAGCATATCCAGGGTCGGACGGGGTGGCTTAGAGTGAATGACTAAGTTGCACGGATACAGGAAGTCACCCCTGCATCTGGAGGGCGGCACTGTGTGGGAGGGTCATTCTCAATGGGCAATGGTGGTGGGAGCCCCAGGGTCTGCCAGCCATGGGGGAGGTCCCTCCTTCTCCTCCCACCGTCTCACCTCAGGGTGGTGAAGCCCCAAGGTCGTGCAGGTGACCTACTCTGGAGGAGAGCCAGACACTCAGCCTCCTGCTGACACCCTTGTCCCCAAAGTCTTACTCACCCACGCCCCTGTGCTGCCACTGTCCTGGGTGTCCTTGGGCTGTAAGTGGTGAGTCGTCACAGTACCTACATAGCAGGTTTTTTTTTTTTTTTAAAGCATTCATTGAGGTAATTTATAAAAGAGCTTAGCAGAGTTCCTCAGTGGGTGCTTAACAAATGTTAGCTAACAGTAAGATTATAATGGATTAGAAGAATGCAATTCCCCAAATGTCTTCCCCTCCAGGTCTCACTGAACACACACACAATGGCACTAATTTGAGAAAGTGGCTGTGATTCTCCCCATATTCCAGATGAGGAAATTGAGGCTTGGGTTAGGGGAGGAAGTTGCCCAGAGCTGCTCAGGAAGTGGGGGCGGGGCTGAGGAGCCAGGCTGATGGGACCAGACAAGCAGCAGAACCTACCCCATGTCCCTCTGCCTGACTGCCTTTCAGCCTGGCACCCTCCTGCCCCTGCCCCAGAATGGAGCAGTCCTTCTGGCTTCACTGAGAGCCCACCGGCTCTATTCCCCACCTTTTGCCTTTTTGTTTTCCTCTTTCCATTGTGCTTATCACCAGCGGAAATCCAAGTATTGGTTTTCTGGCTTATTATCCATTTCTCCCACAAAAATGTCAGTTCCAAGAGGGCAGGGACTTTTTCTTTTGTTCACCACAAGGTCCCCAGTGCCTGCACAGAACTGGCCCTCTGTAAACTGTCAAAGGATTTGATTATCTTCTCAGAAGAACAAATGAAAATTGGTGTCCAGCAAGGCCACTTGTGGTGCAGTGCCCGATTCGTACCAGCAGATGGCAGCAGAGAACAAGGTACCTGATGGGTGGAGCCCAGGTGAAGTTCATAGGTTTGACTTTCCAGTGTGTGTGTGTTGCATGTACCATCTTCTGCCTCCTCCCCCTAACCACTCTTCAGGCCTGCAGATCCCAACCCGATAGAAGGAGACCTTTTCCAATAATGTATAATAACGGCTATCATTGATTAAGTACAGAAGCAGTATGTGCCAGACACCTTATATGCATCCTTTCACTGGACTCTTCACAATTGTCCTATTATTAACCTCATTCTGCAACCAGGGAAACTGGGGTGCAGTGACATGCCCCAGGTTACATAGCCAGTGGGGAGCCAGGACTATTAGACCCGGGATCATTCCTTGAACCGCTGTGAGGTAAGTAAGGTCTCTGAGCTTCACTTGCCTGTTAGCAGACTCAGGGCCACCCCAGGAGGACAAGGCCTACCCTTGTCTCGAGGTGTGCAAGTGGCGCCAGATAAAATGCCACCAGAGAGGGTGTGGGGCATCAGATGTCCAAAGCCACTCCTGGCCAGGTACGGCTGGATAGATCATTTTCAGAACCCAGCACAAAATCAAAATGTGGGGCCCTCGGCTCAAAAGTTATGACAAATTTCAAGGCAGCAACAGCAGAACATTAAGCCAAGCACGAGGCCCTTCTCGGTACAAGGCTCTGTGTGACCATACAGGTGGCATGCCCTCTGTGTCTGGGGAAGACGTGTGAGGATCTCAGGAGCTCCGGGGACCATCACCAGCCCAGCTCTGCAGGAGCTCAGGAAAAAGGCCCCCTCAGCACATTGCTTCTCATAAGAGGGACCCTGCATCCCGGCACCTTTTATCTTCCTTCCCCAGTGGTGATTTATCTCCCTGTGAGGGGCTGGGGCAGCCTCGGAGGCACTCCCATTTGATGGTTCATGAATCTTTCGTTTGCGGATCCTCCGGCCACTCTCCGCGCGGCCCGGCAGACCCACCACTTCCTTTCTGCCAAGTGAGGATTAGAAAGCCATAAAACAAGGAACCCAAATGCTTGGCTGAGGGAGCACACACATGGGCGTCAGATGCGCTAGTTGGCTGGCAGGGGATGGATGAGGGCTGTAGGTCCCCAGAGGGGGACCCCTTTCCTTGGGCCACCATTTCCAGTCCCCTGTCCAATGTGGAGGGGACTTCCTAGCCACACCTGGGGCCAGATCTGTTCAGGACCATCCCCAGAGGGAGAAAGCTCGGTTGAATCCAGAGCTAGAGGTGGTCCTGGTGTGGGTCAGGGAGTGAGGATGCTCAGGCTGAGCTGAGTGTGAGGGCCCTGGTCAAGTTCAGGTGGGAAGAGCTGAGTGCCTAGTATATCCTGGGAACTTAATACCTATTGTTCTCATGTCCCATCTGAACAGTGTAGATGAAGAACCTGGGGCTCAGAGAGGTGAGGCCACCTGCTAAAGTCACACAGCCAGGAACTGATGGGTTTAGGATTTGAATCCAGATGAAGAGATTGCAAAGCTTTATCCCAAAGAGAAATTTTTAGGGGCACCTGGGCGGCTCAGTCTGTTGAGTGTCCAACTCTTGATTTCGGGTCAAGCCATGACCTCATGGTCCAAGCCTTGCATCAGGCTCTGTGCTGCTGGCACAGAGCCTGCTTGGGATCCTCTCTCCCTCTCTCTCTGCTTCTCCCCCACTCATGGTCTCTCTCTCTCTCTCTCTCTCTCCCTCTCCCTCTCCCTCTCTCTTCTTCCTCTCAAAATAAATGAATAAGCATTTAAAAAGAGAACATTTTAAATCATAATATTTAAAAAACATTATTTCTTGAATGTAATCTATATTTTAAAAATTCGTAGTTGTAAAAGGCATGTGGAGCAAAATTCAGAAGTTTATGTCTTCTTCTCTCTTCCCCTGTTGCACTTTGCCTCCCTGCTTTCAATTCTTTTGAGTGTATTTATTCCCAGAAGTGAAATTGCTGGATCATGTAGTCTAACTTCATTCTTTTGCAGGCAGATATCTAGTTTTCTTTACACTGTTTGTTGAAGAGACTATCTTTCCTCCATTGACCAGTCTTGGCATTCTTGTGGAAAATTATTTGACCATACACATGAGGGTTTATTTATGGACCCTCTATTCTATCCCATTGGCCTTTGTGCCATTATCACACTGTTTTTGATTAATGTAGCTTTATAGAAAGTTTTGAAATCAGGAAGTGTGAATCCAACTTTGTTCTTCTTTTTCAGGATTGTTTTGGCTATTTGCTGTCCCTTGAGATACCATATGAATTTTAGTTTTGGGGATGAGTTTTTCTATGTTTGAAAAAAAGTTGTTGGGATGGCATTAAGTATGTGGATTGCTTTGGGTAGTATTGATTAGAGATACTAATTACTCTTATCCATGAACATGGGATGTCTTTCCATCTATTTGTTATTTTTAATTTTCAGAAATATTTTGTAGTTTTTATTGTACAAGTTTTTAGCCTTCTTAGTTAAATCCTAAATATTTTATTCTTTCATTAATGCTTTTGTAAATGGAATTGTTTTCTTAATTTCCTTTTTAGATTGTTCATTGTTAAGGTACAGAAATGCAACTGATTTTTGTGTGTTGACTTTGTATACTGCTACTTTGCTGAATTTATTAGTTCTAACCATGTTTTTGTCTGTGCATGTGTAATTTCAGTGTTTTCAAAATATAAGATCATATCATCTGTGAACAGAGATAATTTTACTTCTTCCATTCTAGTTTGGATGCCTTCTAGTTCTTTTTCTTATCTAATTGCTCTGGCTAGAATGTCTAGTAGCACCTTGAATAGAAATGGCAAAAGCAAGCTTCCTCGCCTTTTTCCTGATCTTAGGGAAAAGCTTTTAATCTTTTACCACTGAGTATGATGTTTGCTGTGGGTTTTTCATATATGGCTTCTATTATATAGAGATAGTTATCTTTTATTCCTAGTTTTTTGAGTGGTTTTTTAAAATCATGAAATGGTGCTGAATTTTGTTGAATGCTGAGATCAACTGAGATGATCATGTGTTTTTCCCCCTTCGTTATATTAATGTGGAATGTGGTACATTACATCGATCAATTTTCAGTCAAACCACCCTTGCATTCCAGGAGTAAATCCCTTTTGGTCATGGTGTTTAATCTTTTAAATATGTAGTGTAGCACATTTTACACTTTAGTGCAGTGTTATAGATATGCTTGTCTGTTTAATATCAATCTCCTCTCATTATGTTGAGCTCATTGAGGGCAGTGACAAGGTCAGTCTTGTTCACAACATTTCCCCCAGTATCATGCACAAGGCTTGGCACAGAGTAGGGGCTCACTAAGTAATGAATGAATGAATGAATGAGAAAACAGTAAAATTACAGACAGAAGTTAATGCAAATAGATAACAGTATGGGATTACATGCGATTTATTTATTTATTTATTTTAATCAAAAATTTTTTAAGAGAGAGAGTGAGTGAGTGGGAGAGGGGCAGAGAGAGAGAGGGAGACAGAGAATCTCCATGCAGAGCCTGGAACCTGACTCAGAGCTCAATCTCATGAGGTTTTGACCTGAGCTGAAATCAAGAGTCAGAAGTTTAACGCACTGAGCTGCCTAGGCGACCTGGATTCCATGTGATTTAAATTTTCTTTTTATACTTTTCTTTCATACCTATTTATCCTGATTTTATTTTATAATCAAGTACAAATCAAATATACATGATTTTAATGGTAGAATGAGAGACAGCTCTGGGTGCCCAGAGGAGACAGGATTGAAAGTCATGCAGTCAGGGCAGGAAACCTGATAAGGAGGCTGCTGGGATGTCCACGTGTGGGGTGATGTCAGGAGAGTGTGAACAAGGGACTATGGGGGCCAGGACCTCATTTCCCTTTTGGAAAATGGAGCTAATAGCCACTCCTGTACTTAAATTACAAAGGTCAAATGAAAACCATCATTTGTTAAAACTTATTCCATGCCCTTCACTGTCCTATATAATGCCCCCATTCCCAGTTGAGGATTGTTATCTTTATTTTCCAGGTGGGGAAATCGAGGCAGAAGTCCATTCAAATCCTAGCTCAGCCATCATATAAGCTGTGCGACCCACAGTAGTTTGTTTCTGAGTCTCAGTTTCCCTACCTGTATACTGGGATAATGACAGTCCCTACTTGGGGTGTCGTGTAAGGTCAACAGCATGTGCACATAAAACTTGTAGATTACCTACCAGGATGATCCAGCAAATATAAGCTGCCCATCATCACCATTACCAAAAGCGGTGAAGTTACCACCCTAGAGTCACAGGACAAACAGGTAGCCAAGCCAGGATTCAGCCCAGGGCTCTCTGACCCCAGAGCCCAGCTCCTCCCCATTCCTGGGGTGAGGGCCTCCCCTACTTAGGAAGAGCTTCGAGTGGCAGGTGCCTGCCTGGAGCTTACTGGGGCTGAGCGTGAAAGGAAGGGCTCTGTCCAGGAGCTTGTCCCGGGTGGTCCAGTGTGGACAGGGGAGGGGGTCAGTGATCGTGGCCCTACGGGAGGATTTTGCAGGGCCTGTGTGTCCAGTACAGCATGCGGTTTCCCAGCAACCCACGCGCCACTAATGGGCCTCCCTTCATATGACAATACACTGAGATAACAGACAGATTTAATTAAAAAGAACACACATCCTCCTCTGCAGGGCGGCTGCAGCCAGGGTGTGGGGCCCGCAATTAAAACTTAGCTCTATAAAGTCAGCGCATAGGCGTGGGGGCCCAGAGCAGCCGGGCTTTCTAAAAAGAACACCCCCACCGCCACATGCCCGCATTATTTATTGAGTTAATTTTGTCCTCTGGCCACAGGGTGAACCAACTCCAAGCCCCAACCCTGACTTGCCTCCCGCTCCCAGGCCGTGCCAGGCCTGCACTTGCCTCCTTTAGGGAGGAGTCAGGCTCAGATGGCCAGTTTTAAATGAGGACGCCCCTGGCAGGCCTCTCCCTGGCGTTGTGGGACCAGGCAAGCGACTCACCCTTCTGTCAGGAAAGGGGGAAGGACCTGAGTCTGCCCCCTGAGGCTGGGGAGGCCTGAATGAGGCAAACAGTGGGCTCTGAGAAAGTCTTGGCTGTTAGTAATGTCAGTATCGTGACCACTAGTGGTGAGAGCTTCTGGAAGGAGGCCAGGAGGCCTTGGCAAGAGGGAGGTCGGGATGGCTGGGGAGAGGCAGCAATTGAGCGGAGATTTTGGAGTCAGAACGATCCAGGTTTGAATCCTGGTTCTGCCACTTCCTAGCTGTGTGGACTTGGGTGAGTGACTTTCCCCTCTGGGGCTCTGTTTTCTCTTCTGTAAAATGGGAATGATAACAGAACCTTCCTTTTGAGTTGCAGCCTGAGGAATCCGCAAGCTGGGTACCACACCTAGCCCTGAGTAAAAGCTCAGGAGGTGTGGGCTTAGGCGCTGTGGCCCGGGGAGGTGGCTTTGGCGGCTAAGTAGGGGGATTAGAGAGGCCTGGTTTCCTGCCTGGCTCAGGGCACTTTCCCTGGAGGCCAGTACCTTGCAGGCAGAGGGGGCCCTTCCATGTATTTGCTCTCCAGGTGCCCGCCGCTGTCAGGCTGGGGACAGGGTGCCCGCCTTGCGACCAGATAGGCAGCCTGATAGCAGGGTCTTCGAGACAAAGCTATCAGAGACATTGACAGGATACTGAATAGGCTTCTCTGAGCGGCGGGTACAGGATTGCATTTGGCTCAGATTTAATTAAAAAGACTCAAATCTTTCTGATAATCCTCCCAGCAACGGCTGGAGCAGGGCCCGAGGCAGGCTCCCTGGCAACGGTGCATCCTGCTGATAAAGAACTTTGTGGGGGAGGACACAGTGAGCCCCCTCAGCTGGCCCAGCATTGCTGCTATCAGCCCTGCCCATCGCCCGGCTGGAGAGGGACAGCAGCTGCCACCACCCTCCACCCTCCACCCCCACCCCCCAGCACCCTCCCCACTCTGTGCCCCTCACCGCTGCAGAGCACATTGGCGGGCTGCTCTGTACAGGTCTGAGCCCTCTGCCCGGCCTTCACACACCTGCTCCCCCAATCCAGCCGCCCTGCTGTTGCTTTCTCCTGCCCCTCCCCTAGGACACCAGCGTTGAGCCTGGGGTCTCCCAATTTGGGTGTTCATGGCAGGTCTCTGGCTCTGCCTGGAGGCTGAACGAAGAGTGGAAGGGTGAGGCTGGGCACCCATGCCTGCGTCCTCGGTGGTACCGCTCCCCTCCCGCCTCCCAGGCTTTGCTTGTACTTTTTCCCTCTGCCCAATCTCCCATTCATGGATTCTGATGAGTTGTTCAAATCCCAGCCCTAGTTGGGTCTCCCAGCCCTCCTCCGATTTACATACGAGTCCCCAGAATCCAGTCCAGAGCCTGGCAGAGAGCAGGGGCTCAAGGGTTATCTGATAATGAGTGAATGAATGAATGAATGAATGAAGTAGATGAATAAGCCTGAACTTAGTACAGGAGTTCCTCTACAGTTTTATCTCATTCCCTGGCCAGTGACCTGGCAGGCAAATGACTTGCCCCCTCTGTGCCTCAGTTTCCTCCCCAGCATATCAGGGGCATCCATCCGGAAGGTAGCCTGCCCTTGTTGGGGGGGGAAGAGCTGTGATCCCTGCCAGCTCATTACCTCCTATCCCCACCCCAGTGACCCCTCAGTAGGGGCCTGAGGGGCGCTCCATGGTGCATCCAGCACCGCGTGACCCTGGCTTTGGCTCCTCAAGGCCAGAGAGCAGGGCTGAGCTCAGTCTTCCCCTTTACCCTCTTCTCCCTGGACCCTGCTTCACCCTGGAACCCATCACAAAATATTTTAAATTTAATTATTTTGATACATAGCCATCCATGTGGCTCAAAGTTATTTGTAGACAGAAGAGTGAGGTCCCCAGTTCCTACCTCCACCGGCCACAGAGAGCCACCGCTTTCTCCTTTCTCAAGCTTCTCTACGCACATGGACGTTTCATATGATTATAAGATGTGAACATCCAAAACTCTGCACGGTGATCTCTCCCTCACCTGGGATCTTTTCACTTCCTGGGTCCTGAACATCTTTCCATGTCACTGTGGAAGGTGCTTTTCTTTTTCATAGGATTCCATTGAGCAGATGGCCTTGATTTATTTAACCAGCCCACTGTGATGGACATTTTGATTGTGGTCTGTCTTTTGTTGTTATTCACAAAGCTGTCCGGAAGAACCTTGTACACACGTACACACGTCGTTCCCAGAAGAGAACCTGTTGCGCTCAAGGTGTAGTCCATTTCAATGTGGCAACCTCATTCATCCATTCTTTCATTCATTTATCCATCAGCGTTTGCCTACCGTGTGCCAGGCACTAAGCCAGGTGCAGAGGGCTAAATGGTTGGATAAGGCAGGCCAGATCTTTGTCCTCTGAGAGTATAAAATTCTGCTCCGTGGACATAGTGCCTTCCATCTGTCCTGCCCACTGATGCTGGAGGGCTTCTCTCACTCAAGAACCTGCTCTGACTCCCCATGGCCACTGGCTCACATTCAGACTCCCAGACTGAAGTGTGAGGTTCTCTGTCCTTTCTCATCTAGCCTATTAGATCCTTACTTTCCAGCCAAAGCCTTCACTCCTGTGGGCTTCCTTACTGACCTCGCCTCTGGGCAACCCTGGAGAATAAGCCGGAGCTGGGTGGGCACCTTCACTACTGGAGCACCTGTGTTGTGCTGGGCTGCTGGGCTGTGTTTGGGAGCACTGGCTCTGGGGTCAGACCATTTGGGTTCAACTCCCATCCCCATCACTCTTGAATTGAACCCTGTGGTCCTGGGCAAACCATCTAACCTCTCTGGCCTTGGCTTCCTCATCTGAAAAATGGGGACAGTAATCTGCCCTTCCAGGGTTGTGGTGAGGAGATTATCTCAGGCACCTAAAGCAAGCACCGGACAGGAGCGAACTGGCATCATATGCTTGCTTAATCCCCCCACAAATGCCTTCTGAGGGGGGTTATTGGCCCCACTTTATAGATGAGGAAGTGGAGGCAGAATCAGCGTTGGAATCCAGTGTGTTTGGCTCCGTGGTCCTTACCTTCAGTCACTAGCATCTCCAGCCTCCTGCGGGTCCCTATCTACACAGTGACGCCCACTCTGCCCACCATGATGGCCTATCCTGTCTGGCTCTGTCTTTGCAGCCTTCTCAATCCCTTCCCCTTCCACCAGGATCTGACTTCTCTCTGTTTATTCATTCAGTTGTGCTCGGCACACCATTCTAGGTGCTCGGGACTCAGCAGGGAACAAAGTGGATGTCACCTGTGAAGACCAGGGAGTTGGTGGGGGGTAGGGGGTGGAGGGAGAGAGAAGCCAAGAGAAGGAGGAATCTCAAAGGAAGGCTGGGTCAAGAAGCTGGGACAGGACAGAGATGTGCCTGGAAGTGGGGGGGGGGTGGCTTTGGTGGGTGAGGGGAGTGGGCAGAACCTGGGTAGATGGGAGGAGCAGAGGTGCTGAGGACCCTCCTGGGAGTTTGCCTGTGCAGGGGTGAGCAATGAGAGGGCCCAGATGCTGCTGGAGGGAGTCCAAGGACTTTTCCTTTAAATGTGGAGACAAGAACAGGGTTAGGGCCACAGGAATATGGAGAGAGAGAGAGAGAGAGAGAGAGAAAAGAGGGCTGGAGACAGAACCCAGCAGAAGGCGTTGGCCGCAGGCTCGGCAGGGCCCATGGTGGGGGGCTTGTTTGGGGCCCTAAGAAGTCAAGGGTGCTTGCCACCTGATGGCCCCAGTTGCCAGGGAAGAGGAGCTTGTTGGGGGCCAGCCAGTGGGTGAGGGCCTAGAGTCGGGGGCCCAGGGAGAAGCCCAGATGGCCCTGGCGAGGCCTCCCCATCACCAGGTGAGTGCTCACTCAGAGCCAGTGCTGGGCTGAGCATTTACGTGGTCATTCTCATTTCATCCGCCCAGCAACCCAGTGATGAGGCAGCAGCATTATGCCTGTTTAACAGAGGAGGAAACTGAGGTTAGAGAGGATGGGAGTTTGCCTGGAGCCACACAGCTGAGGAGCCAGTCAAGGGCAGCAGTGGGGTTTGATGTCCAGAGGTCAGACCTTTGACAGGGCTCACTTCACCGGGGACAGAATCCTGTAAGACCCCGCCCCTCTGCACCGGCCTGGGCACCCATGGATCCACCTGCTCTCTCAGTCTTTCCTTCTCTCCTAACACGTATTCATCTGGGGTGGGCGCTGGAGTCTCACAAGGAATCAGGTCCAGGCTCACCCCAGGGGCTCGCTGCGCTCTTCTGCTGTGGGGGGTGCATCACAGGGCAGCTTCCCTGCCCGGTCTGGTCCTGCCCGTTGGCCTCTGGCATGCCAAGTGCTCCAGGACACCCTTCCACCTCCAACCAAGTGGCTGGGCCTGGGGCCACCAGATTCACTGAGATCCAAACCAGAGGGACAGTGGAGAGGAGCTGGAGCTCTAGGACCATGTCCAGTGTCACCTGGTTTACCTCACCCCAGCATCCGGGGGCCTTCAGTTTCTCCTCCCAACAAATGGCACGCTTTCCTCCAGTCCTGCGCCAGGACATCCAGGGCTCGGCCCTTACTGGCTGGGAGTGAGATGTGGGGAAAAGGACACAGGAATCTTGGATGTCAGGTGCTGTGCCCAGCTGGAGAGGCTTGGGGCGGGTGTTGTTGGGCTGGATGAGGGGCAAGGGAGGAGGGCCAGAACCCCCATGGGCCAGGACCAAGCCAGGGCCCCACACCCAATTCCAGGATGAGACCCCTGAGCCAGCAGAGATTCTGTGCAGATCAGGGAGCCCCCACTCCACCCATGATGCACTGGTTGAAAGACTGGTGTTTTCTTTTAAATGCAGTTTAAAAAATTATTTTTAATGTTTATTCATTTTTAAGACACACAGAGAGACAGAGGACAAGCAGGGAGGGGTCAAGAGAGAGAGGGAGACACAGAATCGGAAGCAGGCTCCAGGCTCTGAGCTATCAGCACAGAGCCCGACACGGGGCTCGAACTCACAAACCGCGAGATCATGACCTGAGCCGAAGTCGGACGCTTAACTGACTGAGCCACCCAGGCGCCCCAAGATTGGCATTTTCTGCTAGGATGTTTGTTGCTTATTCATGTGTGAGAATCATCCAGGAGCCGGCAGTTGTAGGGGGTGAGTGGGTGGTGGGGATAGTGCCCACCTCTCTGGGCGTCAGTAACCACATCTGTAAGAGAGGAGGGTTCTAGGACGTTCTGCCTGAGCACCTGTTCCCGGGAAGGATGCAGCACGCCAGCCGCAGTGTCAGGGCTGCAGGCCGTCTGCCCAGAATTGGGTCGGGAGGGATGATCCGAGTCTAGGGAAGGTGAGTTGTGCTGGAGGCCCCAGGACTCTGGATGCACGGTGGCTGCTGGCTCTTCCCAGACCCCATTTGTCAACGTGGGTGTCTGTGAATTGCATTCAGGATCGGCTTCCATGGGTAACAGTGTGCCAGGAGGCGAAGTGGGGACCACACCCCAGATGGGGAGGTTGTCCGTGTGAAGGTGTGAGGGGCCGGGCCTATTTCAGGAAGAGTGACAAGGGGAGGGGGTGGAGGGGAATGTGGTTCAAGGGAGACAGGGTGCCATTTGACTTTGGAGTGGGAAACTGAGGCCATATCACTAGAGGCCTTGAGTGTTGGGATGTCAGTAAAGCAGTAGCATCCAACCCTGATGTGCAGGCTAGCCTGTGCCCTGGCACCACACTTGGGTCTGGAGGCTCCAGACCACAGTGCCCTTGGCCACCTCCAGAGAGCTGGCCGGTCTGGGCCGGGGCTTGACAGTGTGTGACTGTATAGCTTCCCGGTGAGTGTGATGCTTGTTTGGGATGGAAATCAGGACAGTGGGGAAGGGATCCGTAGTAGGACTGTGCCCTGGGCAGACTATGCCAGGACGTCTGGCCTCTCCAGTCCCCGTCTTCCACGGTGGCCCCAGACCTCAACCACTTGGCCCATTGACCAGCCTGTTAGTTACCAATCTTCTAGAGAAATGATTAGCTTCTATTTTTTAAACAAAAAAGTTATGAAAGTAATGCACACAATACCTATTAAACTTTAGGGGGAAACGACGAATTGAATAAAAATTATTCGTAGTCCCATCACCCAGGAAGCAGGACCATTTAAGATTGGACCATATATCTTCCAGGAATGTAAATTTTGATTTGCTCAGCGAATGTTTGTTAAGCCCCAATTTTGTGCCCAACAGTGAGATGAAGTAATAAATAAGCCAGATACATACAACACATGCACGCGCACACACACACACACACACACACACACACATTCTCTTTTTAAAAGATGGTATCATGTTATTTGTGCTTTAGTAAACTGATATACATACATATACATACACATACATATACATATTTCCCCAACTACAAATATCCTATATATACTGCTTGACATTTGCCTTTTATGTTTAACAATAGTCTTGCAGGTGGTTCTGTATCAGCACAAAAGGTCTCCCTTATTCTTTTTAATGCTGCTTAGGATGCATGTGTAACTCGTTAGCCTTTTCGCTAAACTTTTAGTTTGTATCCAGTTTTTCATGTATTTATAAACAGGGCTTCACTGAATACTCTCGGGCACAGAACTTGTCTATTCCTGATAAAGTCCTAGAAGGCCAGTTACCGTTGCCTCCTCTAGAAGGCTGCACCAACTGTCTCTCCCACCAGCTGTGCGTGCGCGAGTGCCTCTTTCCCTGCATCCTCATCAGCACTGGGTGTTATCATTCTTTTGCACTTTGACCAATCTGATGAGCAAAACATGCTACTCGATGTTTTATTGATTTGCCTTTTTTGAGCATGGCTCAGATTGGCACTTTTCCTTACATATAGAGACCATTTTAATTTCTTTTTATGTGAATTATTTCTAGCCTATTTTTGGATTTGTAAGAGATGCTCATATGTAAGTGTATTTACTTCTTTCTCTCATATATGTAGCAAATATTTTGTAATTCTATGTTTAGAAATTTAAAATATATAGCGATTTAAAATATAGCAATTTAAAAAAGTTTTTTGTCTTTTGAGTCATATTGGAAAGATCTTCCCCACACTCAAGATTATAAAAATACTCACCAATATTTTCTTGTGGTAATTAAATTCCCTTCTAAAGTAAGTCTTAAATCCTTAATAAATCTAGAATTTATTTTCATGTAAGATAGGAATTTATTTTTTTCCCAGTGGTTCCCTAATGTTTCCACTTATTTATTAAAAACTCCATTATTTCCTTATGGATTTGAATTATATATTTCGCTCTATTTACTTCTCATTGTTTATGGATCTGTCTCATTGACATGCTTATCTCTTCCTCTGCCAGTGTTTCCATGATTTATTTTATTTTTTAATTTTGAGAGAGAGAGAGCAAGCAAGCGCATGAGCTGGGGGAGTGGCAGAGAGAAAGGAGAGAGAGAATCCGTAGCAGGCTCCACGCTGTCAGCCCAGAGCCTAATGTGGGACTCGAACTCACAAACCATGAGATCATGACCTGAGACTAAATCAAGAGTTGGATGCTTAACTGACTGAGCCACCCAGGTGCCCCCTGATTTATTTACTATAGTTTTATGATATGTTTTGTTATTGTATAAGCAAACCCTCCTCATAAATCTTTCTTTAAATTTTTTTTTTTTTTGGTAATTCTAATACATTTGCATTTCCAGATTTACTTAATTAAAAAAAATAAAAATTCTGCCGGTTTTTGTTTGTATATGGGTTAAATTCATAGATTACTTTGGAGAAGATAAGCATTTTGTAGATTTTTATAGTAAACGATCTTCCCATCCAGTTATTCAAGAGTGCTATATCCCTCAATAAAGTTTTTTAGTTTTATTTGTATAGGCCCTATACATTTGTGGTTATATTTATTTGTAGCCATTTGGTACTTTTTTTAGCTTCTATAAATGGGATTTTTTTCCATAATATTTTCTAACTGAAATACAGAAAGCTATTTCTGCTTATCTAACCACTAGCTATTTTATCAAACTCTCTTTTTAGTTCTAATAATTTTTTTATTTAAGTGTTGAGTTTATAGCAAACAGCATCTTCATTTGAAAATGGTGATGCTGGAGCACCTGGGTGGCTCAGTTGGTTGAGTGACTTGATTTCAGCTCAGGTCATGATCCCAGGGTTGTGGGGTTGAGCCCCACATTGGCCTCGGCACTGAGCATGGAGCCTGCTTGGGATTCTCTCTCCCTCTGCCCCGCTCCCCTGCTCGTGTTCTCTCTAAAATAAATGTTTTTAATTAAAAAAAAAAAGAAAATGGTCATACTTTCTTTTCCAGTATTTATACTTCCTATTGGCTCCCTGGCATCTCATGATTATTTGGAGTGGGTGGTTTATATCTGTGGCCTGGGACTCACAAATAACCTCAGGTGAGGCTTAGTGAGCTGAGTACCACTTGCAATACCCGGGGGTGGCCGTGAAGAGAAGGGTGAGTGTGTGTATGTCCTGAAGACAAAAGGAGGAAGACTCAGCCAGCGGAGCCAGAATGATGTCACAGATGCGTCCTTGTCAGCAACCTGGGCTGCTTCATTTACGTACTGCTGGTGTTTCATTCATAAGTACAAAGTCTCCCCAATATTTAAATTGAGAATGGGCATTGAATGTAATGGACCCAGTAAGTAGCTTTTCCTCAGGTTGACCATGCATTCTTGGATGTGCATCCCTAGAATAAATGCTACTTAATCGCGGTGTATTATACTTTTAATGTTCTATTAGATTCTCTTTGAGAGTGTTTGATTTCATATTTCCCCGTCAGTATTTCAAAAATGTTTTAAAAGTTTATTTATTTTTGAGAGAGAGAGAGAGAGAGAGAAAGCATGAGTGAGGGAGGAGCAGAGGAAGAGAGGGAGAGAGAGAGATCCTCAAGCAGGCTTTGCACTGACAGTGTGGAGCCCGACGTGGGGCTTGAACCCACGAACTATGAGATTATGACCTGAGCTGAAGTCGGACACTTACCCGACTGAGCCACCCAGGTGCCCCTCCCCATCAACATTTCAGATGAGACGGATCTATAGGGCTTCTGCACTGTCTTGGTTGGATTATGGGATCCGATTATGGCACAGGATTGTAAGCGAAACGTTCCATCCTTTGCTGTTCTCCGGAAAGTTTTAATTGCGTGTGAATGATCTGTTCCCTGGGAGAGCTCATAAAGCCATGTGGGCCTGGTGCCGTTTTAGGGTCATGTATCCAGAACTGAAATCTGGCTAGTCCCCATGCTTTCAACAGCTTCTCATTGCTTACAGGATAAAGTACAAATTCTTTAGCCTGACATTCAGGGTGCAGTATGATTTAACTTTGCTTTAGCTATCACCATTTCCTATCGCTCTCTTCAACTCTGGCCATACCTAACTTCCGGAAGTTCTCCAGGCCCTAGAGTGGGAGATTCAAGAGGCTAGGAACATGTTTGTTTTGTTCAGTGTGAGATCTCTGCCACCCTGTAGAAGATTCCCTTTATTTTTTAAAATGTTTATTTGAGAGAGAAAGAGAGAGAGAGAGAGAGAGAGAGAGAGAGAAAGCGCGCACACATGGGGGAGGGGCAGAGAGAGAAGGAGAGAGAATCCCAAGCAGGCTCCTCGCTGTCAGTGCGGTGGGGCTCGATCTCATGAACTGTGAGATAATGACCTGAGCCGAAATCAATCGTCATATGCTTAACCGACTGACTGAGTCACCCAGGTGCCCTGAAGCTTCCCTTTAAAAGGTATTCTTGGAGTTTTTACTGAATGGCATTCACTCTCTTAATATTGTTGTATCCCCTGCTCATGATCTGTCTCTCTGTCTCTCAAAAATAAATAAATGTTAAAAAATTTTAATATTGTTGTATCTTTTAGTTAATGTCAACACATGTTCTCTAGTATCTCCTTTGCGCCTGATTGTACGCTGGCCATGGGGAGAAAGAATCCCAGGCCCTGTCCTCAAGTTGCTGTTTGGCTGGTGGGGAAACAAGTGAGTAGAGAGAGTTTATAAACAGTGAGACAACTGCAGTGAGGGGGATATGAACGGACATCAGGGGAATGCGGGGAAGGGCTACCTGACCCAACCTGGGGAGAGAAATCAAAGAGGCCTCCTGGAGGAGGTGGCCCTGGATCTAGACTTACTTGATAAGGAGTAGTGGGGACAGGCCATTCCAGGCTGACAGGATACCATGAGCCACGGAGCAGAAGGAAGAGTCAGCATAATCCCCATCATCTCCTAGGGACACCTGCACTTGCCTCCTAGTGCATCCTGTCACTCCCCTGCTGAAAATCTGCTAGTGGCTTCTTAGCTTAGTCCACATGAATTCCAAGTCCTTGGCACAAACAAGGCCTGATGTGATCTGGGCCCTGTGTTTCTCTGAATTTACCTCATCAGTCTATTTTAACCATTGCTGTTCCTTGCATAGTCCCAATGGTCCCGACCCAGGGCCCTTGCACTTTCTTCCGGTCCCTGCCCAAATGTCACCAATTGGTGAGACTGTCCTCTACCCTATAGGAAATAACCCCCTCTATTACTCTCTGTTTGTATCCTGCTTTATTTTCCTCCATGCTAGCAAAGCCACCTGATAGTATACCTACACATACATAAGTACACATACACACATATATAGGCACACACATATGTGTGTGTATATACCATAACATATAATTACATATAACTTAAAAATTTTTAATGTTTATTTTTATAAATTTATTTATTGTTATCTCTCTTGAGAGAGAGAAAGAGCACGAGCAGGGCAGGAGTAGAGAGAGCGGGAGACAGAGAATCAGCAGCAGACTCCAGGCTCTGAGATGTTAGTGCAGACCTGACGTAGGGCTCGAACCCAGACTGCATGACCCGAGCCGAAGTTGGATGCTTAACCGACTGAGTCACCCAGGCGCCCCGATATATATATGATTTTAACTATTTTTTTTGTCTGCTAGAATGAGAGGTTCAGTAGAATAGGGACTTTACCTTATTCACTCTTGTAGCCCCAGGACTCAGAACACCACCCAGAAGAATGTGCTCAATAAGTAGAAGTGGTTTGGCGTCTCTGGGAGCAGAATGCCCTGAGGGAGGAGGTGGGAGGTGAGGACGTGTAGCTTAGCAGCAGGAGGCTGGGGCAAGACTTAGATGGTAGTGAGGGGCTTGGACCTTCTGCAGGTGATTGGATAACAGGGTCAGACTTATGCCCATTGGAAGGGTGAGGACCGGAGGGAGTGAGATCGGCAAACACTGGTGGGGAGTTACCCCAGTGTAGGCAAGAGGTAGTGGCGAAGGGCTGGCGGTGGGGGCTGACTGGCAGACAGGGTGGAGGCAAGATGAATGGCCTGGCTACTAGGGGGTGAAGACGCCACTCACTGAGCTGGGGAGTCCCGGGGGTGGGGCAGAGATTCCGTTCTGGACGTGTCAAGTCCAAGGAGCTCCTAAGTATGCTAATGGGGGTGTCCAGGAAGCTGGGGCCAAGCGGGTCTGGAGCTCAGGAGAGAGACCTGGGCTGGAGAGAGGTTTGGGGGTTAGAACATGGGGAGCATGACACGGATGGCATTGTTGCCATGACCACCACTCATAATCGTCAAACCAACCTCTAACTGGGTGCTCAGCACGAAGCAGACCCTGTGCTCAGGGCTCTGGGTAGATTCTTTGTTGACTCCGCTCTAGAATCTGGTGGTATGCACTCGTCTCAGAAGCAGCTCTCTGGAGAACAAACCAACCCACCCTGATTTGTAGAGTTTGCCAATTTCCACGGTATAAACATTCCCACCGTGGCTGACTTCAAGCTACCAACATGATGTCACCAAACATGGAGTTGGGAAGGGACGTGCGGTCGCTCACCATCAAATGGTAGTGTTACAACACGGAGACAAGCGACAGAGACATCAAGAGCATCGGTGAGAGCAAAATGAAGTGAATGTATAGGAATTGATGGGTTTGGAGTATTTATTCCCTTTGATTTTAATGTCACCTATTTAACTGTAAGTTTATATAATTTAATTTCTAACCGTGGCTGCTTTTAACAACCAGCTCACGAAATGAATTCCTGAAGATTAACAAGCAGCGTTTTCAAGCTGGTATCAATCAATTCCAGCACACTGCTGCTATAGCCCCATGAGGGAGATGCTGTCGTCAGGGAGGGGAGGTGAGGTCTGGTAAATGAGAGAGCCGGGTATCCTTGGGCAAGTGATTCCTTGTCCTTGAGCTTCCGTTTCTTCATCTGTAAAATGGGGACAATTGATGTGCCTCCCAGGGTACTGTGGAGACTCAATGAGCTAATGCTTGTAAAGCACTCGGCATACAGTGAGTGCTGGACAAGGGGAAGAGCTAGTGTGTTAGTTATTTTGATAATAATAATGAACATGGACCCAGCCCTCAGGGTATTCATGGTCTAGTGGACAGAGGGGGCCAATGATAAGATATACCTACGTCCATAGGATTGGGACTCAGGCAGAAAAGGAAGGCTTCCTGAAGGAGGCTGCATTTGAACTGGGTCTGGCAGGTTTGAGAGTAGGTGGGGGGGGGACCCTTGGGGGTAAGGGAGAGGCATTCCTGGCTGATGGTCCACAACAAGCAGAGGATGGACCCAGGATGCAGGAAGGCAAGAGTGACAGATGAGGCTGGAGGCAACAGAAGCAATGTCGAATGCCAAGACAAAGTCTGAAGTTTCCTCTGAGGGCAGTGGGGAGCCCCAGCAGGTTCAGCAGGACCGGAGAGGATCTGACTGGCCTTATGGAACATCAGTGTGACTGCAATGGGGAGGAGGGCCAGGAGGGGACCAGAGGGGAGATGGCATTGGCCATGGTAGGGGGTAGGTTGGAACAGAAGCTCACCCACCTGGGTTCCTTCTCTGTCCCTGGGTGGGGCTGGGTGTCCCACAGGCTCCCTGGACCCCTCCTCTCCCGTAGCTGCTGGGGGCGGGGGAGCAGCAGGGTTCGCTCCCTCAACGCCTATCATCCCCAGCCCTGCCCAGGCCCAGGTCCAGCCCCAGCAGCTAATCCTGGTCACACTGGGTCCCAAGGCCGGGGCGGGGCAGCCGGGCAGCTGGCCTCAATTAGCTGGGGAGCCGGGTCTGGACAGTGTCATTAGGAGAAAACCAGAGCCCGGCCATAAACTCTAATGAATGCATTAATGGAAGGCTTGTGCGCCTCAAAGGGGGAAAAAAAATCGGGTCTAAATAAAGTTATTAACACAGCCCACCTGTGTTCGGCTCTTGGCCTGTATTGTTCAAATAGCCCATTAACTCCCGAAGCATCCAGTCTTGAAAGTGAGCCCTGCCTCTCTGAAGCAGACGTTTAACTGCGTTCATATAATTCAATTAGATTCCGCAGTCATGGTCCAAAGGCATTCTCTGGGCTTTCATCTCGGTAATGGCCTGCAGGCCGGAGTGGGGAACAGGGGGTTAAAAAGAGGGGCTTGGAACCTGCCTTTTGGCCTGACTCACCCCATCACCTGGAGGGGCCTCCAGATGAGTTTCCTGGGGCAGAATGCATTCCTCATGCACCCGGCTCTCAGATGGTCTTTGTTGCCCGGAATTCGAACCCAGACCTTTCTTGTGCGTTCTCTGTCCAGCACCCAGGCCCTCGGCCTCCCGTTTGGCTCTGACCCCCTTGTGCAGCGGTCCAGCAGTCCACGGACCCCGACTCCACTCAGCTGACCCTATTAATAAAGAGTTAAGAAAATTCATTAGGAAGTCGGCCTTTTATGGATTCCGTTAAAGCCTTCTTCCTACTTCTGTCACCGAAAAAGGATAAAAATCCTTTTATCACTGTACAACTTGTTAATGTTCCACCCCAGGAGCACTTCATCTGTAATAAACATCTTCACAAAATATGCATCCCCAGGGAGGAGCCGTTAATTTCCTCAAGGCCTCACACATGTAAGGGGTTTTATTGCCTGCAGGTGCTCCATGACATTGCGTGGGCTTCTAATAAACGTCCAGTAAACCGCAGGTAGCGCCTTGGAGAGGGATGGGCCCGTGCACCTGTCCACAAAGGGGCTCCACACGCCGCACCTCCACCTTCTGTCGCCCAGCCCCGGCACAGCCAGCTTCGGAGACGAGCCTGCCCCTTGGGACGCCGGCAGGTAAGTTCTTACGGCTCTAAACTCCATCCAACCCACTTGCAGAGCCTGGGGGGAGCCAGGGACACGCTGCCATTTGACGCCAGGCAAGTTCCGCCCTGGAACCGACACACCTTGGCAGGAATGGCAAACACATAGAGACATTGAATGCATGTGTTCTGGTTTATTTCTTGGTGTCCCTTCCCTGGTTGCTGTGGGGGACTCACCCCCATTAGGATCTGTCGCAGAAATGTGATTATCGACAAATTTGACTTCCCGTTTTCTTAATAACTGAGAGGGAGGGAAAAGAGAGTTTGTCTCTCTTAAGGGCGATTCATACGAAATGTGTTTTGCATATCTTCAGGGCAATTTTGGGGGGATGTTAAAAATAATTGCTAGAAAAATACGTTGCAGCTCAATCACTAGGAAAAAAAGATTACTTAAGGAGCAGTTTCCTCGGCATTCCGCGAAGTAATTAGAAGTTTGCATTTAATAAATAGCGCCCTAGTCTCCGGGATTCTTTCCAAGTTGTGATCACCAAATTAATCGTGAGGTATGTGCTGGGTGCAGATCTGTGCCTGCAGATGTGATGACATGTAGCAGGGGGAGCTGGGGACGCTGCCAGTGGCTCTTTCCTAACCTCGATGTGAGCGGGAGAGCAAGCCCCAGGCTCCTGGGGGGTTCACGGAGGCCCAGGGGGGTGTGGGGGGAGACGGTGGGGCTAGGGCATGGCTCGCAGCCCCTGCCAGGATGCACCACCCCTCAGGACCAGGGGGCTCGTTTCTAAATCTGACAGCTGATGCTGCTCCTGGACGCTGAACTGGCATTTCTGGGACCCTTCCTTACATGGTGTTGGGTCTCCTGAGGGGCATGAACCTGCGGTCATGGGGCCGGAAACTCTGTGAGCTTTCTTGTTCAAGTCTGTAAATGCTGAGCGTTGGAGTTCAGCAGCCCTGGCCCTGCCGGCTTGGTGCCCATGCTGGCTTGGGGCACACACACTTCACCCCAAGGGAAGGAAAGGACAGGACCACTGGATTCAGCCATTCTCTGACCCTCAGGGCCTGTAGAGGCACCACACTGGGGCCACAGAGGCTTTTGGAAAGGGGCGATTCCTCAAATCTTTCTGGAAGCACTGAGGTAGAAAAGCTAACTCTGCTGTGTTTGCAGACCCCCTCCTTCCCAGCTGGGGGCGGCAGCAGAATCCCACGGACCCGGAACCAAGGACTGTGAGGGGAGGCAGGGCTGGGCCTCTGGGATGTGCATGCTCGTGGTCTGGGATGACAAATAATGATACTGTTGTTGCTCACAACACCCACCGACGCGTCCTCACTCCTGAGCTCTTGCTGTGGGGCAGGGCCAAGCACAGGTTTACCTCTGGAATTTCCTAACTACTCCTTTATAGGTGAGGAAGCTCAGGTTTAAGAGGCGAGGTTACTGGCCCCAAATCACCCAACGGAGGAAGAGGAGTTCAGGATGGCCTGGGACCGGAAGCAGAGGGCTCTACCCATATGCCCTGCTAGTGTCCGCCCGTGAAACCTGCAGGGGATGTCACAGGGTCCCCAATTTCTAGATGAAAAAATTGGGCTCACCTGACAGTGGGGGAACCTGGCATAGCCCTGACATCTGCCTCCTTCCCCTGGACACGGCTGCCCCTACCCCCCACTTCTCTGGGGTGAGAGAGAGCAGGGGTCATTCACCCCCTGACCCAGCGCTAGCTGGTCAGCCCGGCCCGGCCCAGCAGAAGCCGTAGGAGGGCTAGGGAGCCTGGAGCGGCATGAGAGGCTGCACTGGACATGATGAAAGCCCTGGAGCTCGGGACCCAGCCAAAAGGTTAGAGGAAGCGGGATTATTCTGCCCGGGGAGCGGAAGGCCCAGGGGGCAGGGGCCCTGGCTAATGGAGAGCACCAGATGCTGACCAGCTGTTCTCTGTCCCCCTGGAGGCCCAGCAGGACCAGAAGGGCTTCTACAGCAGGAGGGAATTAGGGGGGATAGGAGAAAGAACTGGCTGAGGGAATAGTTGAGCAGAAGGGAGGGCAGTCCTCTGAGGAGCTGTCAGAAGAAACAGGACGGCAGTTCCTAAGTGGGGCCTGGGGCCAGAGAGAGAGAAAGAACGCGGAAAGTTGGCCTTGAAGAATTGTAACCTCTTCCTCTACTGACGTGCTTTACATTGATCACCCCAGCAGGGCTGGCATTCTCCGATCTCCTGCCTCTGACAGGAGCCTCTCACTGAGGAGTCAGGGGTCTGGGGAACCCCACATCTTGAAGGCTTGGACCCACGCAGGCCAGGGACGGCCAGACTCAGAAGTCAAGACTTTCAGCTGTCAAAACCCCTAAACCATCATGATTGCCTGCCCTCCCCCCCCCCCCGACTCCCATAGTTTATCAAAATAAAATAGTACTGAACTGTAAAGCGTTAGGAAGGGCTACAAAGTACCAGGTCTCCCCGCAGTGAGTACATTGGTGCTTTAAAATAGTTCAGCTAAAATTCCTAGGTATCCATGTTCAGCTGGTGCCCTGAGTAAAGGCTTTGTCTGCTCCCTGGGTGACCCAGCCTGGCGCTTCCTCCCTCCGATGAGGGGCAGGCGGTCTTGTGTAGGGAGGGCTGGGCGACATGCTAGAAAGCCCCCTGAGGGCTGGCATAGAGCTAGTTGCTTCCTTCCTTCGTGCAAACCTTAGACCTTACTCCAACCCCCAACTCATGGATGGGAAAACCAGGGTACAGAGAGTGGGTGGGACAGGCCCGTGGGGGTCACACAGCAGGATGATGGCAGCTAAGCATTGTCCCCAACACAACCCAAAGCAGTGTTTTCTTGAAGGACGCAATTCTGCTTCTGGGTGGGAAAACTCAGATCGTCCTGCTCCACTTGCTCTACCCCATTTGGAACCCAGGGCTGGGCTTGTCAGATAAAATACAGAGCGCACCTTTCAAATGGAACTTCCGATAACAAGGCATAATTTTTTTAGCGTAGGTATGTCCAATGTAATATTCGGGACACATTTATACTAAAAAAAAAATGATTCCTTATTTATCTGAAATACTAATACTAATTGGTGCTTTTTTTTTTTTTTTGGTATATATTTGCATCTTGCTAAATCTGACAAATCTACCCTACCCAGGTCCCTTTCCCCAGCTAGGGGTGCCTGTTCCCTCCTAGAGAGAACCTTCCAGGACCTTTTCTGGCAGCAGGAACCCGGGTTGGAAGCACTTACTCTTAGCATTTGGAAACGCCAAAAGACTGAAATCACCCCTTTACTGTTGCAAAGAGTAGAAAATGCATTTCCTTGTCCTATTTTTCTTTCAGTATATATTGGGGGGGGCTTCACAATGAAAATTATTTATTCGGGAAATGAGCTTTTTTTTGAGTTCGTTGTTTGCAGAGAACACGGCAGTGCCGACGGGCTGCCTCTGTGATTTCTGGTTTCTCTGTGAGCATACGGAAAACAGCCGCCGTAAGGGAGACTCTTCCCTCTGATGCTCTGGGAGGTCATCTCCTTGATTTAACATTTGCTACGACACAGGTGGATTTTTAAGGGGTAAAATGGAAGGAAAGAAAAGGGTAGAGTACCAGCACAAGTTCTTGGGGGCAGCTCTTGGAATGTGATTCCTTGAGTCAATGGTATTTCATTTTTCAAATTATCGAGGGCTTTTTCAAAAAAATTAGAGGCCAATTGTATTGGCATATCACTAGATTTAGGTCTTTTTTCTTTCTCCCTTTCCCTTAACCTAAGACAAAAATGTTAAAGACAAATTACTTGAAGTAAGCAATCAGGGAAAAAAATATTTGCAGAGTCAAGAAAGACTGACAGACATGAAAAGAAGAAATAGTTAAAAAGTAGAAGAAATAGGTGCTAGGAAAAGTCTTTATATTTTCTTTAAAATTTTTTGATATGTGACTTTATACCTCGGCCTACTATCCTAATCACATTTAGTTTCAAATTGCCATAACTAAAACTTCAAAGCTTGATGGCTTTTCCTCACTTTTCCAAAATATTTGACAGGGGTTTTTCTTTTCTTTTTAACCTCTTCCTGGACCAGGAGAAACCTCCTGATGTGGGAAAATAACACGTTCAGTGTCCCTATTTTAAGATGGCAAAACTCTGCCAAGACCAAATCCTAGCCCCGGTTCACACCAGAATGAGAGCAGAGGAGGTGGCCAGCGTTCGGCCGAGTCTGAAGAATGGGGAGAGTCCTTCATCACTGAGTGCATGTCGCAGCCGGGCTCTAAGGGACCCAGACCTCAGCCTTTACCCCTTTCTATCTCCCATCCATCTTCTTCCTTCTAGGAGCATAGGCTCCAGATCAGAACCTTGGCCCCCAGCCTGGAGCCTGGAGGTGCAGCTTGATGTCAATTACGGCCCAATTCCAGAGGTGCCATCAAAGAGTTAACTAGGATGTCCCAGTGCGCAAATGTGGGATAATTGGGAAACAAATTCTACAAACATCCTGAAAGGGGCAAAAGACCTTTGATCTTTCTATGCAGAGGCAGACATTACAGACGTTACTGCCTTTTGGGGCCTGCACACATCTCCTACCAGCTTAGAGGATGGCATCTTTCTGAGAAATCAGCCGACACCTAATTCCATCGTACCTTAATTATCCTAACTGGTTTCGTATGTCTCAGGGCATTTTCCCCAAAGATTAGAGGAGAAAGAGGGACTGACAAAATAATTAAATATGCAATTTGCCAAGCGTGGGCAATATGGCTTTGAAATCACCTTTTCAGGAAGTTTTACCGCTTGTTCATGGACATGTATATTGCAGACTTCAGACTTTTATTTAAGCTCTTTTGATTGCCTTAATGGATTAATACCTGAGTGCCATCAGCGAGAGGCTGAGACCCGAGGCTGTTTCCAATTTTGCAAATATTGCGCCTGCTTCCTCTGGTGTTATGACAAAAGTATCTAGAATTTGCCTTCTCACTTAAAGCAACATGCCGATCCCCTCCAATAATTGCCTGATGTCAGAATCTGCGTCTCACAAGTGGAGTTTTCGATTACGGGAAACTTCCATGGTGCCAGGGGCCTGGGCTGTGGGCGGCAGCGCTGGCAGGACTGGGTAGGCCGGTGTTGCGTGGCCTGGATTCATTCTGGGGTGGGGCGGGAGAGTCCCAAAACGAGCCCGTGTCTCCGGACTGCACGACGCCTCTCAAACTAAGGCCCCGGCAGCATCCAGGGGTGCGGAGGAATGTGTTACTGTCCCGCTTAGGACTCCTGATGTGGGTAAGAGACATTCCACAGGAAAGGGGCGGGGAGGTGCTCTTCGGGTTTGGAGAAGAATCTCGGCTTAGACTGCTGCATCGGAGGGAGGCATCCGGAAACCAGAGCCGGGAGTTTGCTCTGGGGGAATAGTTTGCATTCTGTACTCATGATGGGGGAGCTGGAACAGGAGAAGGAACTGGCCACAGATACAGATAGCATCGGTCCCATCTTTTGGCCCAGCCGGGTGGCTCAGGGCGGCGTCCTGGGGCCCTGTTCCAAGGACATGCAGGCAAAGCCACCCCGGGGAGGTTTCGTCTGGTCTGGGACCTCTAGGGCTGCCCCGGGGCGGGGGAGGGGGGGAGGTGGAGCTGCCTGGACACTCACGGGAACCGGTGCTGGGGGGCGGGGGGTGAAAACAGAGACGAGAGAAACAGCCAGAAGAAACCAACGCAAGAAAACAGGCCCATATGCGCCCACGCACGCGGCGCTCACGCATGTGGCACTAGCCTTTGAAGGCGTGGGGACCGTCCTAATTGTGCTGGACGTTTCGTGCCTTCCCGAGCTCTCTAATGAGGACTCGGCCCCTCCCGGTGGGGATGCTGCTCCCTGGAAGTACCTTTGATAAAGCGGACGGGACGCACCGTCTGGGACGAGTTACCAGGTTTTCCTCTTTTCCTTTTGAAGCCTGCAGTGGTTTTGCTCTTTCATGGCAAACAGAGCAGGGCCGAAGTCTCTGGCCTCCGTCCTCGGGGGACACAGGCCGTCCTATCTCCTGGTCGGGGTTGGGGAGTGGGGGGGACAGGGAGATGGCAGTCCCTGGACTGGGGACGCTGACCTGGGACACCGGCAGTGGGCGAGGAGGGGGCTTTGGATTCAGTCTTCAGACCGACTGGCCGTCCCGCTGTGTCCGGGCCTGGGGATGAGCACGGTCTAAAGTGCGTCCCCGCAAATCCCAGCGGCCACGGGGCTCGCTGGGCGGTGAGCACACACGGCCCCGCAGGAACAGTGGCAGCGATGCAAGCACACTCCCCGCTCCGTGAGCGCTCACTCTGGGCCAGGCACGGTGCCAAGTGTTTTGACAAGGACCATGTACTGCAGTAGCACTGTTGTGCCCTTTCACAGAAGGGCAAGGGGAGGTTCCGGGAGTTGGGTGGCTTGCTGCTGGTCGGGGTCAGCACAGGACCGAATCTGTTATCCCACAGCCCAGCTTTTAAGTCTCGGCCTTGTGAAAGGGGCAGGAGCCTCAGCCGGCCCGCAAGCACCCCCGCGGACAAACCAGTTTTCTGTCTGCACAGTTCCTCCTTCATTTCTTCTTACCTGTGATGGGCTTTCTGTAAGGCCACGGCCGTGAAGTCAGCAAGACCCCAGTTCAGAGGTTCCTGCCCGCCCCCCAACGTGTCCAGAGGTCTCCCTGAGTCCTGACTGCCCTGGGCAGCATCTCTGGAAGGGAAGGGGGCATTAAACTGGGCACCCAGGGTGGGAGGAGAAGAAAGATGATTACAATAATACATCCTCTTAGGAGGTTTCTCCTTGTCAGAGAGGGAGATCCTCCCCATCCCCCTTGTCTCCTGCCGGACTTGAGTGGCCAGAGAAAGGCTGTCCCACACCGTCTGAGGTGGATCCCCCTTGTCAGGGAGTTCCCCCCCCATGTCCCCCTTGTCAGCTGGCAGACGTTGAGTGGCCAGAGAAAGGCCATTCCCCCCCCCCCACGCCCTTCACATGGGCAAGTGCCTGGTTTCAGAAGGTGCTCTGGGGAAGGACACCTGGCTCTGGCCAGGTCAGATCTGTCTCTGACCTAGTGGCCGGTCTGCCATCACCCCTATCTTCTGGCCCCAGCTGTTTTCCTCCTCCCCTGATCCCAGCTGCTTGCTCTTCAGGCTTTCCGGTCGAGACTCCTCAGGCCTGCCGCCTGCTTACCTTCCACTGCAGCTGCCCAGAAAGACGGGCAGCAGGTGTGCCCAGTCCCCACCCCCACAGCCACTCACTCCCATTTGTGGTCAGCTGTGCTGTGAGGAGAGACCTCAACTTTATTCTAACTTGTAAAAAGAGCACCTCAATTGTAAGCTTCAGTTCATTCTATTAAGCACCCGGTTCGTGCCTGGCCGTGGGCTGGAGATGGCAGTGAGTGAGGCCACTGTGGGTCCCACGTCCATGGGGGTTTCCGATTCCGATGAGCAGCAGATTCTGTGCCACACACTTCACAGGCGATGGGGACACCCCAGAGTGTGGCCACGCCACGGGGGGAGGAAACTGTGGACATTACCTCATACGTGGTGTCTGATGACAGGCCTGGCCATCATCCTCGTGGGTCCCTAGGGATGGTGTCTGATGGGACAGTCACATTTATGCAGTTTCATGCTCCCATCTGAGCCGACTCTTTGGGCAGCTTGCAGGCGGAGCCATGTGACGCCTCCATTAAGAGATGGAAAGTTGGGCGTACCCGCTGATCTACCTGGCAGAACGTTTTTTTCGTGTCCTATCATTGACCTGTTCTCTTGGACCTTTGGGTCCCATTTGTGGTAAGCGAGTGCAGCGGGACATAGCAGTAAGGGGAGAGGCATGGTGAAAGCAAAGGATTTTCCCCAAACTTTTTATTACGAAAACACCCAAACACAGAAAAGGTGAAAGACGAGTACGCAGATGCCCATATACCCACCTTCTAGATTCACCACATGTAAAGATCGAAGTATTGTAGATCTACAAGAATTTTTTGCTGTGAGTTTGAAAGTAAGTTTCACGCTGGCCCTAAATATTTCTAGTGTGCATTTTCTGTGATGACAGTAGTCTCCTCTGTAACCATAACACCCTTACCATTTGATGAAAATTAGGAGTAGTTTGAGAGGGTGGGGTTTTGATAATTAGACGTGAGTTTGGGTACCTCAGAAGAACAAAAGGGATGGCAGAACATGCTTATTTCAAAAGCTTCCTTTGATTTCGATCCCCGTACGGGGCAGCTAGAAGGAGGACGGCATGACCCGCAGTGACAAAGTCAGTGAGCCTTCAGAGAGCGGAGTTCTGGCGCACAGTAGGTGCTCGGAAGCGATTTGATTGAATGCATCTGAGGCCACAGGGCCTCCCATCCCAGGTCCTCCCTCCGGAACGAACGGGAGCCTGTTCTGGCCCTGCCCCTGCTCAGAGGACAGAGGCACGTGAGGACAGTAGGGGCTTGGGAGGCACACCGATGCTTGGTTTGAATCTTTGTGACACCTGGGCTGATGGGGGTACCCCGCCCCCGAGTCCCCAGCTCTTCTCAGGGCCGTCAAAGCGGGGCTGAGATGTGGGTGAGACTGGGTGTCTTCCTGGGTGCTGTGTGGCCCCTTCTTTTCCCCTGCCGAGGGGGAGCATGTTGCATCCACAAATGTGACCATTTACGTGCGTGTGTGATGGAGTAGCTGTAGGATGTTAGAAATAAGGTTTTGGTGCCATGGGATAGTACTGAGCTTTAAAGAGGCAGGAAGTTCTGACACGTGCCGTGACACGTTTGAACCTGAAGGACAGCAAGCGAAATAAGCCAGTCATAAAAAGACAGATGCTATATGATGTCACATGCAGGAAGTACCTAGAGAATTCGGATTCATAGACAAAAGTAGACTAGTGGTTGCTGGGGGGCAGGCGGGGAAAATGGGGAGTTGTTTAATGGGTACGGAATTTTAGTTTTGCAAGATAAAAAGAGTCCTGGGCACGGAATTTTGGTTTTGCAAGATGAAAGGAGTCCCGGAGATGGATGGTTGCACAACAATGAGAATGTACTTCATGCCAGTGAACCGCACGCTTAGAAATGGTTAGATGGTGAATTTTGTGTTGCGTGTATTTCACCACAGGAAAGAAAAGTGGGGTGTTGGTGCCCGTGGCTGGCTGCATTGTGAGGTTCTGTTTTATGACAGTGGCACTCCCCACCCAGCCGCCCCTTCCCTGGGTATCAGGTCTGCTTCCTATTGCTCACTAAGAAAGCCAGAATATTGTCAGAGAAAGTCTAACGGAGCCAGAGATACTTGGGAGTATCAGACCCGAGACCTGTTTCTGGAAATGGTGCCTCATTTGAAGTGAATCTCACCAGCCAGGAATGAAACCGAGGCATTTTGTCCAAAGGAAAGGACTTGATGAAAAATTGTTTTATGAAACCAGAATTTTGGCATGTTTTCACATTTCAGTTTGTCAGAAGGCAGGCTAATAAATGTTAAACATGTTGTTTATGATTACGTACGGTTGATTTCTTTATGATGACAATTTTATTTTAAAAGTTGGTCATAGAGGAGCTGCGGGACGGGTGGGGGAAATCCAGAGGAGCAGGGCCGAGGGACAGTTTACAGTTTATTCCTGCAGGACTATCGGGGGAGCACTTTTTATTAAAACGCCAGGAGAGGAGGCAGCCACGAGGTCCCAAAGCCCACTCGGGTGGCGCAGCCGGGGGTGGCCTGGCGGGCTGCTGCCTGCTCGGGGGCCTGGGGAGCCAGCTCCTGGTGCCCGGCCGTGGCGGGCACCCTGCCTCCTGTGGGCCCCGGCCTGGCTGCCCCTGCCCCTGCGGCTGCCCCTGGGCCCCGGCCTGGCTGCCTGCGGCGGGCACCCTGCCTCCTGCGGGCCCCTGGTATTGCCTTTGGCGATACCCCGTATCGGAGCTGCTGGGCTGGGGCTCTAGGTGGAGGGTGGCAGCCTTCCTCTCCGGGTAAGGATGCCCGGCAAGCCAGCAGCAGCCACAGAAGCCATCCTGAGGGCGTCCCCTTGCACGGGTTTCCTTCACTCTTGCCTGGTCTTTACTCGCAGTGGAGCGAGAAGGAGTCAGGTTCCAGCCCCTCGTGAGCTGAGGGCACAGGAACCGAAGAGGCACGGAGGTCACCCAGCTGGCCCTGCCGGCCGGGCAGCGTTCCTTCCCTCCAGAAGCCTCCGTGTCCTCAACTGTGCAATCGGTCTCCACCCCTCAGAGCTGTGAGCTCTCATTTTGCAGGTGCTCACCCTGGGCTGGCTGCTTCAGAGGCAGTATTCCCCCCAAACCCCGGGACAGCCCTGTGTCCAGTCCTCCCTGTTTTCAGACGAGGAATCTGGGATCAGAGAGGGAGTCCTGTCACCCAAATTGCCCAGTAGTGAACGGGGGGCTTAAACCTGTGCAGGAAATAGGGTGGCTGCCCTGTCCCGGCTAGCTCAGGCTGGGTGCTTGGTATCCATGAGGTGACCTGGCAGAAACATGGCCTCAGGCTGAGGAGGAAGGGCAGGTTTTCATTGACGCAGGGAGCCCAGCTCCATGCAGAGAGCCCCAAGGGTTGTGGCCAAATGTGGGCAGCTGTACGCCCCCGAGGGTCTCTCGCTTGCTGGAGCTAGGAGCCTGGGGCTTCTGGGTCTATACTCTTTCCCCAAGTCTGGTCAGCTGGTAAAGGGACTGTCTGAATGAATCCCCACATCTGCTTGGGTGGTGGGGCCCTCTTTGGGGAGTTGTGGGCTGGGAAGCCAAAGTGGGGGGGCAGCAGGTTTAGGGAGCCCTCCCAGGAAGAGAGGCACAGGACTGGCTGCCATCCAGAGGAAGTTTTCATGCAGGTCCTGAGAGAAGGGGACAGAGATACTGTGGCCCTGGTCTGCTGTCACACAGCAGTCTGGCAGAGGGCCACCAGCCCATCCCTTCCTGAGGCCACTGATGAGGGCACTGAGCCTGGGGCCAGCTAATCCTCCCACCTCGGGCTGCCACATCCTCTGCTTCCTTTGGCTTGTTTTGGGGGCAGGGGTTGGGAGGGAGGGTCCCCCACACCCATCCCCACAAAGGCCTTGTCAGCATTCTACTTTAACACCCGGGCCTGGGCCAGTGTGTTTGAATGCAGATAGTGGTGGAGATAAGCTGAGTGGGGCCAGTCAGGGGCTAGTGTGGGGTCTTTTCCCTAGATATGGCCTAGAAACACTTGCAGCCATCGCTGCTGTAGAAGACCCTTTTAAGAAAGTCAAGGTGGGGGGACCTGAGTGCTGGACCAGGAGTGAGGTGCCCTGGCCGCCGGCGGTGGGTGGGGGGGAGCCCCGCTTCTTCTGACCCGAGGCTGCTTCAGCGGCTGGCGGGCCTCCGGCAAGGCAGCCCGATCCTCCATAAAAGGATAAGGATCGCATTCTTCACTTTTTAAGCCGCACAGAAGCTGTATGCATAATTAATGTGCAATAAACGTGAGCGGCTGGAAATTAACTAAATGAAAAAAATATATACTTAATTGTAAAAATTTAATTTTGCTTTTATTCTTTTCTTTCTTTCTCTCCCCCCATTCCCCCGCCCTTTTACAAGTTGTTATATTCTTGGAGCCCCTCAGATCTCGCCGGAGATCATATTCTGAAAGAGTCGCCTCCTGACCTCTTGCCAGGGAGCCGTGGACAAGATTAGTTTTAAGCTGCAGCCCAGCTAGTTACTTTCAACAGAGGGTCTGAGCGTGCCCACGAGCGGGGTGCATTGTGTCACACAAAGGAATGTTGTAATCATCCCCCAAGACCTTCCTTGAGGGACCTCTGTGCCTGATTTTTAGGGCTTCGGTAGGTGTAATTTTGAGAGTCGCCTTTTGAAACTCGGAGAGAGCCCATCATGGTATTTAAAATTCCTAAACATGAATTCAGTGGTTAAAAAGCCAAAGGACTAAATACATTTACATATATTCAAACAAAGTATTTGAAGCAATACCGTCGAAGGCTTCTTTTCTTCCAGTTTTTTAAAGGACAGGATCTCTTCTAGATAAGATTGGGTGGTAAAATTTCCCAGAGGAAAAACTTTATTGACACATTCCTATTGTCACATCTCTTAATAAAACCCAAGGATTCAGCCTCTCAAAACAACCCATCCACTTGAAAGAATTTTTTTAATTATTTTTTTTTCGGAAAACACTCTATTAACAGATACTTTAAAATATGATTTATTGCACACACATAACAATAACTTAAAATATCAGATCCTTGGAAATAAATCACTGCTGATCCCATCTCCCTTACATGCCAGCTGTTTTCCTGTTTCTGCTGTCTCTCTCTGCCTGGTCTGTATCAGCAGATAATTTTAAAAGAGGCAGAAAAATCAGGAGACACAACCCAGAGGCATCTAGGCTGTTGGGGCAACAATTGTGTTTTCAGAACATCCTACTTTGTCCCGGACAGTTCGTACCTGGCCCTTCTCAAAGTCTTTTCAAACAGTAACCAACTCAGGGTGTCTGAGTCCCTCTGTTACCAGATTAATTTATAACAAGGAGTCCGTCAGTGCGGTCGCTTGTGCTCGCTGCCGCCTTTGCCAGGGTACCCGGGCTTGTTTAAGGCAAGTCGCCATCATCCCAGGGATGCCCAGTCATCCGAGACCACCGGCAAGCCGTAAACAGCCAGGTCTGTGGCTGCAGATCTCTCTGGCCGGCCTGCCCCACCAGGTCCACCGCAGCCCAGCTGGCAAACGCGGCTGCCTTCGAGAACAGGTGGCCCGCCGGGGCTGAGGCCGGGCAGTGGGCTGGGGCGGCGGGCCGGTTTTTGCAGCAGCCTTTAAGAAGCAGGCTGCTTGCAGCCCGAGACACCCACCCAGCGCTCGGCTGGTCCCCTCTGCATTAAACAGGTTCTGACACTAAAAATCAAGGTCTGTCGGCTGTTGTCATAGGAATGCAATATCCTCTGGAGGTCCCCTTATTAAAAAACCAAGTCTTGCTGTTGCTGCCTGGGATAGATTTCTATTCCATTTGTATTGATCACGGGGAAATGTCTCATTCCCTGGCTGACAAATACAGTCAGCAGGGAGGGAGTTAGTGTTTGGTGGAAAACATTGGTTGCCACAGTGATTTGGGGGACCCTGAGCTGTGGTTGTGTTCCACGAGGTGGTGGTGGGTAATCGCTGTGATGCGGCACTCCAAATGCGGGGATTACCGTCTTCCAGAACAATAGAGCCTGCTGGGGCTTCGGAAATCATCCAGTATAGCAGCTTCATTTCGGAGACTTCGGGCCCAGGGAAGGGACTGGCCGTGCCCACATCACAGGGAGTGGAATTTCTAGGAATCTGCCCTACAGAGAATACCTGTGCGTGGCAGGATAGTGAAGCACAGTAGGTGCACAAGGTGGGAAACCGCCTAAGCGTGCACCACAGGGAGCCAGGGGGGAATATTAAGAAGAACCATGTTAAGTTACCAGTTTTGCTGGTCAAAACTGGCTGAATATGGACAATTTCATGGTTGAGTCTATTACGTCTATTGAATGGAATGGCACGCTGTCTCAGGAATGAGATGGTGACCTCCCCAAGATACATTATGAAATGGGAAAAGCAAGCTGTAGAATAGTGTACCTGTTACGCTCCATAGGCATTTTTTTTTTTTAAAGGATATCTACACATTTTGCTGGGATAAGCCTCAACTCTGGAAGGAGGCACTGGGAATTGTCCCCCGTGGAGGCCTTGGGGATTGGGGCAGGGGGTGCTGAGGAAGGGAGAGCTCGAGACTGATGGTTGCCTTTTACGGCCCCTATACTCTTTATGTTGCACCCTCTGTGTGTGTAGGGAAGCTAGAAAATCGAAACTCAAAGATAAAAATGTCAGCGAAGCCCTCTTTACTAGGGGTTAAGAGCTCAGACTGTGGTCTGAGACTTCTGGGCTTCAAGTCCCTCCATCTCACTGAGCCTCAGTTTTCTCATCTGCCAAGTGGGGGTAATAAGTGGTGTTTACTTCATAAAAGGGAAATGAAGATTTCCTTGAGACCTGGAGGGGGAAGGTTTGGCACAGTGGCACAGAGAATTCAGTAAATGCTACATGTTATTATAAATGACCTATAAATCCTAGCACACACAGAAGTTCTTATAATGACTTGCTTGGCATTTTCATTTTCTTGGAAGAGAGATTAAAAATAGCTGTGTGTGTTTGGAGTCAGGAGCTGAGACTCCAGAGTGCCGTGTGGACCTCTGTTTGGGGGACCGCTGGGTGATGCAGTGATGGCCCACACTGCATTTACAGGGTGGGTCTGATGATTTTTTTCTGAACCAGTAAATGGTCTTTCTGCATCTCTGTGTACACAGGCAGGTGAACTAATAGAATTAAGCTTATTGGTTTAATTCCTCTGGGCCGCCTTGGTGAGGGGAGAGCAGCTGGATGAATATTTTAATTAAGCTCTGACACCCAGAAGTCAAAGTCCCCGCGTGGTCCCATTGGGCAAGGTCTTGCAGTTTGGGGTTTAATCAAGTTCGGTTTCAGAGTTCAGATTTCTTCCTGGACAGAAATATGTCATTAGGCGTCCAAGATTTCCACTGGAAAAAAAAAAATACAAGTTGACTGTATTTTCTCTAGAGAATGACACCATGATTCGATTAGCCCCTTTTCCTTGACATTTTGCCCACTTTATTAACTTCTGCTTTGCTTTTAAGCAGGCAACTACTGTTTTACTTCCCTGAAGAAGCTCATAATATTATAATTCAAGTGTCAGGACAGATTAGGTTAAATGAACTGTGTAATTCCCGAAGGAAAACAAACTTCAAAACGGACGCGGTTTGCCTTGTAACATGTCATGGATTGCATTAGCGTTGAACGGGCGATTCTATCACCTAATGTGCTAAAGTTGGCTCAAATGTTCCCCACTCTGCAAGGTGAGAAATTACTTAGCTAACAAAACATTTCGTTTTCCTCTCTTTGCATTCTTTCTTTATGAGATCCTGAATGTGACATTTTCACCAAAAAATCCCTGTGCTTATTTGTGAAAAATGTATATTAAAACCAAAACCCATCAAATGGAAAGAAATCACAGATGGTTTTATTCACAAGCAGTAGAATTAATGGCCTCTCTTCTCTTTATAAATATTAGAAGCAGATGAGTTCATTACGATTTCACCCTAATAAAGAAAACCTGCTTGATTTTGACAAGACACCGACTTATCTAATACATCTCTTAAATAACAAAGCTACTTCCCGCCCGTAAAACACGGCTCGCAAACACCAGCTTTACCTGGACTGCTCCTAAATTAATGAAAAACACTCCAATCCAAAGAGAGCAAAAGAGGGGGGCGGTGCGGAGGGATGGAATTCAAGGGATTTTTGAAAATGTGACTGATTTTGAAAAGAGCGAGTTTTGAAATGTTTACTTTGTGGTGGTTTGAAATTTTTACATCTTTCAACAAAGCGCGCAGAGAAGTGAAACCATCTGAAAGGGCTTTTGAAAAGAGCGAATCAGCACAAGTTGGATGGAGCTGTGGTTCCTTTATCTTGGGCAATCGGTGCCCAGCGTGCAGGAGGGAGGCCCGGCCCTCGCCCCCTCCGCTCCTCCGCGCGCTGGAGCTCGGCCGGCGGGCCTGGGCTTCAAAGCGCTGCTGGCCGAGCGTCCTGGGAGGGAACCGGACACCTCACTCCGGGGACGCTCGGCCGGCTCGCTCTTCTCCCCAGCACGGCTGCCTGATGTGGTCATCTTGTTAGTCATGGAAAGCTGGGGCGCTTTCTGTTTGTGCCGCTTTCAGCACTTATTAAGTGAGAAGTGGGAGGCTTTACTCAAAACTGCAAAAGATGTTTTTTTCTCCCCAGGGCCACAGCAGTTGGGGCCGTGGCTTATCCATCATTTTTGCAAAGATCTCTGTCTGAGAAATGGAACGAGTCAGCCCTGCCCAGCGGGGGGAGGCAAATGAGCGGCATATGGGGCCCACCGTCCCAGGACCTTCTTGGCGTGGCTCCCGTGGAAGGGTGTGGGCTCCTTCATCTGAAAACTGCTGAGGGGCCGCCTCGGGGGAGGCAAGCCACGCAGCTTAAGAAAAACGGCACGTCTCGGTGGCTTCGGTGTCTCATTCTACCGATCGGGCTTCTCAGATTCCTTCCCAGACTTCCCCCAGCTCCGAGACCAACGGGGACTTACACCACAGAGATCCAGACACCTGTCCAAACGTGCCCCTGCAGGGGTAGGGGGTGGCGGTGGAGGTGGAATTATTCCTAAGCAGCTCCTGAGGAGGGAACGGATTCCGGCTCCTCTGCATTGTCTCCGGAACCTGCATTTTTCTTGCTCTTCTGTGCTCCCTTCTTCCAAGCGAGGGGCTGGGAGATCTCTGACGGGCCCGGGTGGAATTCCGAGTTCTGAGGTCATTGGAGTCCCTCCTTCAAGCCTTGGTTCCATGAGCATCGAGCTCCTGTGGGGAGATTTTGGGGGAAGCAACATGTCTGAGCCAAGAACCCATGATTGAAATTCTCCAGTAAATCCCTCCCAGCTGAGCCCGAAGGGCCTGTAGTTGGTTCAGCAAGCAGGGCCAGCAGGAAGGGGGGTGGGAGGGGTTGCAAACTTCAAACAGGTCCTGGGCTTGGGGGGGAGACCGTGCTGAGGGGGGAGGCCACCGACAGAGGGCTGGGAGTTAATTAAAGAGGCTGCGTTGTGGTTCCTATAAACTCAGCCCTCTCCATATTAAAGCTCCAGCAACTCAGTTCTGGGCAGGGATGCCCTCTTGCCTGGGGCTAAGCCTGGAAGGGGGAGGAGGCTCGAGCCACACGTAGGGTAGACGCTTGCAGCCCTCTGGAAGGCCCCAGCCGGGAGTACTTTGCCTTGCCACCAGGATTCCCAAGGGGGCCAAGACTGCGCAAAAGCCTCCTTCAGCATCTAGGGTCTGCTGCCTTCTAGTTGCCGGGGTGGGCACATGACCTGAAAGATCGGGGCCATCATCCATCCCTCCCATTTTACGGAAGAGGAAAGTAAGGCTCAGAGAGGTCAAGTCACTAGCTCCCGTATATATGGCTGGTGTCGGGGGCAGGCAGGGTTGGAGCCAGCTCCTCTGGCTTATGCCACTGGCTGGCTGGAGCCGGGGTGAGGGCAGAGACCAGCAAAGGACAGGTTATCACTGCTTCCACCCCACCCCTCACCTCACCTCACCTCAGCCCTGCCCCCTCGTACTGTCCTTGACATTCAATCAGGTGCCGGTGATGTCTGGCCCAGCAGTTGGAGCTGTGCCTCCCCAGCTTCCCGGCGACAAATGGTTCTCATTTGAAAGAGAGGTTATAAAAACACATGCCCAGAGACACTGTCAGAGAACTGAGGATTAATCTCGTTTCAGTCAAAGACCATTCCAAATATTTTTGGGGGGGAAATGGGGGCAGGCGGCAGCCCTAGGTGGGAAGGAAGTCAGGGTTCTCGGCATGCCCCTCAGGTTGGGGCCAGTTTGGAAGCATGTTGTGATGTGGGCTGGTGGGAGTCAGGGGTCCCCCCCATGCCTGGCCGAGTCTGACTCGAGGCGTTGCTTTGCTCCCCAAGTCCCAAGGCTGGCTTTGCGGGAGGCCGTGACTCCAGGATGGACCCCCATGCTGCATTCAATACCTCGGTTATGTTTCAGGGCAGTTTCAGTTGCCAAAAGGAAAGGAAGGATTAGATGCCTGGGACATTTTCATTTTCTGGATGGTGTCAAAAAGCTGAGTGTTTCTGCCTGGCGACTCGACCTGGGAGAGCCCAGAGACCAGCGTGGAGGGGCATGGGCACCGCCTCACAGACGCCTGTGGGCTGCAGGGAGCACCCCATTTGAGGTGGGCCAGAGAGGGAGCCCCACCTGTGCCCTAAGCCAGCAGCTCCCAAACTGAGTGGCCTGGGTCCCTAAATGACGACTTGTGAGCTTCTGGAGCACAGGCATGGGGCCAGACTTGGGTCTGCTGAGCTTCCGTGACAACCCCAGTAGCTGCTTTTCCTGAGACCCAAGGGGCGCCAGGCAGCTGCTGCCATCTCCCCTCTGCAGTGGCCTTGTAAGGACTTTTATTATCCCCATTTTATGGTCAGGGAAACTGAGGCTGAGCGAGGTAGGGGCAGGTGGCTTGCCTATGGCCAGGAAGCTGGACCTCGCGATACAACTCCTTAACCTTCTCAGCAACTTTTCAAAGGGACTGTTGACTTCCCCATTTTTGGATGTGCTAAGTGAGGCCCTGAGTGGAGGCTCTGTGATGTGACTTGTCCAAGCCCACCCGCAAGGGAGGGTGGCGCTGGGGGCTTCCCGTCCCACAGCCCTGGCTCAGGCCCTCGGCTCATCCGGATTCCAGGGTAGGGCAAGCGCTGCCGGCCGGGCGAGTCCTCCATCGGGGTGATCCAGAGTCTACGCGGTCCGCTCCCCGCGAGGTGGGTGAGACCCCTGAGGGGTGCGGAGGAGGCTGGCACTGCGGGCTGGCCTCCACCCAACCAAATGTCCGCGGCGCGGAGACGATGGATGGATTTTCCTTCTGGCAGGCCAACTCCCAGAGCTCCGCTTTCTTTCTGGAAGGGTGGGAAGCGTCAGCAAGGCGGAGGGGGCCGGCCGGCCGCAGCAGAGCGCCCCCGCGCGGCCGGACTCAGGTGTGCGCGCCGGCGGCCCGACTCCGCCGCGGGGCTGCGGGCAGAGGGGGCCTTGCAGGCTAGGCCCTTTCCTGAGACCCTGCCCAGCAGGGAGCTTCGAGGGCGGCCCTAATTCTACAGAGGAGAAAGCAGGCAAGAGAAAAGTGCGAGAGACTCCCTGGGTTCCTCAGCTGGGAACTGGGACTCAGATGGGGTTTGCCTCCCTGCCAAGGGCCGCCTCCCTGGGAGCTGCGGCAAGAGGCCGTCCTAGCTCCTGCAGGAGCCCAGTCTAGGGAGCGCTGCCGGCCAGTGCGGTAGGGTGCTGGGGGTCCAGCCCTGCAGCTCTGGACAAGGCCGTGGCGGCTCATTACCCAGCTGGAAGCTGAGATGGGTACAGCAAGGCCAGTACTGAGCCTGGAAGCAAATTCCAAACTACTGAGTACTTGGGCCTTCTGGCAAGATCCAGCCACCAACACTGATGGGGCACCAGCGTGTACTATTAAGCTGGAGGTTCCCACACTGGGTGGACAGGTCTGGGGTGGCCACCCTCACCTTAGACACTCAGCCCCATTTCTTACCTTCTGGGGCCTCTCCGCGGCCAAATGCCTTTGGGTCCCTCCACCGCCCCCAGCACCGTGCCCTGCCCTGGGTCAGGCAAGTCATGGGTCTGAGTCCTTTTCCTCAGGGAAGCCCTGGGTGCTGTTATCCCAGAGCCCCAGGGTCACATCCAGGGAAGTAGCAGAGCTGAGCACTGAGTGGGGCCCATCTGACCTCTGAGTTCTCCCTGCTGTAACCACCCCATGATGGGCACTTCCTTCAAGGAGGACTCCATCCAGGCTGCGTTCGGGCACAGCACTGGAGTTGGGCATTCTCGGTTTGGCCCCCCTCCCCCCCCCCGCCCCCGAGCTAGCTCCGGTCTGATTGTGTGCTTCCCGGCACTCTCTGGGGCCCCTGTCTCTCCACTTGCCAGATGGGGGGATCCCTGAGCGCAGGATGGTGGTGGTAACACACGTGCAGTGTTTGTTGAAGGTGTTTGCTGATGCCGTGTGGACAGATGTGATCGCCCCCACCGCCCACTTGTTTACCCGTCACTAGCAACACCCTCCATCCCAGGCCACCCCCGTGTAGACTCGTGTCGTCTGCCCCAGGGGCTCGTCCTCTCCCATCTTTGAGGGCTCCTCTCCGAGGGAAGGTACTGGCAGGAAATAAAAGCCATTTTTGAATCTGCTTGTGAGGATAGGCAGATTCTCAAGACACAGAAAGCACTAACGATGTAAGGAAAAGATTGATAATTGGACTATATTGGTAGTGTCTGAAAATTTTTATAGTTATTAAAATTGAGGTGTATTTGATATATGTGTTTCAGGTATACGGCATCGTGATTCTGTATTTGTGTATATTGCAAAATTATCACAATAGGGCTGGGAACATCTGTCACTATACATAGTTACAAAAGTGTTTTTTTTCCTTATGATGAAAACTTTTAAGATTTATTCTCTTTAGCAACTTTCAAACATGCAAGACAGTATTATTAACTGTAGTCAGCATGTTATACATTATATCCCCATGACTTATTTATTTAACAACTAGAAGTTTCTACCTTTTGACCCCTTCCCCCCACCGCCTCTGGTAACTACCAATTTCTTTATCTATGAACTGGGTTTTTGTTTGCTTTTTAAGATTCCACATAATAAGTGAGATAATATGGTACTTGTCTTTGACTTATCTCACTTAGCATAATGTCCTTATGTTCCATCCATGTTGTCACAAATGGCAATATTTCATTCCTTTTTATGGCTGAATAGTATTCCATTGTGTGTGTATACATACATATAATATATATTACGTATACATATATATGTATAATTCACATATATTCATAATTTATATATATAACATCTTTATCCATTCATCCATCAGTGAACACTTGGGTTGTTTTCGTGTCTTGGATGTTACAAATAAAGCTGTGCTGAACGTGAGGGTGCAGATATTTTTTCAAGTTAGTGTTTTCATTTTCTTCAGATAAATACACAGAAGGGGGATGACTGGATCATGTGGTAATTCTGTTTTTAATTTTTGAGGAACCTCCATACTGTTTCCATAATGGCTGCACCAGTTTACGCTCTCACCAGCAGTGCAGAGGGGTTCCCTTTTCTTTCTGTCCTCTTGAACACCTGCTCGCTCTTGTCTTTTTGATAATCTCCATCTTAACAGGTGTGAGGTGATGTCTCATTGTGGTTTTGACTTGCATTTCCCTGATGATGAGTGATGTCGAGCATCCTTTCACGTGGGTGTTGGCCAACGTATATCCATCTTTGGGAAAATGTCTATTCATTATTCCTCTGCCCATTTCCAAATCAGATGCTTAGGTTTTTCCTGTTGATTTGTAGGAGCATAACTTCGGTTCATCAATAGACACCATTAAAAGGGAGGAAAGACAAGCCATAGTTGGGAGAGGATATGTGTGTGTGTGCGTATACACACAAATATATATATACACGTATATATGTACACATATATACGTGTATATATAGCATATATATATATATTTTAAGGATTCATTTTGAGAATATATAAAGAATTTAATAAAGTAAGGAAAAGACAGACAATACAGTAGAAAATGGGCGAGAGACTAGGTCTTCACAAAAGATATTCAAATGACCAATAAACAAATGAACACGTGCTCAACCTCACTAGTCAATAGGGAAATGCAAATTTCAAATGCAGTCAGATACTACATACCTACTGAGATGGCTAATTTCTCAAAGTCTTAAATTTTGTTAAGGATGTGGACCAACTGGAATTTCTGTGCATTGCTGGTGTGAGTGTAAACTGCTGTAGCCATTTTAGAAGACCGTTTGGAAGTGTTACCAATACTGAATACTTGACTCCTCTGTGGTCCAGCAATTCCGCTCCTGATGGTTCTTGATCCCAACGGCAATGTGTATGCACGTCCACCAAACGTTGTACGTGCTCAGTGTCCACAGGGCTGCTCACAGCAGCCCCAAACTAAAACAACTCAAGCGTCCACTGGCAGTGGAGTGGACTGGAGAAACTGGTACATTCACACAGTGGACTACTACCTGCCAAAGAGAGAAGGAACTCCTGCCACGTGTTGCATGGGTGAACCTCACGATGCCCTGCCGAGGGGGAGGGACCAGGGACAAAAGAGCCAGGTGCCCTATGATTCCATTTACAAAAGATTCAAAACAAAACCGATCTGGGGGTTAGAAGTCAGGATAGTGCTCCTGTGCCTCTGAGGGGTAGTGGCGGGCAGGCGCTGAGGGGTCTTCTAAGGCAGGTGAGGTCCGTTTCTTGTCTGGGCTGGTTACATGGGTGTGTTCAGTTTGTGAGTATTCATCGGGTGGTACACTTACGACTTGGGCACTTTTTTTTGTATGAATGTTACCCTTCAGTAAAAAAACAAACAAACAAAAACCCACACGTAAAAGAAAAGAAAGCAATGGAATAATGGCAACACAGCACCATAAAACCATTGGCCTTAGTTGAAGTCATCCACTCTCTGATGAGTGAGAACCGCTAAGACACCCTTGTGCAATCAATGTCCTCCACAAGCGGGCCTCCATTTCTCCAGTGATGGGGTGCTCACTGTGAGGGAGCCCCTGCATGGCCAGACAACTCCGGGCACACAGAGATGCGCTTTTCTACTGTGTCCACTCGTGGATCCAAACCCTGTCCCCTGAAGTCACATCCAGTGAGCCTTCTCCCTCTTGTTCAGCATAGCCCACATGCTCACCAGGGTTTGGAACTGACATTCTAATGTTTGTCCTTTGATCGGGGTGAAGTGGTATCTCAGTTTCTCCCAGACATTCTCTCTCTCTCTTTTTAAGTTTATTTTTGAGAGAGAGAGAGAGAGGGAGAGAGAGCGAGCACAAGCAGGGGAGGGGCAGAGACACACGGGGACAAAGGATCTGAAATGTCTATTTCAGCCCAATGCGGGGCTTGAACCCACGAACTGTGAGATCATGACCTGAGCTGAAGTCAGGCACTTAACCCACTGAGCCCCAGGAGCCCCCAGACAGTGTCTTTTTAAATTGACCTATAATTGACATATTTTTTTTTCCTAGAATTCTTATATCACTTTCAACATTTTATATTTTTCTAGATATTTAACATAGGGTTTGTAACAATAATCTTGTTAATTTGTTGTATCCATGGTTATTTCTTGTTTTGATTTTTATTTGTATCGTCTCTCTTTCCAGAAATTTGTCTTTTGCTCTTTTCAAAGAAAATACTGACTGTTCACATTTCTATTTGTGTTTCCTCTATTTCACTGATTCTACCCTTACTGTGATTACTCTCTGTTTCTTTGTATTGACTGCTCTTTCCTTGCCTTCTTCAATTGAAAGTTGAGGTTGTTCGTTTTCAATCTTTCTTGTTTTTGGATAAATTTAGACTAAGTTTTGTTATACTTACTGCCTCAGCTGTGTCCTGAAGATCCTGACCTGCGTAGGTATTTCATTATCGTTCCACGATGAGATTTCAATAATTTCCCTTATGGTTTTCTCTTACTCAGTTGTGTGTTTTGTGTTTTCCAGTTGTATGTGATTTTAAGGAGCTACCATTTTGTTATACATTTCTAATACAACACCAAAATCAGAGATCATCTTAGGTATGATGTTGGTGGTTTGAAATTATACGGAGACTTCTTCAGTGGTTTAGAACATAGTAAATTTTAAGAGGACGTGAATTCTGTGTTGGGTTGAAAGTGCTGTGCTTCTTATTTAGGCTATTCGGATTTTTTATCTGTCTGCTCATGTGTATGTAAAAAAAAATTTATTTTGAGAGATGGCGTAAGGGGGAGGGGCTGAGGGGGAGAGAGAAAGAGAGAATTAATGATTCAATAGCTGTGTATCTTGAGAAATAGTCGCCACAATAAATCTAGTTAATATCCACCACCCATACATAGTTAACAATTTTTTTTCTTGTGAGGAGGACCTTTAAGATCTATTCTCTTAGCCACTTTCAAGTATGCAATACAGTATTATTAACTATAGTCACCATGTTGTCTGTACACTACGTCCCCATGATTAACTATCTTATAATTGCAAGTGTGTACTTTTGGACCCATTTTCTCCTACTCCCACCCTACCTCTAGCAGTGCCAACGTGTTCCCTGTATCTGTGAGCTTTCTTTAAAAATATACCTATAAATGAGATCATACAGTATTTGTCTTTGACTTATTTCACTTAGCATGATGCTCTCACGTTGCCTCCATATTGTCACAAATGGCAAGATTTTATTCTTTTTATGGTGGGATACTATTAAGTTGTATATATTCACCACATTTTCTTTATCCATTCATCCACTGAGGGAAACTGAGGTTGTTGCCATGTCTTGCCTATTGTAAATAATGCTGCAGTAAACATAGGGGTGCAGATATCTTTCTAAGTTAGTGTTTTCATTTTCTTCACATAAATACCCAGAAGTGGAATTGATGGGTCATAGGGTAGTTCTATTTTTAATTTTTTGAGGAATCTCCGTACTGTTTTCCATAGTGGCTGCACCAATTTACGTTCTCATCAACATTGCACTGGGGTTTTTCTACATCCTCTCTAACACTATTTATGTCTTGTCTTTTTGATATTAGCCATTATAACAGGTGTGAGGTGATATTTCGTTGTGGTTTTGACTTGCAGTTCCCTATCAAGGGTGATGTTGAGCATCTTTTCATGTGTCTGTTGACCATCTGGATGTCTTCTTTAAAAAAATGTCTATTCAGGTCCTCTATTTTTTAATCAGATTGTTTCATTTATTTTTTGCTATCGAGTTGTATGAGGTATCGTTTCTTTATACGTTTGGGATATTAACACCTTATGAGATACATGACCTGCAAACATTTTCTCTCATTTAGTAGGCGGCCTCTTCGTTTTGTTGATGATTTCTTCTGCTGTGCTGGAGCTTCTTAGTTTATGTAGTCCCACTTATTTATTTTTGCTTTTGTTGCCTTTGCTTTTGGAGTCAGATCAAAAAACCTGGTAAGATTCATGTCCAGATGCTTACTGCCTTTGCTTTATTCTAGGAGAAAGTTTCATGGTTTCAGGTCTTACACTTAAGTCTTTAATTCATCATGGTATAAGAAAGTGGTCCAGTCTCATTCTTTTGCATGTGGCTGACCAGTTTTCCCAACACCATTTATTGTAAAGACTGTACATTCCCCATTGTATATTATTGGTCCTTTGATCCAAGTTAATTGACCGTTATAGGCATGGGTTTATTTCTGGGTTCTCTCTTCTGTCCTATTGATCTATGTATCTGGTTTCTGCCAATACCATACTGTTTTGATTACTATAGATTTTTAATATAGTTTGAAATCAGGGAGTGTGATGCCTTCAACTTTGTTCTTTTTTTCTCAAAATTGCTCTGGCTATTTGGGTCTTTTGTGGTTCCATACACATTTTAGGATCCTTTGTTCTAGTTCTATGAAAAATGCCATTGGAATTTTGATAGGGGTTGCATTAAATCTGGAGATTGCTTTGGGAAATACAGACATTTTAACATTATTAATTTTTCCAATCCATGAACATGGAATGTCTTTCCATTTATTGTGTCGTCTTCAATTTCTTTCATCACTGTCTTATAATTTTCAGCATACTGGTCTTTCACTTCTTTGGTTAAATTTATTCCTAGGTATTTTATTCTTTTTGATACACTTGTACAAACTGGATTGCTTTCTTAGTTTCTCATTGTGACAGCTCATTATTAGTGTATAGAAATGCAACTGATTTTTGTATATTGATTTTTGTATTTTACTTTACTGAATTCATTTATTCTAACAATTTTTTGGTGGAGTCTTTGGGATTTTCTCTATACCCTATCATGTTGTCTGCAAATAATGACAACTTCTTTCTTCTGAATTTGGATGTATTTTATATTTATTGCCTAATTGCTCTGGCTAGGACTTCTTATACTATATTGAATAAAAGTGGTGAGAGAGAGGGCATCCTTGTCTGATTCCTGATCCTGAAAGCTTTTCCTCTAAGCTGAAAGCTTTTCACCATGGAGTATGTTAGCTGTGGGCTTGTCCTGTAAAGCCTTTATTATGTTATAGAGAATATATAGGTATAGGAAAAGGAACATATAGGCACATTCCCTTTACACCCACTTTGTTAAAAGATTTTTAGCATAAATGGATGTTGAATTTTGTCAAATGCTTTTTCTGCATATATTTTAGCCTGATTTCATTGATGTGGTGTAGCATTGGTTGATTTGCATATGTCAAACCATCTTTGCATTCCTAGAATAAATTCCAATCACAGTATATGATCCTTTTAGTGCATTATTGAAATCGGTTTGCAAATATTTTAATAAGGATTTTTGCATCTATGTTGACTAGGGATATTGGCCTGTAATTTTCTTATGGTGTCTTTGTCTATGGGGTCATGCTGGCCTCATATTTGCTTGTGTTTTATCAATTTGGTTTCTGGGGGAGGTGCGGTAAAATCTTCACGTGCAATTGCTGATTTTCGGTTTCTTTTGCTCTTTGGCCTGTCAGCATTTCAGCACTGATGGGCAGGAGCAAGTTGTTTTGAATAAGCCCCTAATGTTTCCAGTGCCCTCCTCTCTTGGGGGCTAGTTTTTGTTTATACTAAACTCATGCTCTTTCTGGTCTGTCCGTTCTTCTGTTGTTGGTTGGTCAGCTTCCTGTTCCTTTTGGTGGACCAGCTCTTCTGGGGTCTCTTTTTCTCTTGTGGATTTATTCCTTCGGACTCTAAGCTCCACTGCTGGTAACTTGTATCTGAGAGAAGTAACATGTATCTGGGAAAGCCCAGAATTTAGCTTGGTGATTCTTAAAAGCATTTTTAAAAATGTTTATTTTTGAGAGATTGGAAGGGGGGAGGGGCCGACACACACACACACACACACACACACACACACACACACACAGAATCGAAATCAGGCTCCAGGCTTCTAAGTGGTCAGCACAGAGCCCGACGCAGGGCTTGAACTGAGTTCATGACCTGAGCTGAAGTCGGCCGCTTAACCAACTGAGCCACCCAGGTGCCCCACTTGGTGATTCTTAATTTCGGCTGCACACTGGCATCACCTGGGGGGACTGAAAAATGAGGGACTCATGGGTCCCTCCCCCAGGGGTTCTGATTTCACCGATCTGAGTGTGGTCTGGGCACGGGAAGTCTTAAAAACTCTCTAGAAGGTTCCATTTTGCAGTTAAGGTTGTGAATCCTGTGCCCCCTCCAGAGAAGGATAAGGAGGGAGTGGGGACGGATGTGCCTTGGTTGTTCAACTGTGCCCATGTCTTCCTCTGTGCCCTTCCCCTTCAGGAGATCCAGACCCAAAGGGAAGGGCCAAGACCTCTGCCCAGCACCACTTGCCCCAAGACCCATGTCTCTGGTTGCACTTACCTGGCCCAAGGTGTGGGGAGAAGGGAGGAGGGAGCTTACCGCTGCTGTTTTGGTAGTGGAAGGATGACAGGAGCCACCCAGGGCTGTGTGTGTGTGTGTGTGTGTGTGTGTGTAGATGAACGAGCACAGCCAGCAAATTGCCCCCCCCCTCCCCACCATCTCTCATCTGTGTCATGGGCCATCTTGCCCTCTGGGCGGCTGCTTTTCCCTAGCCCCAAGCCCCCCAAGGTTTAGTGTTGGCTCCTGTGATCCACCGATCTTTCTTTTTCTGGCAGCCCCTTGCTCTGGGCCTGAGGGGGAGAACTAGCAGCGCATGGCCGCTCACCTGCCTGCTGCACCTCTATCATGGGTCTTGTTGGGTGCTGTGGCTTCAGAGACAGGCTGGCTGAGGACCCAGGTCTCTCGTCTCTGGTCTCTTTGGGGCCAGCATCGGGACTTGTCCAGGGAGGGCCGCGGCTGGCCATCACAGCCCTTGGGGTGGTAACGAGCCTCGCGGCAAGGGCCACTGGGGCCTGTTCCTGGGCTGCTCAGCAGTGGGGTCCAGCCCACCTGTCGCCCTCCCCACTTTGAGGAAGTCAGTCAGTGAGCATTTGCTCTTGACAGTTTTTATTCAAGGCCGGTGTTGGGTGTCTGGTTTGCATATACATGTGGCTGTGGAGGAAGGTGTCACAAATGAGACCTGTTCCCCATCCTTCAGGAGCAGATCGTCTAATGGAGGGATCGGGGGCGAAGTGGGGGGGGGGGCTGCAGTGTTGCCCAGGGGTCAGTGGTTCCAGTGTGCAAGGTAGGGAGTGGCTTGAAGGGGAGGAATGTTAGCTTTTCCTCCAGGGGGCCAAGCAGGACATAACAGAGGAAGTGTCTGAGCAGAGTCTTAGAGGATGAACAAGACGACCAGTCAGAAAAGTCAGGGAAAAGCATGCTAGGTAGGGGAACAGCATATGCAAAGGCAAGGAAGTGCAGAGTTTAGGGTGTGAAGAACCATGAAAAGTCCACTAGGGAGGTTTGCAGGAGGTGAGGCTGGGACAGGAGGCAGGGTCAGACCCGGAAGGATGGTGTTGGGGAACCTGAGGGACTCTGATTTCATTATTACAGGGAGGGGTGAAGCATTGTAAGCGGAGGCATCCCGTTCGATGGCTGTGAGGAAGATGGCTGGGAGGGGAAGATGCTGGGGGCAGGGGACCGGCTAAGGGGCTGACACTGTAATCCAGGTGAAAAGTGTCAAGGGGCAGAATTTAAAAAGGAGCAGCAAGAAGAGAAAATAAATAGTGGCCGAGTTTGCACGTGTAGAGGGGAGAGCTGATCACAGGCGGCTCCAGGTCAGTGGGGTGGAGGGGGGCAGCTCTGTGGGAGATGGTGGGGCCTGTTCCAGGACCCGGAGGCAGGAGAAGGGGAGCAGTTTCAGGCTTGTGGGGAGATGGTAGGCTCTGCTAGGCATGTGCTGAGGTCAAGGTGTACCACCCAGGTGGGGCCTCCCAGGTGGGGCTGGCAACAGCTAAGCACAGTTACAGACAGGCTGCCCGGCGGCCTGGAGGATGCCGAAAGGGTGGGAAAGGTCAGGGTGGCGCTCGGGGAGCCCAGAGATATAGGGACGAGACAGGGTGGCTAGAGAAAAAACAAAACAAAACCCAGGCAGACGCAGGGGGAGAAGTGGGAGAGACATGGAAGGGGTAAGTGGGGATGGACCCTGGGTGGGGACCTCCGTGCTGTTGGGTCACTGCTGACTCCCTGGTGCCGGGCTCAGGGCCTCCATGTGGAAGGTGTTCTTACAACATGGCTGGAGAGGACAGATGGACAAATGGACAGGTGGGTGAATGCTGCTCCACCCACCTCCATGTCTTCTGCCGGTGGCACAGAGCTGCTGACGGAGTGCTTTTCCGTCTCCCTGGGAAGAGGTGCCACCCCTCCCCCCGCAGGCTCGGACTCCCCTGTAGCAGACGCCTGTGGAGGGTCTAAATAAATTAGACCTGCTCCTGATACTTTGTGATCACACAGGCCAGAGCCGCTGGGGCAGAAAGGATCACCTGACCCAGGCTGGCCAATCGGAGTCTGTCCTGGGACTCTTGCCTCTGCATCTTCTCATCGGAGACGTGTACACCTGAGTGGCTGTATACACTGGTGTATGTGCCGTGCAGGCTGGTGTACAGGGCACATGAGGAGGAGGCCTGAGTGTGAGAGAGCTCAAAGCAGATGCTCGGATGGAGGCAGATAAGGCAGAAGCAGGTGCCGTCTGGCTGCATCCTGCTTTGGGTTCCAAGTTTCCTCCAGGTCTGGCCACTAACCCCACCCCGGTCTAGGCTGTTTTGTGTTAGGTGTTGGTTTCTTGCTGCCCTGAGGCCTGGGAGCTACCTCCCCTGGGCTCTGGGGAATCCATTTGTCTGTCTGTCTGAGCAGTGCAGGAGGCCTCTTGCAAACGGACTCTGTGTCCTGGATGTCAGAGGCCACCATGTGAGCTTCTTTGGTGACTTAGCACTAGGCCGTGGATGGCCCCACAGAACCCTGGCCCCAAAGAAAGACCCCACATGTCACGCGGTCTCTGCTTGTGCTCAGTGCCCTGAGAACGTCTTCGTCCTGTCTTCCTGGGGTAAGCCGTCAGGGACGCACTGTCTCATTCTATGGGTGCTGGGTAACCAGTGACGTCCGCGTGGTCAGAACATGGCTGAGCCAGAATCTGAATCCAGCTCTTCAAACTCCACGTTGAGTGTTCTTTGTGGGTTTCTTGTGGAATTCTCTGAGCTGCTTTTCCTCGCTCTTGAGAGATGCCAGAGGAGGGGGTCCTAGGCTGGGGGCACCGACACTTGGGGGGCTCTCCTGGTCCTAAGGAGAGCTGAGCTCAAGGTGGCCCCATTCTGAGTCTGGCATAACCAGGGCTGGAGGCAGCGACAGCTCAGATCTTCACGTCAAGTCCAAAAATGCAGCCGCCACTTCCAAAGGAGGCAAAGAGCTTTGACAGTGAGATCTGAACTGATGGCCCTAGCACAGAGCCGCGGGCCGTGTCCCGCGGGCCCCTGGTCCCTACCCAGGCGTTTGGAGTGGCATCTTGCAAGCAGGTGGGCCGTCGGGACGGGCCCGAAATCATGGGGGCTGCGTGTCCTCCGAGCAGCCCGGCCGCCCAGAAGCCTGTGCCAACGGCCCCGGGCAAGCTGCACAGGACACCGTGTTCTTGCTGGCGGCCTGTTGAGGTGTGCGGGTGTCACATGCTTTTGTGCAACTGGGGTTTTTGCCTTCAAGAAGCATTCCTGAGGGGTGTTCCCGAGAACGGCAGGGCTTTCTAGGCCCTCCTGGAGTCCTGGGGTTCGTAACCAGGCCTCTAAACTCAACGGGGGCAGAGAAGCCCCCCCCTTCTTTCCAGAGGCTGGGAAAGCTGCAGTGGCTGTGCGCCTCCCCCCACCTCCAAGTGGCATCTGGGAGGAGCCCAGGGAGGACGTGGAGCCCCAAGCCTCCCCCAGGGGCACTGGCCTCGCTCCGGCAGCACCATAGCAGCAAGCCCGGAAAAGGTTAAAACAAACGTTTATTTAACAAATTATATTAAGACAGACAATCACACAGTGAAACTTCCCTTCGCCAAATACGGGAGTCACCTCAAATAAATACAGGAAGGACGTCGTCCCCGTGGCGAGAGCACAGCGGCCTGGCTGAGGCCCCCGTGTCCGTGTCACAGGGCAGCTCGCACGCCTCTTGTGAGAACAGAAGCCCTGTCTCATGGTGGTGACAGCCGCTGGGGGGCGGCATTCGGCACAGGCAGACAGGGGCTGACCTGAGGGCGCCGGGCCGCGAGGGGTGGGCTCCAGGCCCCTCGGCTTGGGACCCAAGGCAGCGCCCGGCTGTGCACCCCTTGTGGGCATGCGGCTGTGTCCAGGCCCTGCTTTGCCCTCGGGTCCCCGGGTCCCAGGGGAGCCCTCGTCTGGGTGGAGCGAGCGGGCAGGTGGGGTCGCGCCCCTCGCCGAGCACCGTGGCGCAGTGGGATGGCGACACTGTCACGCTCGGAGCAGCACGGTTGGTGGCGCTGGGAAGTCCTTTAGTGGACGGGCACCGTGGCTCTGGGGCCCGAAGCCTGTCTCTGCCACTTCCCAGCTTGGGCCGTGGACGGGTCGCCACTGCTTCATCTCTAATCAGGAGCAACTAACAGCCACTTCTGGGTACTTGTTTTTTGAGGGGGGAAAACAGGAGAAAATGTGCTTAAAGAGGAGAAATGTGCTAGTACCTGGCCAGGAGCAGGTGCTTAGTACGTGTTAGTCCTTGTCGCCCACCGCCCTGACTTTCGGAAGGGTGGGGGTAGCAAATGTCAGGGGCCTCTGGCGGCCAACTGTGCAGGGTCAGAACTTCCACAAGGAAGCCGGGGCGGGCGGGGCGTCATCACCTGGTCCCAGCTCTCCAAGGGGCAGGCGGCGTGGCCCATATTGGTTCCTGGACTTGGGGCGGGAAAAGCCTTGATAAAAATTTGCAGAAGAACATGGAGCTCCCCACTTCCCCCTTATTACTACTGGGCCGCATCCAAGGGTTTTGGAGAGAGAATGGATTTTCAGAGGGAAGAGAAGATGGGGGGGGAAGCCTGTGCTCTGGTTAGTCTCTGGGGGGAGCAGGGACCGAGGGCCCGGCCACTGCCCTTCACACTTCCGAGAACCCTTATCCTTCTCTCCCTAAGGGCCACAGGGTTTGTGAGGCAACGCACCCTCCCAGAAAGGTGGCTCTGTCCCAGGGGTGCACCAGGGGTCCGGGCTGTCCCTTGGTCTGCACACGCCTTCCCCCCCCCCCACCCCGTCTACTGTCACCACACACTTGCTCTCACCACCCCTTCCCCCCCCACCTCTCAGGAGGCAAACAGGGCTGGGAGCAGCCTAAAATCTACCACAGACGCCAACCTTTCTCTAACACGGTCACTGCCTAAATGTCCTAATGGTTTAGGGTGACATTCAGTCACCGTTACATGTAGCTTACGTCTACCGTGCAGTGGAGGCTGTCACCCCAGCCCGCCTGCGTCCACACCCGTCTGCCCTCTTCCTGGTGACCCCGCAGTCCCTGTTCTCCATCCATCCCGTACGTGGAGGATGGCCCCGGGGCTCGGGAGGACTGCCACTGTCCCTGCCCGGCTCCTTCTTGCACCCGGACTCGGGCTCCCACGAGGTCGTCTTCGGGGCCCCGCGAGCTGCTGACACCCCTGCTGTTGGTCAAGGGAGAAGGGCTGCCGGGCGCTACTTGTCAGGCGGTTAATCTTGCAGTCAGGCCGGGAGCAAAGTGCACAAACCAAGTGCACGGGACAGAAGGAATTAGGGTCGCCCCTCTCTGTTGGGCTTGGGGTCACAGGTCACTTGGTTTTGGACAAGCCACCCATCCACAAAGCAGCAGGAGACCCCGGTTCCCTGGGCCCCGTGGGGCTCCTCCAGTTCCCCAGACACACAACCAGCTTATCTCCGTGGGTCCATTCCAGACCAGTTCAGAGCTCTCTCCTTCCTGGTTGAGCACCGTAGCCCTTGGCCTCCTGGGCCCCGGGGTTTCCACAGACCGCCTGCATCCTCCTGCCACTTTGCTGGGTGGGAGGCACAGGAAGGCCAGTGCCACCAGGGGCATCCGGGGTCTGGGCGAAGGGAGGGAGAGGTGACCGCTTCCCTCCTGCGCAGAAATTAGGAGCTATCGCCATGAAGGTCCAGGGGTGACAGAGGCGGGAGGCGGCGGAGCTGGCGGCAGGTACAGGAGGTATTTTCGCCCCGCCCCCTCTCCGTAGTAGCTGGGGGCCACCCTCCACCCTGTTGGCCGGTTCTGCCCCAGCCACCACGTGCCGTGCCGTCCCAGGAGCCCCGGGGAGGCGGGGACCATCCCTGGCTGGGGGTCTGCTGTGCTGCCTTCATGGTGGGGGAACCTCACTGCTCTCCATGCCTCCACCCCCCCCAACCTCCCGCCCTCCGGGGACCTCGGAGATGCGAGACCCCGACATTCTGTGGAATTAAGACCGACCCTGGCGACCAGACCAGGCAGGCTGTCGGGGGGCGGGGGGTGGGGTGGTGGGAGGCAGCCCTGTTCTCATGGCGAACCTGCGCGGAGCTGAACTTGGCAGCCAGCGTTGGGAGAGATGCCAGTGCGGCCACTGGCCAGCCGTGCTGCCCCAGGTCGGTGACCGGGCTCAGATGGACTTTTAAAAACCACTCTTGCTGTTGGCGGAGCCCGTCGAGATGCGGCCTGGCTTGGAGAAGCTGGGTGACCGCGTCCCCCTGCAGCTGGACCCCGGCTCACAGGGTCTCTTCCCCGCAGGCCGGGGGGCGTCTCTGGGTCAGGGCACGGGGCCGAGGCAGCTGGCACGTGGGCACTGTGCGGATGAGCCCTTTGGGAGGAACAGGGTGGGTGGTGGGTGAGCACAGTGTCCTGGGCGGCAAAACTCACCTCCAAGCAAGCACCAGGTCCCTCGGCCTCTTGCCCAGAAGGCAAGTCCTCTGTGGGGACAACCGAGCGGCTGCTCCCTGACCTCTGCGTGTCCAGTGTGTGAACAGTGGGCTGAGTCTGAGGGGTGGCACCGGAGGGGCCTGGGGCCACTCGGGGACCACAGGCGTCCTCCTCCCTTGTGTCCTCAGGGCGCGTGCTCCATGCTGTCGTCGGTGTGAGGGGCCAGTTCCCTGGCAGCCCCGGGTCTGGGGCGCTGGCGGAGTCCTGGAGCAGGCGGTGCCGAGCTGCCACCGGCCTCGGGCTCCCTGGAGGAATGTGCCAGCTTAGTGGCAGGCAGCAGTCAGGCGGAGCGAGCCAGCGGGTCACTGGGCAGCGCCGGCACCTGTGCGGGGCCCTCGGGGGACTCCCGCGGAGGGTGGGGTCGTGTGGAGGAGGCTGGTGTCACACAGACACGCTAGGAGCCGCTGGTCACTATAGCAAACACAGGTTAGTCGCAATTATGAACAGTGTCCCCGGGGAGGCAGGGGTGTCCTGTCAGGCAAGCCGATGGCCGAGGACGTAACCGATCAGCTGCCCCGAGTCTCCCAGGAGGGCAGGAGGGACTGGACGGGGCGAGGGAGGGGCGCTCAGGAGGCTGGCGGCTGCGTCTTCTGCCCCTCGGGGTGGCAGCCGGGGTTTCAGGACTGGGGGATCTGCTGACACCTCGTGGGGCTGGGTGGCAGCCTGGCGGCGGCGCTCTGCTCTGTGCGGAAGCTGTACTCGTACTGCGGGAGGGAGCGGGCAGAGAGGCAGGTCAGCGGAGGATGGCAGGAGGCTCCCTTGCTGAGCGAGGGCATGGACACCCCTGCTCCCCTCTGCCGCCGCAGGTGGCCGCCTGGTCGTGAGGACGGAGTCCCATGCCAGGGACTGCAGTGCCCAAAGCCAGGCGCTGACCCTGGGCCAGGCTGCCTGCCGGGAGAGGGTCGCGCCAGGTAAACTCCATCGCACAGGTGACCAGGGGCCGGCGACAGTCACAGGGTGCCCTTTGACTCCGTGCTTTCTGAGCACAGCTGCTGACACCCTGTGAGATGCAGGGAAGGGGCAGCACCCCACACATGCGAGGACCTTCCTGAGTGCCCAGATTTGCTCCCTGAAGGATGTGTGACTGTCCTGGTTAACTGGATGAAGTCCCAAGGCTCCCGGCGGGCAGCCAGTCTGGGCCAGGGTGGCATCCAGAGGGGCACACCTGTGCCACCTCACGCTTAAGATGGAAGCTTACCTGACCCTAGGTCCCAGAAGCATGTTTGGGTCGGTGGGCTCCGAGTCTAATGGAGACTCAGAGAGGCAGGGACCTCTGCTGGGTGGGGAGGAGCCCCCGCAGTTCCCCCTGAAAGCTCGGTGGGCATCCAAGCGTGGGGCTGGCGTGCCAGGCAGAAGAGCGGACACAGGCGAGGAGTGCCCTCCCACAGACAGGGGCCTGCTGGCCTGAGCTGCAGGGGCTGGGGAGTGGGCCTGTGGCGAGCAACCTGGCCCGTTATGTGCCAAAGCAGCGGTGTGGTCCTAGGCGTTGAGGAGTGAGGAGCTTGGATCAGGTCAGTGGTCAATAAACAGACAGCGAGCAGAGGAGGGCCAGAGAGGGAGGGGTGGGGATGGAGGATCGGAATCAGGTTCTGTGTTGACAGCAGAGAGCCTGACGGTGGGGCTCGAACTTGAAAACCGTGAGATCTTGACCTGAGCCGAGGTTGGGGCTTAACTGACTGAGCCACCCAGGCGCCCCTGTGAAACATGTTAAGTATCTAAAGACTTTTTGGCAGTAGAATTGCCCTAAAAAGGGGCTTCTCTATGTAAAAACAGAGCAGAGTGGAGCTGCCCTGGTTGAACTTGGCCACCAGCTGAGGCTATTTCCTCAGGGACACTGTGGGGAGGTGGATAGGAGGCCTGGCCTGGCCCCCCCAAAGGTGGGCTGCCTATGGCAGGGAGAACAGCTAAGTGCTGATGGCTTTAGGGGTCTGTCAAGAATGAGGATTTTCCCTCAAGTAGAAATGGTGGGTAGGCAGAGGCAGCAGCAGGCCACCCCTGCCTGAGGGCCCCAAGGGCTGAGCCAGGACAGACGGACCCAGATCTGCGCTGGCCCCATCCTGCCTGGAATAGCGTCAGCGCCGCAGCTGTGACTGTGGTCCCTACAGACCTCTGTTGCCAGAAGGGGTGGGAGGGAAGGACGTGGAGGGTGACCTCAGGCAGGTCTCTGCCCCTCTCTGAACCTCAGTGAACCTATCTCTATCTTGATTTCGGCTCTGTGCTGATGGCTCATGGCCTGCTTGGGATTCTCTCTCTCCCATTCTCTCAAAAATAAATATTAAAAAGAAAAAATGCTGGTGAGGCTGTGGAGAAAAGGGAACCCTTGTGCCCTGCTGGGAACACAAACTGCTGCAACCACCTGGAGGATCCTCAGAAAAATGAACCTAGAACCACCCCCCATCGACTCCGCGGCTCCACCCAACTCCACCGCGCCTCCATGTTCACTGCAGCATCACGGAGAGCAGCCAAGCCACAGAGACAACCTCGCATCCTCTGACAGATGAACAGGTGGCATGTATGTGCCACGGGACACTACTCAGCCATGAAAAACGAAATCCTGCCATTTGCAACAGCATGGCTGGACCTTGAGGGCACTGTGTGCAGTGAAATAAGTCAGAGAAAGATATCATGTGACCTCACCGTGCAATCTAAAAAAAACAAACCACCACCTACCCCATACTTACAGGTACAGAGGACACATTGGTGCTCCCCAGGGGGAGGGGGTGTGGATGGGCAACAGGGGTCAAAAGGTACAAATTCCAGTTGTAAAGTAAGTCACAGGGATGTCACATACAGCACGGCGACTAAGGGGTAATACTGTGGTGCTTATCTGAAAGTTGCTAAGCATAAATCTTAAAATTTGTAACCACAGTGACAAATGCTGACTCACTGTGATTATTTCGCAATCTATATAAATACGGATTCATCATGTTGTACACCTGAAACCAATGGCGTATGTCAGTTAAACCTCGCTGAAAGAAGTGGGGTCACAATCTACTCCCAGGGCCAACTGGGAAGACGGGGTGAGCTACCGCAGGCTACGGCCCAGGCAGGCACTCACTGCACATCTGTTGGCTACTTCGGAAAATCTATTAAAGCAGCTCCCAAGCTGCTCGCTTTTGGGCGCCCTGGTGACCAGGGCACAGGCCTTGGCTGGACTCCCGCCCCAGGAGGCTGGCCTAGGGGAGCCGGGCCAGACAAGGCTGCCTTTGGAGCAAAGTCTGGGACAATACCGCCACCTGGTGGCTGCTCAGGTGCATCACGACAGGGAAGGTTCCCTCCGTGACTCCATCAGCACCCACCACCTCCACCCTGCACTGGGGCCAGAGCACGTGCAGGCCAGCGCCATTAGCCCAAGTGGGCAACACAGGAGGAAGGGCAGGTTGTGGGAGAACATGAGTGGTTTCTGCCAGTGGCCAAGGGGGGGGGTCCCCAGCGGCACCCAAGGGAAGGAGCCCGGCTGGGGAGACAGATGTGGAGATGTTTCAAAAGAAGCCCACAGGGTTAGAAGATGAGGCCGGGCCCTGCGCTTGGGGGTGGAGGACCCGGGGGTGTGGTCAGCGAGGAGAGCAGAGGGAAGGCAGGAGCGCCCGAGTGACACAGGCTGAGGATGGGGTCACTGAAACACCTAGTGGCCTCAGGAGGAGCAGTTCTGGGTGGACAAAGGTTCCAGAGGTGCCAGTGTGGACTGGTGGGCGTGGCTAGCCCTCAGGGGCTGGGAGAGAGGGCACCCAGGGCCAGAGACGCGGCAGGCTGATGAACCTTTAACACAGGTAGAGCCCCTGGTAGAGTGCAGATCCTGACTCTGAAGGTCTAGGGTGGAGCCCAAGATCCTACACTTTCAACCCACTGCCAGGTGACCTGCTGCTGCTGTTCTGGGGACTAGTGCAGGCAATTCTGTGGCCCAAACAGTGGGACATGGGTGTGGGTGCGCGTGGGCAGAAAGGTCAGGGCTTGGGATGCTGCGGGAGGAAGCTCACTCTGGGGCCGTGCCTGGGAGATGTCTGCCCGGGCTGCGAACAGAAGGCACCTCGCAAAGCAGGAAGTCCCGGGTGCACACACTGCCTTTTCCTGATTCAGAGCCCGTGCATGCCCCCCCCCCCCCCCACCAGTGGCCCAGAGCTCCTGGCACGGTGCACAGATTGCCGCCTCCCTGCCCCCATTCCTACCCTTGGGAGCTTTCCCTTTTTAGGTTATCGTGGCTGGAGAAAAGCATTACCGCCCCCCTCCCCACGTCTTGTTTTCTCTAACTCCCCAAATGAAATTTCAACATATGTCCCCAGACATAATCCCCCTTAGGCTGCGGATAACCCTTCCCACAGACACTGTCTTCTGCCCGGGATTGCTGGCCCCAAAGTGTTTGCCCAAGAGACTAGGGCCGCTTCTGGAAGGTCTTTCACTCCCTTGGGCAAACAGCAAGTACCTTTGAAGGTGGATTTGGGCCCGGATCTGTTTACTCAAGACATTAGTCTCCTGCATAAGGAAAACCTGCACTCGCGTACAAACAGCAAATCCTTTTTGAATTAAAAAAATTTTCAATTAAAAAGCATTTGGGTTCGCAGAGCTGAGAACCCAGCTGAGCAGCGCCGGGTCATGGCGCCCTCTGGTGGACACGGGCCATCACAGCAGCTGGGCCTGGCTGTGTCTCCGGGAAAGAGATGTCACTGTCAGGGGCTCTCTTTGGGGCTTTCTGGGGGCCCAGGGACCGCGTGCCTCTGTCTGGGAGACCCTGCAGCTGAGGCATCAGACCTCCCTAGCTACAGTGCATGTGCCCCAGCTTCCAAAGCAAAAGCTTTGCCGTAGCAAGGGCATCATCCTGGTAAGTGGGACATGCCGACCTTGGCTTCCAGCTGCACAATGAAGGCAAAGTCGCTTAGCCCCAGCCTTGCTGGCAGAAAGGAGGCAATCAAACCCTCACCCGATCACAAAGGTGTGAGAACCACCGGAGACAATTTGTGTGAAAGCACCCTGAGAATGAAAAAACCCGTCCTCCTGATCCATCAGAATCAAGGTTTTTAACCACGGCCACTGATGCCCGGGCAGTGCCCCTGGTGGGATGGCTCTGGTTCAACTGGCCTGGCCTGACAGCATCAGCATTTTCCACAGGCACCAGGAGATCTTACTGGTTAGGTGGGTGGAGAATCACTGCCTGAAAACTTTGACCGAATAGAATACAGTCCCCGATTTACGACGCTTCGACTTAGATTTGACTTTGAGAAGATGCAAAAGCAATACACATTCAGTAGAAACTATACCTCAGCTTTTGAATTCTGGTATTTTCCCAGCCAGCGATGTGCTGTACGGAACTGAAACTGTCTTGTGATGCCTGGCAGCCCCCGACCACGGGGCTCAACAACCGATACCTGACGGCCACGCTGTGCCCACACAACCACCCTGTTCGTCACTTTCAGTGTCATACTCAACAAATTACATGAGATCGTCAGCATTTTGTTATAACAGGCTTTGTGTTAGCTGCTTCTGCCCAACTGCAGGCTACTGAATGTGCTCTGGGAGTTTGAGGTAGGCCCAGCAAAGCCAGGATGTTCGGGAAGTTAAGTGTATTGAGTGCATTTTCAACTCATGATGTTTTCAGTTTACAGTGGCTTTATTGGGAGGAAACCCCGTTGTAAGTTGAGGAAGCTTTACGGAGGAGGGAAAAGGACAAGCATATACCCTTCCTCCCTGGGTCCAATAATGATCAAATCAGAGGCTCCAGAGGAGAAAGGACAGTATGGGATTATTCCTAGCGCCTGAGCCGTGCAGATACGGAAACTGAGGCCCGGGGAAGGACGAGAGACTTCGCAAAGGTCCAGAGGGAGCCAGAGCAAAGCTGGATGAGGCCCGCAGTGGCCTCCATGGACAGGTGCGGTGCTGGTGGGGCACCTGGCGTCAGGCCAGCGTCTGCATCCTCCTCTCATACAGGTGCAGCTCAGAGGCGGGGGCAGATTGACAAACATGAACCAACGAGCCAGTGTAAGTGGGCACTGGGGTGGATTGTGGAAGGCCTGGGGGGGCCGGGCTGGGCCTTGGAGGCCTGGCCAGGTGAGGGCAGACAGAGGGGAAGTGAAGGGGCCAAGATTGAGGCCAACAAGAAGTCTGGGTCAGGGGTGAACCGACACTGAAGGGTGGGCTTCGGCAGTCACGGGGGGTCCCTGGGGCAGGCAGATGGGCTTGGCCCCATCCAGACGGGAAGGTGCAGGAGGTTCTTAGTGGCCCTGCCCTCCCAAGCCTGTCCTGGCACCTGCTCTGGTTCCTCACAGCCCACGCCTCCACTCTGCTTATCGCCCGTAGCGCTCAACCCCTCTTGGAGTATCTGCGATGGATGCCTCTCCTCCTCACTTAGGGCTTGAGTCCCTTTCCGTCTCCAGAAGCCTGGCTTCTGGAACTCAGCCCATGGGAGGTAAAAGCAGGTGCCCCTGTGAGGGGTGGGCACAGAAGGGCCTCACGTCCCCACAGGGCAGCTCGTCTGTGCACCGGGGAGGCCCGTCCAGCCGATTTGAGTATGTCCACCCCTTCAAGCTCCCAAAGGGGAGATGGAGGACCAGGCCCAAGGTCTCTGACACTTTGTGGTTTCATTTTTCTCCCCCGCTGGGAGTCCTTGTTTCGTACTTAGACTACGTGTGGTTCTACATGATCTCTAAGAACTGGGTGAAGGCGGGGAAGTGCTGGGGTCCCGACAGGCATGTGACCCCGACAGGCATGTAGAACTGCTTTACCCGGAGGAGGGCAGCCTGTGGGCGCAGGGGAGGGTGGGGGGTACCAGCGTGGCCCCGTGGTCACTAACAAGGTGAAGGGCGCGGCAGGAGCCGTGCGCTCCGAGTCAGCATGCTGGCACTGAATCCTTGTGCCCCACGCAGCTGGCACTGCTGTCTTTCCACAAAAGGTGAGCAAACCGGGGCTCTGAGAGGCTGAGCAGCCCCTCCGCGGCCCCCAGGGCTTGGGGCGCTGCAGGGAGGCGGTTTTCACCACCACCACCACCACGGTAGGTCAGGGAATGCTCTGGTCCCACAGCAACTCCACAGAGGGGTCGGCGCGGCTCCCTCAAGCCCTTGGGGAAGCCACTTCTGCGTCCATTCTGGCCTTTCTGTTGGGTTCTTGGGCTCTGAGACAGCAGCAAGCCCAAGTCGGGGCCCTGAGCCCCACCCAGGCCCACTGCTTGGGTCTCTCCTAGATGACGGTCTGAAGAAGGACCCATCTGAGGTCCCCCTGCTCCAGCAGGAACTGTCTGTCTGGGCACCGTACCCGGCACAGCACCAGCCAGAGGGGGTCCCCGAAGCAGCTGCTCAACTCATGAATACACAACCTTCCACTGATTCAGCCCCTGCCTCTCTCCACTCTCAGCACCCAGCCCTCCCCCCTTTTGCGTACACCCAGGGGAGGGGACAGTGATATCCACTCACTGCCCTAAGCAGCCTGCCTCCCTGGGCTCGGTGCCAGGAGAGCCCCCCACTCCCAAGGCACCCTCAGCTCACAAAGTACCTTCCAGCTAGCCTGACGGAGGAGGACTATCAGAGACCTCCGGAGAGTGGAGCATTGACTCCCATATCCCCGCCCCATCACACAGCCCCAGGCTCCCCCCTCTTCCCGAGGGAGGTTTGAATGGTTTCTGCTGAGACCTTTCCCCATCACGGCTCTTGGACCTCTCCTCCCCCGCAGCCCAGCACCGAGTCCTAAATGGGCCAGGGGCCAGTCACACCTTTGTGTCTTTCCACACACTGTTCTCACTAGGACACTGTCTCCCGTGAATAGCTAAACTCTACTGTTCTTAGAGGCCCAGCTAAAGGGGCACTTGCTCTGGGACACGTTCCCTCCTCCCCTGGGGAGAATTCATCATAAACCCCTGGGCCTCCACAGCACTTCCCATATCCCTCGGCGCCCAGGCAGGATGGGCCATGGTCATTTCTGTAGCCCCAGAGCCTTGTGGAGGTTGTGGCTCAGAACAGGTGGGCAGGTGGATAAATAATGGATAGAGGGGCGGGTGGATGGCACAGGATGATGGAAGGGACAGAACAGTTTCGGGGAACAGCTCAATGCAAAGGAGAGAGGGCAGGCAGCTTAGGGACTATGTTCTCAGGCAGGTCTGATTTTCAGTCTTTTGTGGAAGCAGCAGTCGATCCAGCCGTGGGTTTTCTGAATCCCTACAACCCTCTGAGCAGGACGGCGGGGTGCACCCTGTCGTGTAGTATTTAACTCATGCACGTAAAGTCCTGAGCCTGGTGCTTGTCCACACCGCCCCCATGAATGCAAGATTATGAGTCTAAGGGTGATTTGTGTTGGCATTTCTATATACACACTGTCTGCAAGCTGGAGGTTCACACATTGTTGGCCTGTGGGGTGTTTAAAAGTAAACACCGAGAAGTTGAGAGATCGCATAAAATGCCAACATTTCCCAGCCTTTATTAGACAAATGGGGGCTAAGGCAACTCTGCGTGTTCGTTTTTATGACGGGAGGCTGCTTCCTTTAGAGAAGCATGCGCTTTCCAGTTTGCCACACTCCCAACCCCTCCCTATCAACTGCCCAGTGGCAACTGCTGTGTTCTCACTGTGGTTTATTTTGTGAGTGTGTGGGGTTGATGAGGAAAAGGAAGCAAGAAAGTGAAATAATTCTTGTAGCCATGACTATTACAAGGAGGAAAATGAAAGACTAGGAAGGCCATGCAATTTTTTGGAAAATGGGGGGAAGTACATTTTGTGGTGGAACTGAAGATTGCTGTGTGATTAACAAGGACACAGAAGGTGTCTTACTGTCCCTCTCCCCCCACCCTCCGGCCCACTGCAGGGCTGGTGGCCTGTTGGGCGCCTGTGTGACCAGCCTGTCTGCTCTGCTGCTGCTGCAGACGGACAGTGCCTTTGCTGCTGAAAACGCCACTTCTGTGTCTGCAAGCAGCTGTGGGCATTTCAGAGCTCGCCTGAACCTTACCTAAAAAAGCGAATATTTGTATTTTCTTTCTCCTAGCCTATTCCCCCCCCGCCCCCCCAAGCTATTTGTAGGAAGTATTTAAAACCATAGCACTTCCCAGCACTGGAACGTGAGAGGCCATGTGGTCGCTCTGGGAAAGTGCTCTCCCTGTTCTTTCTGTACCTATGTGACAGGCTACCTGCTCAGAGTTCAGTTTGGGGGGGCGGGTGTGTGGAGATTACTTTAAAACGTGGGGGATAAGGGTTCCCAAACCATGGGGAGAAAAATCCTGTCATGAAGGCCTTGGTGGAAGACCACGTGTTCATCTTGACCTCAGTTTTCGTGAACAAGGGTACACCTCACATGGCAACGGGGACAGGGGATTCTGTCCGCCAAACACCAGCTCTGCCTCAGCCTCACTTCCACGGGCTCAGCCTGCTTCTCTCACTTCCATGCAGAACGCCTCCGGCCACTGTGGGAGCATCTGGGTGGCGGACGCTGCCGGGGCGGGGGGACACTGCCGCCTGCAGAACCAAAGGGGTGGTGGAGGCCGGGGGCTCAGAGACTCTCAGAATTAGGAACTCGATTAATATAATCTAGCATATTAATATGCTGTAGAGAAAATATATGATCATCTCAATAGATGATTAAAAGACATTTATCAAAAGCCACCATCCATTCCTGATAAAAAACATTTAGAAAATAGAAATAGGCAGCTAATTCTTTAACAGGATTAAAAAAAAAAAAAAGACCTGTCTACACAGAGCCAGCCAGAGTGCAGCATTATGGGTTAATGTTGAAATTAGAAACTTCTATGAACAGGCAGGGAAGACGAGGAGGCCCGGCGGCCGGCTGGCACCAGGCAGAGGCCTGCAGGAGAAGCGACAGACCCAGGACAGGAGGCTGCGTGGGCACTGGCAGCTGAAACTGCCTGCCAGGGACACCAAAGGAAAGCAGCTGAAAAACCAGGAGAGCCGAGAGAATAAGTTGGTGAGAAGCCAGCGTCTTCTTCATGCACAAATGTCGGGAAATACGATGTAAGAGAAGAGCCATTCACAAGAGCCACAAAAACACAAAACCCCTGGAATGACCTAAACAGAAGTGTGCAGGGTCTCTCCAAAGAACACCATTCTGCTCTGCTCTCTTCATCTAAAACGCCAATCACTCCTCTGTCCATCTATGTAGTCAATTCGGTTACGGTAAACGCTAGAACAGAGTTTTTGGAACTTCCCTTCCCCCTCCCCAAAAGAGTCTGAAGTTAAGCTGGAAGAATAATCATGTGAATATAATTGGGGAAATTTTGGGGTCATAAAGGGAGAACTCTATCATATATTAAAGCTTATTATAAAGCCGTAAGATTCAGAACAGTGTGGCAATAATATAAAAAGAACGGAGCAAAAGAAAGGTTACCTGGTCCACTTACATAGTGAAACAGTATGAGAAAGAGAGCATTTAAATTGCACTGAAGTGGGGGGCGCCCGGGGCGCTCAGTCAGTTAAGCATCTGACTCTTGATTTTGGCTCAGGTCAGGAGCTCGTGGTTGTGAGCTCGAGCCCTGCGTCCAGCTCTGCCAGCACAGAGCCTGCCTAAAGTTCTTAAGATTCTCTCTTTCCCTCTCCCCCTCCCCCCTGCTCGCATTCTGTCTTGCTCTCTGAAAAAAAATATTTCACCGAAGAAAGTAATCAGTGTTCAGAAAACCAGCTAACACTATAGGAGAAAATAAAGCTGGTCCAAATTCTTATCTTCTAATAAATTTCAGATGGATTAAATAGTTGAAAAGAATTTAGTATTTTAATATATTAAAATATGAAGGAGTGGAAGAAAATAGGACTGATTATTTTTATAATCTAACTATGACACAAAACCCAAAATAAATGTTAAAGCAAACACAACAATGCCCATGAAAAATGAAAACTATGGTGTAGCAGAGCACATCACTGACAAGAAGAAAAACCACTGGTTAAAGTGTGTGTGTTTGAACATATGACCGAGAGAAAGTGGTTATAAAGAACATGAATTCTTTGCTTTTTAAATTTTACCTTAGGGAGAGGGAGAGTGAGAGGGAGAAACTCCCAAGCAGGCTCCGTGCAGAGCCCGACGCGGGGCTTAATCCCACAACCCTGCGATCATGACTTGAGCTGAAATCAAAAGTCGGATGCTCAACTGACTGAGCCACCCAGGTGCCCCAAGAGCGTAAAGAATTCTTAAATAAAAAAAAAATTGGGCAAGGGGCACAAACAGAAGAGATTCACAAAATAACTGCAAATAGGCAATAACCATATGAAAGAACGTTCACCTTTAAATACTGGTATGCCCAGCTGTAGTTAGAGAATGTGGGGGGGGGTACCCCTCACACACTACGGGGTGGAGTGGGGGAGGTTTCAATGCGTACACCCTTCTGGAAGACAAAATGGTAATATACATTCTTCTAAAGAAAGACCCAGGGGAGCAAAGACACATGTACAAAGAAATATACTGCGGCAGCATAAGAGTGAATAATTGGAAACAGCTCAAAAGTCAATCAATAGTGGATTGCTTAAATAAATTATGGCATAATCATAAAAGGGAACCACATGTAGTCATTAAAAAGAATGAGGGAGGTCTGTGCAGAATGATATGGAAGGTTGCGCCAAGTGCAAAGCCAGGTATCAAGGACTACGCACGGTGTGAGCTGACCTAACGCGTGAGCCCGCCTTTTGCTTTACGTGTGCCTGTGATGTCTGCAGTTTTATAAACGTGTACAACCTTAGAACTCAAGGAGAACACTTTAAATATTAAAAAATGGATTCTGATTGGCAGGGTAGCTGCTTAAGATGATAAGCTGTCCAAGAGATCTGCTACAACTAATGGGGAGGGAACTAATCTCATCTGTGGCATCAAACTGGTTCCTAAGCTTTGTGGTCGGACTCCTGAAGAGTCTATGAGGTGGCGGTCCCCGAGCTACTTCCCATATTTCAAAAGAAGCTGAACACTTCTTGTGAGCCTTCAGAAGGGCCAACCATTAAACTAATTTATTAGGTTTCTTTGTTTGGGGGTGGAATGATCTCAACTCAGTATGTAAGAATTTGGGTGGCAGCTCTGTGCAATAATGTAAAAGGGTTCGAGAAGACCAGGCTAACTTCTATTTATTTAAGTAGCTTTTACTTAATAAGTAAATCAGGAAAAATTTCTTTCCCAAAACGTATCAGCTTCCTCACTGAAGAATAAAAAGATTCTGGGTGGTGAAAACCTTACATCTGGAGAGATGGCGGCTGATTTCCTGTTGCAGTTTCCGCCCTGACCACTAGATGGTGCAAAGGGACCACAGATTTTTCGACCTCTCCCTCCGCGAAATTCTTTACCGTTAATAAGCACAATGAAAGCTTTCCAAAAGTAGAAAGAATGAACAATTGTGCTGGGACATGAACATTTTGCTTTTATAAAATTGGGACTCTGCCATTTCATTACTGATACAAAAATCTTCTGCCTGCTTTCTTCCCGCATATGCCGGTCCCAAGCCTACTCTCATCTATTTGTAGGGGCCTGCTGAAGTCTGTGCAACGCGGATGCCCAAAAGTTGAATTCAAAAATTCTTTTCACCTTGCACTGCCACGTGTGTTTCCATTAATTTCACCTCAATGTCGTGACGTAAATGCTAGTGGAATCGGCCCCAAGCTAAATAAGCAAGAAGCCCCATTTTTCAACACGCAAACACATAAAGATGTCAGCTCAAACTGTTTACTAATTAACACTTAAAAAGACACAAATTAGATATGCGTGGCTAAGAGCAATTATAATCAAGACGAATTTCTCTAGTCATTTGGGAACTGAGAAAAATGCCTAATTGCTGGAACCAATGTTTTAAAAACTGAAATCACGCCAGTTAGCAAATATGTTCATTTAAAGAACATTCCACGTGACTACACTCTTGAGGATTGACTACAAACATGAGAACAAGGAAAATATTTAGGTATAAAATTAAAATTTTAAGCTCCCTTAGATTTATAACTTCTTCATTAAATACGTCTGCAAACAGCAGCCCATAAAAACCTGTAGCAATTAAGTGGTTAAATGAACTGCCTCCCTTGTCAATTTTAAGGGAGTGATTAATATTAGATGGTCCCTTTACTAATTAGGCTCTCCCGTGTCTTTCAGCTCTAAAGTCGGGTGAAAATGGAGGCTGTGTGCCCTACAAGGAAGCACGGGGGGCTGATGAGGCTTCCCTCGCCGAGCTGAATTTTCAGCGTGGCGTCCACTGGAGGAGGGTGAGCCTCGTGTTTCCTGTGGGAGGTCGGCAGTGGGTGGGGAAATGGCTGCGCTGGGGGCCACTTCATCGTACTGTTGGCTCCTGTTTTTAAAAGGCTTTCGGGTTGTTATGCACGCAGTGCGAAATCTACAACCAAGGAAGGCTGCATCTCTTGGCCATTAGACAAGGGCTGGAGGGGTGACACTGGGGATGGCCAGGGCCACAGGGCAGGTGGGGCAGTGGGTGGGGAGGAAGGAAAGACGTAATGGTAAAGGGAACAGAGACACCGGGATTATTTTAGGGGCTGCTGCCTTTCCCCCTGGCTGTGACGGCGAATCCATCAGACGGTGAAGTGGGTCAACTGCTTACAAGGGACATAAAGAGCAGCAGACACGGGGAATATTTATACGCCCATCTTCTCCGAGAGAAGATGCTTCATCACAGGGATTGGCTGTGAAATTACACTTTTCCTGACTCCTGAACACAGACAACCTTTTGTCTGGGCAGCAGGAAGGATAGTAAGGGTTTCGATGGGACACAGTTCCCGAGGGCCGCCACCACTCTCCTGCTGCCCAGCCCCATGGGGTGGGGCCCCGGCCAGAAAACCTCCCCATTGCTGCCACCCATCACCTCCCATGGCTGAGGGGGGAGGAGCAAAAACTCACTTTCTCATGCCTTGGACTAACTTACACGGCAGAGGCCCTGCTCCGAGCCGGGGACGGGCGTGGACGGCAGGAAATATGCCTGCTGGATGACAGGCTGGGCAGGAAGGAGGCGGGTGTCACCAGGGAGCACCAGAAGAGTGACAGCAGTCACGGGAGTTTCTTTAGTAACTGTCAACACCCACAGCTGAGGGTAGTTCTGAGTCGTGCGAGGTCTCGTGTTTGTGAAGAATTTTCCCCCATATCTGCTCGATGGCATCTACACGGATTTTAATTACGATCTTAAACATGACCATCCTTGGGGGTCTTTCAAGAAACTTAACCAAGTGCTGCACACGCCACGGCTATTGGGGAAGTCGCTATGGTTGCGGGAGCAGCAGCTGTCTGCACCCGTGCTCCGGCTGGGGTGGGGGGGTGGGGGGTTGGGCCATCAGGCCTGTGGAGGGGGAAGCCAGGGGGACTTGCCCCAGAGTCACGTCTACACCGAAGACTTGGCAAGCTACTCCGGGTGTCCACACGCGGAAACTGTCCTCTCTGTCCTACCATGTTGCCACGGTCTACACAGTCCACATACCTCCCTGCAAACACCTGGCATCTATTTGCCCACCAAGGCGGCAGGTGGCTCTGGTCCACACTGCTAGCCGCACTGCCAGGTGGGCTCATCTGTCTTCCTGCTGGCAGGGCCCAGCGTCACACTCTCCCCGAATCTCGCCTGATGGGGGTTAGGGGCAGAGGTGCACTGCCCACTCACAACTGGGGTGACCTCTGTCTCCCTCCATCTCTTACTGGGGTGATTCTCGGGTGTGGCAGGTACACTGCAGGCCCCTGCTGTGGGGTGGTCCCTGCTTGTGCTGGCTGCTGGCGTATCCCCTTTGGTCCCTAACCACCCAGGTCAAGGCTGACAGGGTGAGTGAGACGGTTCCTTCAAGGAGCGAACTATCCCTGTGGCCAAATGACGGCGAAGGGGCACAGGCTTGCATTCAGAAACACCCCCAGGAAGACCAGGGTATGTAAAGTTAAAGTTGGCAGGAAAGCAGACCCACCCCCGTTCTGGACAGACAGGACGATGTGTTGCCATCAGGGACTGCACCTGCACTTCCTTTACGGCTGGGATCACCGAGCCCAGGTTTCTGCTGTCAACGGGGGCAATGCCACCTCTCTGCAGGGTGTGGACAGCAAAGGACGGAAGCAGCACATGCCCAGCACAAAGCAGCCTCCATGGATGCTGGTCTCTCTCTGCTGCTCACGAACCCAAAGCATCGAGGAGGGATTCGGGATGGGCAGAGAGAGGCGGCTCCGGTCATGTATCTGCCCCGAACCCATAGGGTGTCTCCTGCCTTTTTGTGGGGAAGGGGTTTGGCTTACTAAAGTACGACCACATAATGCACAATGAGCACAGCCAAGTCCTCTGCCAGGCAGACCCCATCGCGCAGCCCCCGGGGGCAGCCAGACTTGCCAGGAATGGAAAGTTGCAAAATCATCCTGACCAAAGGGATGCCCAGCGACGCAGGCCCAACCCTGGGAGCCGAGAGCCGGGCCAGGGGGCGGTGGGCCCAGCTGCTCTCCTCTGCCTCCGACTCCGTGAGCTATGCTGAGTTCAGTGGCGAAAAGGAGCAAGTTCATGATTGTTTATGGAGAAAATTCTCTGCCGTTGTTGCCGAAGCAGCAGCCGGTTCACCAGAGTGTGATATCAACACACTAATCACCGTGAAATGCACGCGGATGGCCCGGTAAGTAACTTCTAAATCCTCAGATTGAATGAAAAGCTGCGGCATCCTTGACTGTGGAGGTATTTGTTTTGGTTTTACACCCTATTTAACGTTTCCAATCTCCCCTGTTTCCCCCCATTTTAACTGCACTTTAATTTCCTTCAACACAGAACAGAAACGAGTATTTTTAGCCCATCACTTAAGCAAGAAATCAAGCTCGGTGTGGTCACCGGGATGTCGCTGCTCAGCCTCTAGTGGCAGGGCGGCGTGCCATGCGGACATGGGACGGATTTCCGCTGCTCGCCCCCCTTCCTGTGGACGGTCATAAGGGACAGTAAATATGAGCATGACCGAGACCGTGGCAGCGGCATGCCGGGCACTGTCCTCAGCCCTGTACGTGACTGTCTCGGTCAAACCCCGTAAGTTCTGTGAGTGAGGATTTTTATTACTCTCCCAATTTATAGGGGAGAAGACGGAGGTTCAGAACGGTTAAGTGGCATTGCTGAGATCGAAGCCGGGGGCGGCCGAGTCCAGAACTCTTCTTCCCCCGCCAGCCTCTGCTCAGAGTGGCTGACATTAAGACGACACCTTTTAACAAAGCACACGTTTGGGTCGGATTTTCGTCCTCAGCGTGAGAATTCAGGTTTCTGATGGTTTCCACCCCCTGCACCGTGCCTCACACAGGGCTCGCCTATGTTACCCCATCCTGGTAACTCACAGGCCTGGCCCCGGCCAGGTCGACCAGCCTCCCTTGCACTGTTGTCCCCATCAGCCCCTTGAAGGGACGTGGAGCCACGGACTTTAAGTCATAAGGGGCAGTTTGGAGTGTGACTGCTGGGTCTCAATATTGGGCAAGACCCTTCACCTCCAGAGTCTCAGTTTCTGCCCCACAATACCCACCAGGTCCGCTGGGGTGGGAGCCAGTGGAAACGTAGGTAGAGCCCCGAGCTGAAGGTGAGCACAGAGCAGGCGCTGAAATAAACAGGGCCATGGCTGTGGCACGGGAGGCCCGAGGAGGGACAAAACACGGCATTCAGATGGCTGCCTCCTCGGTCCACACACGCCACCTCAGAACCCTCAACCCGCGTGGTGCCGGGGCCTTGTATCTGCATATATTCAAGTGTTCCTGAAAACCCTAGACTTGTCTTCTATTGTTATCCCAGCCTCAGACAGGGAGGGGACGACTTGCCCCCAGTCAGCGTGGGGCTGGGGGAGATATCTCTGTGGCCTTGTCTGTCCTAAAGGACACAGGCCGTGCCCCCGCTTTGCCCCTGCAGCCAGAGCAAGCCACCTTGAAAGGCCTCTGCACATGCTCGCCGGAGCCACTCCACGCAGGAACCCAGGCACAGGCGGTTTGAGCAGGTGGCAGGTGGAACCATCTAGGCGCCTTGCTTTGGAGAAGGGTGTGCACGGAGCCCCACCTGTATGTATCCCCAACGTGGTGGCCAGCCATTCTTTTCCCCAAGTTTACTGCCCAGCACCCGCCCCCTCCCCCAATCTAGAGAAAACAATTAGGTTGGCTTTTATGATTTGCTGAAAATCAAAGACAAAGGGGGACTTTTTTGTCTTGTTTTTGCCATGACAGCTTTAGAAATTTGTTGTACTGCACTGATTCAATTTTCCTTGATTTCAGCCATCTTTCAATAACGCAACCTGCGTCTGCTAGCTGGGTATACAGGAGAAAACCCCAAGGAACTGAGAATATTGAAATGGTCCTACCATTTCCATCTTGGAGACAAATGCTCCTCTCAGAGGAGGGCTGGGTGCAAGCATGTGACTCTGCCTAACAGCCGTCTACATGTAAGAGACCACACGCACGCATGCTCCGGGGCTGTCTTACCAAAACAGGGAAGACACCGACCGGCGCGTCTGACCCCCAGGCTCCTTCTCTCCTCTCGGCTCTCTTTCCTCAGAGTTGTCACATGTGCTGGAATCTTGGATTTCTTTCTTTTTCATTAGGAAAACATCCAAACCATGGGGAACTGGGCTGCCGAGTGGGGCCTGGCTTATCAGGCACAACGGAATGCATCCTGATCCTTGCTCTAAGCCCAGAAGAGACTCCGTGGACGTTTCCCCAAACCCCTACTCACGACATATAACCAAGCAGCAGGAGGAGGAGAGGAAAAGGAGACTCCCGGCCTATCCCCCAACCTCCACCTTTTAAAAAACGGAGGCATTTCAAAACACTGAAGCAGAATTGTTTCATCTGTCACTTAAAACCTTCCGGCTTGGAGAACACCAGGAGATGTCGGTCATATTTGACTTGAAGCAATAAACACATTAAAAGTGAGTTTCTTTTTCTAAGGAATAAATTTGAGTGACACAGCAGTGTTTTCCTCGGAGAGGCCCCCCCCCCCCCCCACTCTCCTGGATCCTGGGACCGCAGACCCAGGCCCCACCTGCCCC
>CM053568.1:8595073-8632278 GCA_028646485.1 Cryptoprocta ferox
GGCTGGCCCCTGCTGGTGGGGACCCCTGCCTGGTCATCTGGTGGCAGCACTCAGGAAGGTCACAGCCCTCCTGAAGGACAGTGACCCGTCACTGATAACTTCTGCCTCTTTTCTCCCTGCCTGTGTCAAAAGCCAGTTTGCTCCTTCCGCAGCTGGGGGGCTGGAGGAGCACAAGGTCTCACCACAGGCCACCCTCACTGCTCCATCTATATGGTGGGATGGGGCTAAGGAATTCCAGGAGGCAGGACAGTCCCTTTCTTGTCTAGGACTCCCTGCCATCCAGGGAAGGGGCTGCAGGGAGTTCTAGGCCTCTGGAAATGCCAGGGGAATGAAGGACCTGCCCATCAGTTCTCATCTGAGGAATCAGTGGTGTTGAAAAATGGTAACACTGCATTTTAATGGGCGTTTCTAGAAGTTCATGAAGATGGGAGCTTTTCCTGAAAATGCTGGCTTTTCAACAGACGGCATGAAAAATCAAATGCATGTGGCAACAAGAGTCAGCTGGAGGCCCAGAGAAGCCTGGGTTGAATGCATGTGGCAGGGGATCCAGTCTCCAGGGTCCCCCTGGGCACACTGGTATTCTATATTCCCGAGAGGGGCCAGCAGCAGGCAGCCGGGGACAAACAGGTGAAACCGGAGTCTCGGACAAAACCCCAGGCCTTTGTGGTCTGAACCACAGCCCAGCGGTGGGGCTTCCTCTCCTGCTCGGAGCAGCGTGGTGGGTCCCCCTGGCTGGGCCGCCGGGGGCGGTTAAAGGAGAGAAGCACAGGAGGTGCCCAGCACCGGGCCTGGCCCATGCCACCGGACCTCGGGCACTTGCTGAGTCGGCAGCGCCGGGTGGCCGAGAGCCTGCAAGGGTGATCTTGGGACAGGGCCACCAAGTGCAGCACTCAGCTCCTGGGGGCGCACTGCTGGCAGCCACAGAACCGTCTGGCTCTCTCCTGCTGCCAGCCATGGGGGCCAGAGCGGGGCTGCTTGCCTGCCATCCAGCAGAGGCCCAGCCGTTGCATCACTGGGCTCGAACTGCCCCACTAAACTTTCCCGACTGGAGCTGGTGCGCAGGACAGAACAGCCTCTTGTAGGGAGCGGGCGGGAGAGGTGCCAGTGTCGCCATGGCAACGCAGCTAAGTGGCGTAGGCTGAAGTTACTCATGCTCCGCATGTCACGTCACGAGCATTTTTCAAGATTAAGCTGCTTACCAGAAGGGTTCAGAGGAGGCCTATTATATTTCATGAAAATGGAAACGACAGAGCAGGTCAAATCGCAAGCCGGGTGGTTTTAAGCTGGATCCAAGAAATACACTGGAGGGTTCTTTAGCTGGTGCCCAAACTGGGGCCCTCGCGCTTGTTAGCGACTCATAGCAAACTTCTGCAAAAAGGATTGAAAAAAACCCCGAAACAAGTCTATTGAGCCTGCATGGACCAGGCCCGTACAGTTTGGTCGGGGGGTGGCATCCTCTGACAGGGTCCCAGGAGTGCCGGGGGGGTGGGCTCCTCCCGCAGTCTGGGATCAGGCCTGCAGGCCCAGCCAGCCCCTCAGGTCCCCTGTCATCAGAGATAGCTCAGGGGCCCCGGCCGGCTGGTGCGGATCATGAGCGGGACCCCACAGCTGCGGGCACACACACCAGCCCACCAGCCTGGCCATTCGGAGGCCTCCCTCCGATTCAGAGCAGAGAGTGTGGTTAACACAGAATCCGGGAACGACAATGAAAAAACCAGGCAGCCTTCTTTCTGCAAGATGTCGTCACGGTTAAATAAAGAAGAACAAAAAGTAAGAAGTTGAACTTGGGGGCACCTAGGTGGCTCAGTGGGTTAAGCATCTGACTTCGGCTCAGGTCATGATTTCACAGTTCTTGAGTTTGAGCCCCACATCGGGATCTGCACTGTCTTGACCTTCGGATCCTCTGTTCCCCCTTCTCTCAAAAATAAACATTTAAAAAAATTTTATGAAGTTGAATTTGGAAACCAAGAACATTTGCAACTAGCCCAATTTATGGTCACATTTGGGGGAAAAAAAAAAAAGGCTCAGTCAAGGCAGAATCTGAGTTTGTCCGCTTGTCTGTCTCGCTCCCTACCTGCCCCTCAGGCCTGCTCTCCCCCAACTCCTCGAGCACCTGCTATGTGCAGTGTTAGCTGAAGGGTCCCAGAGAGGAAGTTGGGACAACACGGGGGAGGTGGGGGGTGTGAGGCCTGCCAGGAGGGCCCTGCGTGATGAGCAGAGGAAGCGCAGGCTGGGGGGTGGCAGGGTGGAAAGGCGATCGTGCAGAACACTTACACTTTCTGGAACACAAGAAAACTTCTCTGAAATCATAAAAGGCACACCATCCATCGCTGTAAAAGAAGAGAGGAAATGGCATTGCAGACACCGTGATGTTCAGGGACTTGAGATGCTGACAAAGTACAAGCTGACGGCACAGGTGAGCAGGGCCTGGGGTGATGTGGGCACAGGTACTGCCCCTGCGCCCAGGACACACGCACCGTGGTGAAGGCCGATGCCTCGCAGGTCCCTGGAGCACCACACAGAAGGGCAGACCAGAGCTGTGGGGGCAGAGAAGGGTCTAGAGGCCACCTGGGAGTCAGGCCTCCCATCTGTAAGCAGCAGAAGCCACCGAGGGGCTGGAGGCAGTAACAGAGGCGCAGGCAGGCGGGGAGGGGACAGAGCTGTGCTCTGTGAGGTGGCAGCGGGCGTTTTTGTGAGACATTCTCTCAGCTGAGAGTGACACCATACCCCAGGCTGCCGGGCCACAGAAAAGGTCTAGGTCGGAGTAAAGAGTGACTTTGGAGTCAGAAAGACTAGCTTTGAATCCTGCCTGTGGGTTTCAGGGAGCTTAAGTTACATTTAAAAGGGGGATGGTAGGGCCCGCCAGGAGGGGTGTGTGCAGTGCCAGCACAGAGTGGGGCGGGGGGGGGGCAGCCTGGCCACCATGGTTCAGCTCTGTCCCCTGGTCCTGGGCTTCTTGGGGGACCCGAGGCACTAGTCTGCTTGTCTTCACGGGACAGCAGAATGGGAAGGGGTCCCCAGAGAATGGAACACACTGGGGTCCGTGGTGCAGTTCCCTCCCCACAGCCTGAGGAGGACACGGAGGAGGCGTGGCGCGTGGGTTCCCTGGGATCTAAATGGGGTTCCCTGGCACAGGGGGCAATTTCTCTCAGTCCTGAGGAAGAAGAGTCATAGAGGCAGAAAGAAAAGCAAGAGGAAAATAGAGAAGCCTGGGACAAAGTCAGCGTGGCCTGACCAGCAAGAGGAGCCACACAGCTCAGTTTACGCTATGTTCAGAATTTATTTCAGGGAAGAAATAAATTCTCTGGTAAGTCTGAGAAAAGGAAACAGCACAGCTGGCCCTGGCTGCCAGTGGCTTTCCTTCTAAGGCCGCTCTCCAAGGCCTGCCCCCACCCCTCCCCTGAGCTCAGACAGAGACGTCCACGGTTGGGGGGGCCTCCTCCCACTGTGGGGCCCCCACATACTGCTGGGGCTGCTTGGAGGAGCTCTGGCTAAGGGCCAGGAACGGTGTGACACTTTCCCCGGAAAAGGGTGATGGGAAGAAGCCCACAGTAATCTCCCACAGTATGTCATACATTCAGACATGACAGGTGACATCGGGGCACATATGTGCACATGCTCGTGTATAGCTGGGAAAACATATGACCCTTGAAAGGCCACGTGCTTTCTAGAGAGGGACAGGACGGGGTCCCACCCAAGATCCAAGAAGAGGCCACGATCCCTACACCCAGCAACTACCACCATCTTCCCAACTCCGGCTGTGAGCCAAGGTTCACCCCTAGGGCCCTCTGACCTCTGATCCCCAGCCCCCTTCCCAGGGCCACGGAGACGGGTGGGCACTTGCCATGTCACAGACTGGGTCCTGCTGAGGGCACACGGGTAGCAAGCAGTGACTCAAGTCCTCTTGCCCTTCCATTAGGTACAAATGGAATTTCTGAGATATCTGCCTCTTCCAGACCAGGGCCTTTCAAGGTTTTGACGACCATCAACCACCAGCTCCTCCTGATCAGGCGTGGGCCAGGAACTGGGCGTGTGCGAGAATAGTTCAGTCAGACCCGCTCCTCCCCAGGCCCCCTGCTCACTGGCCATGCGTCACCCTGCTTCTGGCCATCTCAAGTCAAGGGGAAAGCCACGGTCTACTTTGCCTCTCCTTTAAATTCCCCAAGCCCACTACTGTCCCCTGCCAGGGCCACGTCACGCTGCTCTCTGTACACACGTCTGCGCACACACACCTGTTTCCATTTCTTTCCGCCTGTTAGACAGCGGGGCCCACGGCCGAGCACCCCCTGCTCGCCCCACGCACCCCACACAGAAGCACACTGATGTAGTGTCTGCGGCGAGCACACATCCCCAAGCTGAGAGGCCCCGATCATTCATTCACTAGGCTTTCAGTTCTAAAGACCGTGTTAACATGTGGGGGGGTTCCGAGAACACAGGTGAAGACTCTCCCTTGCTGATGACAGCACTTGCATCTAAAGGTCCGTGTGTTTAGAGAACATGTGTTCTGATGAGACGGGGTGACCTGCAATGGCCTGGTCACCCCCGGAAATGAGAGGCCTGGGGAGCAGCGGGAGCAGGGGCGAGGCAGGGAGGTCCCAGGCTGGCAGCCACATCAGCTCCCCAAACAGGAAGATCACCAAGGTGGGGGTCCTCACTGGCACATAAGGGCCTGGGAGCCCGTCACAGGAAATGCCCTCTTCCCTCCCCTCTCATGTTGGCCCCTGGCTGCCCTTCTGAGGGTCCCTCCCGAGGTGAGCCTTCCCAGAGGCGCTCCCCATCCTCCCTGCATCCCTGGCACAGGGCAGGACCAGAGGGGCTTGGTGGCTGGGGGCTCCGGCCCGGGGCACATACCAAAGTCCCTGGGGGTTTGGTGAGCTGCTGGCTCCCACCCACCCTGCTGGTTGGTGGGGATGAAAGTTACAAGTTTCTGGAAGAAGTCCGGGGATCACCTCTAGGAACTGGGAAGATTTAAGAAGGGAGGAGGTGTATTTGGGTTTTTAAAAAAATTTTTAGCACATTAGTAAATTCAGTAAATTTCGTTGAGGCAAAATTCACATAATATAAAATTAATCATTTTAGAAGCAACAATCAGCGGCATCTGGTCCATTCACAATGTTGAGCAGCCACCACCTGTCTCTTGTTCCCAAGCATCTCCCCCCCACCCCCCCGCAACTCCCCTCGAGTCCTCCCCCAGCACTCAGCACTTTCCCTCTGTTCCCCCCCCAGGAGTGTGTTTTTATCTCTCCTTACAACAGATGGTCATGTCTTTGAAAAGAAAGATCTAGAAAGAGAAGACTGGATTTCTGGACCATGGTGGCCTGGCCTCCTGGAATGTCCAGTTCCTGCCTTGAGGGTTAGGACGGTGGAGGGAAGGGCAGATACACGCGCACACACATGTGCACACACACAGCATTTCCCAAAGGCCCTGTCTTAGCTTCTGAGACAGACTAGAGGAAGCGGGTAGGTCTCCGAGCTGCCCGGAGGGGAGTTTCATTTGAGGCACCTCCTGTTCACCGTCAGGCCCTTCCCCCACCACGCCCTTCTCCAGGTGGAGACCTTACTCCCAGATCTGGAGAATGGGGGGTGGGGGATTTGTTGCGGCCAAGGGCCAGTCCCCCACGTGAACATCAAGGTGTTTGATGAAGGCACAGCTCCTCGTCCTCGATTAGGCTCAAAGGCAATGTCTTCACAGAGCGCATTTCTTGAGGAGGCTGAAGGCAGAAGATCAGAAGTGACATCTTTATGGGGCCGCACTAAAGGCAGCCCTTGTGGAGAGAAGAAAGGGAAGAGGCACCCTGAAACTGTGTGAGAAGAGGCAGCAGAAGCCTTCAGGGCTGTGCTGGCCTGGCTCACCCCATGGGTGGTGCCCTCCTGACGGGCTCGGCAGCAGAGGAGATGGTGGGGAGGGCCACTTACACCCAGTCTGACCACCAAAGGGAGCTGCCTGGTAAAGGGAGAGAGATGGGAACTTTGGGATAAATTTCCACTTTAGAGTTTATGATAGAAAGATGGGCACAGCTGATGGTTCCCATGTTCTAGAAAACAGACTTTAACAGGCTTGTAGGAAACAGAAAGCAGGTCGATAGGATCCTGTGGGCTGAAGGTCCTGTATGGAACTAGCGAGAACAGGATGGTCTCACCATGAGTGGAGCCCCTTAAAAGGGGAGCCAGGAAAACTTTGCTAAACAGTCTGCTAGCCAAATTTCATTTACTTAAAAAAATCTAGTATATCAAAGATTAGAGTAGACTGAAAGAATGTGGGTTTTAGCAAACTATTTGCCAAAACTTCTCACGTTACCTGTGTGGACAAGACAGATAAATATGGCCGGACAATGTTAAGGGGAGGAAAATCCATAACTAGCTGGGTTAGATGCTCATGAAGCTGATTAATAGATGGATGTTGACCTCAACTGACCTCTCTGGAGGGTGCCCATGGAGTTATCAATTAGTTCAATGAAGACATGCATAGTAGGCTTACCTAGGATGTGGCTGATGGGGAGGTCTGGGAGGACAGTCTATAAACTAGATAACAGGGATAAATCCAGTAAAGATCTCAAAAAATTGGGATCCTGGGCTGAATTTAACGATGGAATTTACTAAAGGTCAATGCTAGTAAGTCCTGTACTTTAGGTCTAAAAAAACCCAACTCTATTAGATGGGATGAAAGACGTGGAATAACAACACAAGACAGGAAAAGAGACTTGTTTGTAGCTGAACAAGTCAGTAATGTGATCTCATATTTAACTAGGCCGGAGGGGTCTCACCATTAAGTTATGGTGCGACAGTCCTGGTGCTGGGTGAGGGAGCCTCCATCTTGGTCTGCTCTGTGCTTGAGTGTGAGTTCAGTGTGGGGACCCATCTCTCAAAGGGCCCTCCCAGGTGGCCTACAAGGAGTCCCAGGATGGCAAGGGCCCTGAAGTCAGACCACACGAGCAGAGGGGAGGAAACCATCAGGCCTGATGCTCCAGGAAGGCGGCACGCTGTCCACTGTTGTTTGCCATCTAGAGCCCAGCACTGTGCCAGCACAGGGGGAAGTGCGGAAAGATGGGGCGCCTGGCCCAGAGAAGACCTGAAGGTGATCGTAATCAAATGTCTGCGCATATTTTCAGAGCTGCCACAGGCGCCAGCCAGAGGGACGGGGCATGGACGAGAGGGAGGGACAGCAGAGCTGGCTGACCAGGGTCCAGGCAGAGGCCACGTGCCAGGGGGGTGAGGGAGGGATCTTGTGTGTTGGGTAGAAAGCTGATCTGTGGGACTGCTGAATCCCCTTCTAATTCCATAACATCCATTTCTCCTCTTTATCTGGGCAGCCATTCCATATTCTAAAATATCTAGAGATTTGCCAAACATAATTCTTAAAATCAACGGCGCACATTTTTCATGTGTTCCGAAAGAGTGTTCATAAATCATCTCCATCCTGGCTTCTCATGGGGGAGCCACGTTAACTTCCTTCCTTTCTTTCTCCCCTCGCTGAAGCCAGTGTTCGGTCTTCACTTTTCTTTAGTGCTCAGAGACTGTGACACTCGTTCAGTCTATTGCTAAGTCTACTCAGAGACACGTGTGGGGCCGCTGGAGGGAGAGCTGTGAGCGAGGGGTCCCTGCTCTCACAGAGCCACTGTTCGGGGAATATCTTCATCTCCCAGGCCGCCCTCCCAGGCAGCCAGGGTCTGTGTGGGCGATCTCAGACGGACACCGCCTGGTCAGTCCATGGGCACAAGCTAGAAGCAGGGACAGCACCTGTCCTTTCCTTGCAGGCACATGGCAGTCCCTCTCCAGGCCCCTTGACTCCCAGTGACATGACAAAGCCCCCTTCCCCACCCACCGCCAAACCTTAGAGCAGCAGAACTGCTCCCAGGCCCAGCTCTACAAACGAGGCAAGAGGACAAGAACCCCACATCTGCGGGCTGCGGGCTAGGTGGTGAACCCGTAGCAACACAATCGCTTGCAAGTTATACTCAAGGAAGCCGTGGAGCGCCCGGCAGCTCAGTCGGCTGAGCATCTGACTTCGGCTCAGCTCCTGATCTTGCGGTTCGTGAGTTTGAGCCCATCGGGCTCTGTGCTGATGCCTGTTTCAGATCCCCTGTCTCCCTCTCTCTCTCTCTCAAAAATAATTAAAAAACAAAAAGGAAGCTGAGGCTGAGGGCAGTCAGGAGCCAGGAGTCAAGCACACAGTCCAGCTGACCGCGCCTGTGGCACTGCAGGGGGTGCGGCGGGAGTAGGGGGCTGGAAGGTCAACAGCCTGGGCCTCGCCTCCAACCCAACAGGTGCGGACGTGTGGCCCAGCAGGCCGCCCATCACGCTGAGCCTCAGCTACCCTGTCTGTGAGATGGGGGGAAAGACGCCGCTCTCAGGAGGCTGTGTGAGGGTGACAAGGAGCACGGTCACAAGAGAAGTGAGGCCCCTGGCCCGCAAATGGTGGCTTCCGCCCGGACCTAAGGCCACGCGCCAGGCAGGCTTCCTTTTAGTAACGGGACAGTGTTTTCTTCTTCTTCTTCTTCTTTATTTTTTAATTTTATTTTTGGTGGCAGTTTTAACAAAATGCTGATCCACGGCACGGAGCCGCGCGCCGCACATGAAAGCCAGGCTCTGCCGCGGGCTCCGTAGTGCAATTAGCATTCTCCTAAACAAACGAGCTTCAACAGAGCTGTAATTAAGCAGGCCTGTAATTAAGTATATGCCCTTTATCATAACGATCATGCTTAAAAATGGCATGATGCACGGAACTCTGTTATTAATGCTGTAATCCCAGACTGAAGTGCGAGTACATAGAAATCAGCGTGTCAGGCCTGTCACCGGAGTGTTTGTAAAATACATTAAAGAAAAAAAACCAGGAAACAATGAGCTCATTCAACTGTTCTTTTTACAATCAGGCACTACAAGTCAAGAGGATTGTGAATGCTTACAGAATCTGCAACGTTTAAACAAATAAAGCTCTAATCTGCTATGTATTAATACCACCCCCTATTTTAAAGCAGGAGAAGGGGGGGGGATTTATTTTTCCCCTAACTGACCTGAATACCTGACTTTGCTATTCTCGGGGGATGTAGTGCAATTTGCACGCTGTACTTGTTTGGACGTAGAATCAGACTCCTGCTTTGCACAGCCAGCCTTGCTAGGACTCGGTAGGAACTCTGTCTGGGGATGGGACAGGGTTAGAGTTCCTGGGCCTTCCCTGCGCACGGGGACTATCACTTTACGCAGATAATATCACTTCAATCAGAGCCGTCCCTTGATTCTCTCCTCCAAACGCACAACATCGGATTTTTGCGGGCCGTGCACAAATTCACCGCTGACCAGTTCCCAAGGGCTCCAGACCCACAGCCACCCCACTGCCTTGGGAGACCCACAGCTGCTCAGGGCTGCCCACCCCACCCCTTCCCTTGCAGACATCTCACCGAGGAAGTGCTCCAATCAACGCACGGATTAATTTCAACATGCTTGATAGTCCTACAATCATGTGGCAAAAAATGTACTATGAAAGGAAAAGACTCCATTCCCAGCATTTCAAGTATCGCCTGCTCATAGGTAAAGCCGTGTTACGTGTCCTGGAGTCACCATAGCTCGGAAGAGCTCACACAGACGATGGTGGACGATGTGGCTGATTGGCAGGGGGTCATTTTCAGAATGAAGTTAAGTGCAGCTGGAATGGTGTGAGGCCTTTAACCCTGGCCACCTGCGTGTAAGTAATCAGCAACCTGACCCTTTCTTCTCTCCTTTCCCGTGGCTTCGAGAGTGCTTCATGGTTTGTGATGGGAAAGATGGCGACACCTCAAGATCTCAAGGCCAGTCCTCAAAATTCATTTGCAGACCGAAACACCACCCCTGTTTGCTTCCTTGGTGACATCACGTTGGGGATATTCCTTGGAAGCTATCTGTAGATTCCTCCGGGACTGTCTGCTCAGTGACATTCCAAGGGAGTCCACGCAAGGCCAACCACTTCGTTCTGGATCCCCAAAGCAATTTGTTTTGCCAGTTATTCATAAGCCGGAAGAACTGACTTATCGGCCGCAGTGACCTCCCTCATGAGGGAGGAGGGGGTGTGCGCCAGAGTCAGATGTATGAGTAATGAGCCGGGCTTAGCCACGGGCTGGCCGTGGGACCTTGGGCAAGTCACTGGACTTGCACCTGTCACAGAGGGCTAACCATACCCGCTCTGCAGGGGAGAGGGGGCCGGGGAATGAGCACACAGTGGTTACCACGGATTCGCAGATACCAAGCATCCCCCTGCTTCTGCAGAGGCCCGATTCACGCCGGGTCCACCTCTGACTCAGCACAAGGGTTTAATCTCTCTGTGCCTCTCTTTCCTCAACTGTAGAAGGAAAGAATCATCCCTGATCGCTGTGAAATGAAGGAAATGAAACATAAGGCCCCAGGCCCAAAGTACCTGCTCAATAATGGTCATTATGACCATCATGGCCACAGCTGGGGAGAATGCCCTTCCAAGAGAGCAGACCGTTTTGATTTTAACCTGCTTTTACATCAAAACGTTAAGTGCAGCTACGTTAAGTTCTGTAACCCGTGGGCTGTGAGTCCCAATCCAGAGGCTTCTGGAGGTGTGGAAGCAGGGCCCCCTACTCCCGATCATGGCTCTCCCTGGCATCTGCCATCTCTGGTGTTACAGGTCAAGCTCAAGTAGGAGCAAGGCCCAAGCTGGGCCCAGGCTGCTTAAGGTCCCCCAGGAAAGAGCCCCCAAAGCAAAGTAAAGAAAACTGCCCCTGGGTACCAGGAGGTTAATTTGCCAGGGCCATCAGAAATACCACATTCAAGATAAAGGTGGCTTCACCCGACAAATGAATATTCTCTGAGGTTCTACCGAGTGGGGGCAACTAGGAAGCCTCACCCCTTCATTTCTCAGCCTCCCCGTCCCCCTCACAGAACACCTGCCAGGAAGTGTCACTTTAGTCTTGTGTCCCACTTCATCTCTCCACGTCCCTGGGAGGGAACTGAGAGCCCTCCGACCCCCCTCCCCTTCCAGAGCTGCCCCTCGGGGGCCCGGGAGGTAGGGTCTAGGCAGAAGGAGCAGAGAGAACAGGAGTCCAGAGACGCTGGGCCACACACGGCGACCACACGCTCCACGGCCACAGCAAACTCCGGGCCCGTGACCAAGAACATCCTCCTCCCTCTGCTGCAGAAATGCTTTTTAGTTTTTTGTTTATTCATCTATTTTGACAAAGAGCAAGCGGGAGGAGTAGGGCGAGAGAGAGAGAGAGAGAGAGAGAGAGAGAGAGAGAGAGAGAGAGAGAGAGAGAGAATCCCAAGCAGGCTCTGCACTGCCAGCACAGAACCTGATGAGGTGGGGGTGGGGGATCCAACCCACGAACCACGAGATCGTGACCTGAGCTGAAACCAAGAGTCCACCGACTGAGCCACCCAGGTGCCCCCAGAAACGCTTTTTAAAATTTCATGAGTATGTAGTGGCCTGGGGCAGAGATCGACTGCATTTTGCTCAAGGTAAAGATACAATCCAGCTAAGTGACACTTTTCCACGTGAGCAAAAAGCCTCCTCAGTTGTTGAGGAACGACAGGGTCAATGTCCACAGCGCAGCACAGAGACTCCTAAGTGAGCTCGAGCCTAACTTTGTAAAGGCAGAGGAAGAAGCAGACGGAGGGCCAGTGATAGTCTGCTGGCCCTGGAGCGATCACGCTCCTCTGGAACACGGGCACGGTCTGAACAAGCCGTTTGGTCTACAGTGAGTTGTGGACGGAGGCAAAGCGTGGATGTGGGACAGGTCTGGCCTCTAACGGCTGAGGGCCTGAAGGTCAGGGGCGGCCAGCTGCTGGCAGGACTCGGCCTCGTGGGAGGAACGCATGCCGCCACCTCATCTTCTCAAGACCGACTCGTCCCGACCTAAGACAGTTCCACTTACGAGTGTTCGACTTTATGATGGTGCAAAAGTGATGCGCATTCAGTGGGAGCCATACTTCGAATTTTGAATTTTGATCCTGCCCTGAGTTACCAATGTGCAGAATGATTCCCTCTTGTGATGCAGGGCGGTGGCAGGTCCCAGGCAGCCCACGAGCTGATGGCCACTCTGTCCCCATACGGCCAACCTGTCACTTTCAGTACAGTATTCAACACGTTACAAGGGATAGCCAACACTTGAGCAGCATATTATAATAGGTTTGTTAGACTATTTTTCCCAACTGTAGGCCACTGTAAGTGTTCTGAGCACGTCTAAGGTAGGCGCGGTTATGATGCTTATAGGGCAGATAGAATAAGTGCATTTCCAACCTGTGATGGGTTTATTGGGATGTAACCCCACAGGGAGATGAGGAAGATCTGTATTTTTTTAAGTTGTATTTTTTAACCCCCTCAATAAAGGAATACGTTTTTTATTTCTAAGAGAGCACGCTCGCATGTGAGCAAGTGGCAGAGGGAAGGGGCAGAGAGAGAGAGAGAGAGAGAGAGAGAGAGAGAGAGAATCTTAAGCAGGCTCCACACTCAGCATGGGGCCCCATGCGGGGCTCAATCTCACAACCCTGAGATCACGACCTGAGCCAATCACAATCTGATCACAATCAGATGCTTAATGAACTGCACGCACCACCCAGGCACCCCAAATGAATCCATTTTCTAAACACACAGTTCCAAAAGTATAGCTACGTTAAAGCACGCCTTGAGTCCAGAGCCCCGATCCCAGGCCTAGCCCTGGATGTGGTTTATGCACAGCCCATGGCGTCCTCCCAGCCTGTTTGCATATGCAGAAGAAATAAAGAATTTTGTTTTGTATGTGTCTGTGCTTTGCATAAAACAGTATCATAGCATAGCTAACTTCTGAATTTTGCTTTTTTTCAATAACTGAGTTCCCATGTTAGTAGCTACAGCTGTATCTCAGTCTTTTTAACAGTTGGACAGAAGTAAGAGTGGAGAGGCAATCACTGACCAGCTCATAAGGAGGCCTGACTGCCATTTTAAGTGGCCTGCATGTCACTGTGAGGTCCCTGGGGAGCCACTGAGGGTTTTGGAGCTGGAGAGAGGCATGGTCATGTTTACATTTTAGGAATGTCTCTTGGCTGTGGAGAGGAGCATGGATTAGAGGGTGCGAGGCTGGAGGCAGGGAGGAGGTTCTGCCAGGAAACTGGGTGCAGGGTGCCGGTGTGGCATCTAGGACTGTGACAATAAGAACGGAGAAGTGGGGACAGATCGAGGGGCGTTCAGACACAGGACCACAAGACTTGGCAATTGGCTGTGTCAGTGACAGGGGGAGGAGACGAGGGCAACCCCGAGGTTCCAGCTTGGCCATTGGGCGAACAGGGGGTCTCAGGACGGGGGAAGGAGTGTGGGGTAAGCTGGTGGGGTCCCTTTGGGCTGTGTTGGGTTTAAGAAGCTTGTGAGACAACCCAGGGGAGAAACTGGCCAACATGGTTGGGAGATCACGAGCAAGATGGGTTGGTAAGGACCATACAGGTGGATGGAAATACAGAAGTGAGGGCTGGGGAGGCTTTGGGGGGTCCAGCCTGCCGGTGACTGAGGCACAGGAGAAGACGAGATGTTCTGGGAAACACACAGTGAGAACAGGGCAGGCCCAGGACAGGGGACTGAGGAATGCTAACATCGGATGCTCGTGCTGAGGAAGAGAAATCGGTGAAGGGGGGGTTAGAATGTGCTCTGTGGTGCTGGATCAAATCCGGAGGGGTCAGCATAAGCTTGGTTTTAATAAGCAGATATAGATACATAAACACATGCAGTTACATATGTTTATACACATGCGCATTTATATGCATGGACACATACTCAAACATACACAACTGTACATGTATTTCTATCTACTGACAGCCCGGAAACCATGAGCACACCTAGTGCCCAGATTTTGGGTTCGAGTGCTCTCCTCTGGAAGAAACAGGGGCTCTTTGTGGAGAAATGGCTGATGGAAGGGAGGCAGGGAAGGGACAAGCCTGGGCCATGTTGTTGCACCAGAAAGGAAGACATCCTCAAAGAATCATGGGAAGTCAGCAGAAGGACCTGGGAGCCAGCGTGAAGGGGGTCCTGCTGGCTAATATGGACAATCTGAGTGTCAAAATAATGATACCGATGAGTAAGAACCCACCAGTGTACCCCAGCACGCATCAACTGGGGAGATGGGGAAGCTCTTCCTTACAATAAAACCCAACTCCTACTGAAGGAACGATGGAGTTAAAAAATCAGTGGATGATCTGATGAGGAGTGAGCTATTTACATGGCCCCCAGATATTTCCCACCAGTTACCTATTAGCCATGAAAGGAAAAACAGGAGTTTTATGGTAGAGAAACCCGGCGAACAGCACTGTGAGCAGGGGATCCCAGCTGGGTCACACCAACGTCACGAACCTCCTGACGGGATGCACTGAGAAGGGGACAGCGTCTGTTGGCGCAGTGACAGTGAAAAGAAAACCGGCCTTGTAGTGAGGAGGGCCTTGTAGTGAGGAGGCCCAGGTGCATGGCGTGCGTGGCGGTCACATCTCGGTGTCCTCATCTGAGAACGAATGGGCTGGGCCGGATGTCTCAGCTGGTGCTCATCTGCGACTTAAAAAAAAAAAAAAAAGCCGCCTACTGTTCCTCCCCCAGGAGGTTCTAGGTTTGCTTGGTTGGAGCTGTGGCCCCCAGGCATCAGTTTTTCAACGCTCCCAGGTGATTCTCAGGGGCAACTAGGTTAGAGCAGCCCTGGGCTGGATGGGCTAAAATCCCTCCTAGCTGGACATTCTTCCGTCTCACAGAATCATCATATTAAATATGTATTGGTGATCTGAGGCCCGGATTAAGCCCCAGGGATCCAATTTTCAAACCCACTGTAGGCAACAGCTGGTTTCTGGCTGACTTCTCTAGCCCTCGGCCAGATTCTACTCACAAAGCCTTGTAACAGGCTCTGGTCAGCTGCCTCCCCTTCCCTTTTCTGGGACCAAAGAGCAAGGAGAGAAGTTCCCAGGTGTCCGTACATCTGAAGCCACTACTGACGCACCGCGCTCTGGAGAGCGCTGCACCAGGGGCGTCTGTCCAGGGAAGAAGAGTGTGTCAGGGCACCGGCACGCAGTCCCGTTTAAACCTCCGAATGGGGGCGCCTGGGTGGCTCAGTCGGTTAAGCGTCCGACTTCGGCTCAGGTCATGATCTCACGGTTTGTGAGTTCGAGCCCGCGTTGGGCTCTGTGCTGACAGCTCGGAGCCTGGAGTCTGCTTCGGATTTGGTGTCTCCCTCTCTCTACACCCCCCCTCATGCTCTGTCTCTCAAAAATAAATAAACTTTAAAAAAAATTTAAAAAAAACCCAAAACCTCCGAATGGCCCCGAGAGGTGTCGCCACGCCCACCCTGCCAAAGCGACCTGGACCATGGGAGGAAAGGGACGCATCAGGGCCACACAGCTGGTGAGTAGCAGGGCTGACGCAGGAAGGGAGATCCTGAGAGTTCGCTGCCTTCCCGCCGGATGAAGGATGAGGTGGAGACACCTTCCTCCGAGAAATGAAAACGTTACCTACGGATGGAGGCAGAAGACTAATCCAGAAGGGGAGAAAGCAGGTGGCAGGCGTGTGGAGGTGGAAGATGTCCGAGAGCCACCACCCACGGCATCTTTTGGGCACGCTCCCAGGGGACACCCTCATAGCCAGGACAGACTCGCCCCTGCCGTTGGTTCTCGGATGTCTTAACTCCACAACCAGTAGGTAGGCTTTTAATGGTCTCAGTGCCCGAGTACTTCATCAGTAGGATAGTGGGCTCAAATATCCCCACAGGAAAAGTAGAACCCCATTATACGTTTTAAGATTTGAAAAGAGCTTGCCTACAGGTTAGAGAAAAATGGTGCAAAATGTGGCATTCTGGTACCACTGCACCAAGCTCTTATGACCTTGATGAGCAGGATCAAATGCCGCAGGGGCTGGGCACCCCCAGGGAGGGAGGGAATCTCGGACAAGAGTCAAGGCGCAGCCGCCGTGGAAGAGCGCCCTGAGCGGCCCCAGGCTTCAGCCTCCCTATGCTGCTGGGTGGTTCCAAGAGACCAGGCACAGGGGCAGACAGGGACGGGCCAAATAGGACACCTCCATGCAGAGTCTGACGACAGTCGAAACCCAACTTGTATTTACACAAGGCTGCGCTGCTTGCATGCGTTCAAACCAGGCCATAACTTAGTCTGAAGGGAAAAAAGGGCATTTTTAGGTCTTGTATTTTTCTCCCTTTACAGAAAGCTCAACTCCTCAACTTCCCAGTTCAGAACCCAAGGCCTGGTCATCGTCCCCCTCACACAGCTAGACCTCTACCATCTGGAGGAGGCTCAGATGGTCCCCGAGGCAGGGCGTGGGATGACGGGAGGCTAGAAATTAATGCCTGTGGTTGGGGACGGGGCGCAGAAGCGCACATGCCGGACCTCCACTGGGATGCGTTTCCAAACAGCACAGTTTTCGAGAAACTTCCCCGGGAAATGGCTTCTCTTTAAAGCAGTTTATCGCCTTTCCCAAACTCGGCTCCCGTGGACGGACTCTCTGGACCGTGGTGAGCTGAAGAGGAAGTTCCGAGAATTGATGCCTGCGTGGACACCCACCTTGATTCGGAAATCCTGGGGAGCGTGCTCCCTTCCATTTAACTTGGCGCGTCTATGAAATACAATGCCATAAATTACCCAGATCTCAGATTTAATATTAACCTTTAAAGGGCATGTCACAAAAACGTATTCTCTAAATATTGGTTGTTAGTTCACTCTCTAAGTCTATCACGGAAATAGGTATAAGACTGCCACCCGTCTCTGACTACACCTGTCACAGACGTCTCCTGCCACCTGACAGTAATTCCAACCGAACCCAGCAGCCCCACGAGCGAACAATTCAGCCATCTACTCTAACCACGGCCTAAGCTCAGGCTTGAGATTTAATAATAGAGCCTGCGAATAGGACTCTAATTTCTAGAGCTGATGAACTTTCAGAGGCAACACGGGTTGAAAGAGCGAGCGCGGAGATGACAAAGAATTTTAATCCAGGGTTCTTTGAACTATCCGGTGTAATAAGTACTTGTTCCTTTCCACAATGGGCATATAAAAGAGAAATCTCAACAATAATTGCTGTAATTATCTTGAAAAATATGCAGAGATTAATGGTGATTATGAAAATCTGTGTAATTGTTCTTTGAAATCATCACTGATCAAGGGAGATCTTGAGATGGCCGCTGCCGGGGAACTTTTAACGCCGAACAACATGTGGGCACTGAAATGTGACATTTTGGCTTTCTCCCTGTAAAATATTACCCTGTGTTTACGAAGTTGTGTTTCATCCTTTCCAAGACCCTGGCCTGCATTTTAACTCTTCCTATCAGTGCCCTGAAAAGGTTCCAAGACGCCCTTAATGGGATGCGTATGTCATTGTGGTTCAAAGCCCCAAGTTCAACTTGTTATTTATTCAAATAATTAATTACTCTTGTATCCATCGAACAGTTTGTCATGACACATTAATGACTTGATAGACTTCTATGAACTGGTGAACACAGAACAGCAGAGCGTTTTTATCGTCATTTAATTTTAAAACGATCCTGTGTGAAATTATCTAGTCGTGAGTGATGGGAGCATAAAGAACAGACTCAGCAAAGCCCCTTTTGGATCATTGCTTTATTAATGGTAACGTCAGGGAAATGAAAAATGCTAACATTGTCATATTCCACTGCTGGGTGGAGATGAATGGCTGGGGGACGGGGCGAGGGCTCCCAGCGCTCACTGCCAAGAGCACGGAGCCCCTCCTGGTGCCCGGCCGGCGGGGACCCCAGCCTCACACACCCACAAGCTCCTCGAAACCAACTCCATGCCGGGGCTCCCTTTCCAGTTTATGGCTCTTGATGTCTATTACTTTGTGTGTGTGGTCTTTTTTTAAAATTTTTTTCCCCACTTGAATTTTCCACTAGCGATCTAAAACACCCTCACGAAAACATTTCACTTTATTGCTTTGAACATTAAACGTTATTAATCCAATAGAAAAACGTTAAAGATATCGCTGTCACCTTTAAATGTGAAATGATATTAGGCGCAAAAAAAAAAAAAAAAAAACAAAACAAAACGCTGGGTAAGTAGAAAAGAGGTTCCCTTAGTTTTCCTTTCAAGTCTTGAGATAACCGTTTTGGGTCGATGATAAAATAATATTTCTACATGGCTTACAGCACAACATCTGCTTAAAAGACACGTCCTGTTCAGCTATTCTTTATACGTACATACATAAATATATATAGTGAAAATTGTTTCTCAATTGTTTTAATTACAAACTTGGGACTCTATGCAAAGTACTCAGCGGGAGTGTGATTCGAAGACAACAGACGCAGTCCCTGATGAGCAGGGAGCCAGCCAGTGGGCGGAATCGCGGGGGGCTCTCTGCCGGCCACTGGAGACACAACACAGGCGGCAGCGAGGCATTGTTCCCTCCATCCACCGAGAGAGAAGAAAGAGTGGATCTCTCTTCCCTTACAAGCTTCCTGCTTCTGTTTCCCTGATCCCAGTGAACAGCTCTACCACCCACCTGGATATCTAATGCCGGGGCCTGGTACAGTAGGGACCTGTCATCAGTACTTTAAATCCCAAAGAGGGTGGCAGTGGTGGCCAGTCAGTTAGTTGAACTCCTACTCTGTGCCAGGCCCTGGTCTAGGGGCTTTCTGTGTATTGGCGGGTTTTTCACGACAATCCTGTGTTATGTATTATTGTTATTTATTATTCTCACCCCCCACGCCCTCTCCAATCTTACGGAGGACACTCCGGCTAAGAGCACTGAAGCACCCTGGCCAGGACACGGCAGCAAGATCCAGAAGCAGAACCGAACCCAGGGACCTGCCTCCCTCCCACGACGCCACAGAGCTTCTCAATCCTCTACAGACCACAGTCCTGGATCTGGGGGTGCCCGCCCCTGACATCAGTTGCCTCACATCACTCTACTCTCCTACAGAAGGAGATTGGGAAGCAGGGTGGGGCAAAGCAGCAGCTTCCACAGTGGCAGAAAGTGTGAGAAAAGCCAAGTGTTTGGGGCACATAACCAGCCCAACTGTCAAGGTGGTCTGCACGGAGATGGGGTGCATTGAGATTGGATAAAAAAATCAAAGGACCCGGGAAGGTCCAAGCCAGAAGTTGAGTCTGGTGGCCTATTCTGTGGAATGCCCTCCTTTTCCAGGTGGAGACACTTGGGCCTGAGCGCTCATGGCTTCCACGGGGCCATTTCCAGCAAGGTGGTGGCAGAGCGGGAACTCAAGCCCCAGTGGCCCAAGACTCCAGGCTGCCTCCACCCAGGGCCTGCCTCATATGCAGGGAGCGCTGGTCCCTGGATAGGAGGACAGCCTCGCTTGGCGCCACCAGGAGGTGAAAACACAGCCACTGAGAGCACACTCGGCGCGGTGGAGGTGTGCCAGGGTTAGAGACCGTGTAGTCGCAGATTCACGTGGGAGACTGCTGGGGCCTCTCAGAGAGACCGGCAGGCATCCTCTGGAGCAGCTGAGATGGGCCAACGACACTGTAGATGCCACAGGCAGGAAAACAACCTAGTGGTTTCAAATAGGCACCCCCAAGTGGGAAGTCCAGGCAGATAACCCAAATGGCAGGAGACACGGCTTCTCAGGCGGGGCACCCCAACTTGTGGTGACAGCCTGGGGACAACCAGCCCTGAGCACAGGAACCCTCTCCCTGGAGAGCAATCACGTCTCTGGAGATGCGCCCCTGTGGGAGAGGCGCTGGTCCAGATGAGCGAAGGAGGTAAGGGCGGCACTGGTAAGCTTGGCCTTTGTTAGCACTTTAAAGATGGGTGTCTTCAAAGCTGGCACCCACGTTCCAGACGACGTGCCCTCTCTCCCCAAACCACAGGTCCTCAAACTTCCAAATGTGTCAGAGTGATCTGGGCTGTTCATGAAAAATGCTGACCCCCAAACCTTGAGACTCTGGCTCGGGAACTCCGGGACAATGGCGCCCCGAGAAGCCCCACTCGGTGCCGGGAGCCAGGGTGCTTCCGTGAGGGTCTCGGCTACAGTTCCCTGAAGCTTTTAGTCACAAACAAGACGCTGTTTACCCATGAGGACTAACCATGGCAGGGCCAGTACTGTGAGTACTGGGGCACCGATCACTGCAGTCACTTGGCAAATGCCAGGCACTAAGCTAGACCGTGTCACAACCCAGAGAGGTGGATGGGGGTCACCCTGTCTCACGGCTGTGTGAGGTAAGGGGGGCCAGCAGAGTCTTGTTTAGAAGGCCAGGCTCTTGACACTCCTACATATTTAAGACAAGATGTCAAGAAATACCAGGGCCAAAGCACAACCAGGCACTCCACAAAGTGACTATTTATCACTTATTATGTGACCCAACCACGAGTTTCTCTTTGTTTAGATCATCTGTGGGCTGAGCCTCTAAAACTCACATGAAAGGTCCTTGGTCTACCTTTATATCTGCGGCGAGTTTCTGGAGTCTTCAGGGTTTCTTTCTTTTTATTTTTAATGTTTTGTTTTGTTTTTGCTTTTGAGAGAGAAAGAGAGCGTGAGCAGGGGAGGGGGAAGAGAGCAAGGGAGACACAGAATCCCAAGCAGGTTCCAGGCTCTGAGCCATCAGCACAGAGCCTGACGTGGGGCCTGACCCCACGAACGATGAAATCATGACCTGAGCCGAAGTCAGACACTCAACTGACTGAGCCACCCAGGCACCCCTGGAGCCCTCAGGGTTTTGAATGGCTTTTACCTTCAACAGTAGGAAAAAAAAAAAAAAAAAAGGTAATATTCAGACAGCTTGTGATGGTCTTTTCTGGAATCCAGACAGAAGGCTTTCTTTTTTCCTCTCTCTACCTAACTCAAATTGAGCTCTTCATATTTTGAAGTTAAGGACCCTATTTCTAACTTGTACTGGATCCTTCAACCTTTCTGGGCTTTCCCTGGTAATGACTTCCAGCCACTTGAAAATCTGCCCTGAATTTTTCAAAGGGACGCCTGGGTCAGAACAAAGTACAAAAGGATGCATTTCAGCTAGCGCTGGAACCTAACAACTGAAAAAGACACATGCAAGTGATTTCTCCACCACAAGGCTTTTCAGAGCCACTGCAGCTGCCCCAGGGAGGAAGAAATGCAGGCAGGAATTGGGGGGGGGGGCACCTGGTGAAACTCAAGGCCCAACAGGAAGGCAGGAGCCTGTTCTTGAAAATACTTGAAATCCCCAGGAAAGGGGAAATATTACATGAACTTAAAAACTCAAAACCCTAGATCAGAAGAGGAAACTGAAACCCTGCAAGTCTATAAAGCTATGGGCCAGTGTGGACTGAGGGCACTGGCCCGGCATGGAGCAGCTCAGAAACGAGAGAACTCGCACTCCCCAAGTTGGAAGGCCCACAGGGTGAATACCTGCAGGGTAACTTCCCTTCTGGACGCACACCAATTATCTCCTTTATCCTAGCTTCTACCCTGTGCCCCCAAGGCTGACCCTGATCCAGTGTCACCATGACTACACCGGAGCTCAGAGAGGTTTACGGGCCTGCTCCGTGCGGCCCAGTGGACCAGTAACAGAGCTGGGTGTCGAGTATGGGCCTCCTGACTGCTGTGTAATCATTTACTGGGTCAATGGAAAAACCATTTGAGCAGAGGCCTGGAAGGGACCCCAGAAGCCAAAGTCAAAGGCTGCCTCTCAGTGAAGAGAACATTCAGGGCTGCTGGTGTGGGGGCCATGGGGGTGCAGAGGATAAGTGTCATTAATAGTCTGCTCAGTCTTTATTATGAAAGAGTTTCCAAATTGTCTTTGGCAGGCACACCTTGAAAGCACACCTTTTTTTTTTTTTTTTTTTTTTTTGGCTTGTTTTTCTTGTTTAGTTTTTGGTGGAGAGAGGGGCCAGCCTGCTGACTGGCGCTCTCAGCTTGATTCCGGCCAGGCTGTTGGACAGACACCAAACTGTGACTTCATGTTCACCTAAGGTTGAGAAAACACAAGGTGGCTTTAAATGCTCTGCCTGTAAAATCCCAAATGGTCAGGAGCTAGGCGAGCTGCACCAGCCCACCTTTTGTCCCGTCTAGAAGGAGATGTGACACTCCTGTATCTCCACGACGTCCCCTGGGGGGGCCATCTGAGGTGTGATAAAAACACAGAGAGGCCCACACAGAGGGAGCTGTGTCCTTACCCCTGCAGCAGGCTCTCCCCTGGTGCCTGAGGACACAACATTTGTGGTGCCTACTGGTGGTGGAAATCTTGAAGGTCATGACATGAAATACCCTGTCATTTTGCTAAAGTACAAAGTGCAATTCCAAGTGTGGGGCGTTCAGCCAGCAAGTCAGCCTGACAGACACCCAGCCCCTGAACTTCAGTCCAGCTGGGCTGCTCTCTGCTTTTCTCCTGCAAAAGCGGTAACTTTCTGGAGGTGACGGTTTCTTACTTTCCAAAATGGACTCCACCAAGGAGGCAAGTGCTGGTGATGGAAGGGAAGAGGGAGTGAGAAAGGAGGAAGAAAATGAAAGGGCGAGGGTAGAGTGTGGACTGCCAAGAGGGAGCCCCTCTGCACTCAAGGTATGGAAGGAAGGGAGGAAGGAAGGGAGGAAGGAAAGGAGGGAGGAAGGAAGGAAGGAAAGGAGGAAGGAAAGGAGGAAGGAAGGGAGGGAGGAAGGAATGGAGGGAGGGAGGAAGGAATGGAGGGAGGGAGGAAGGAATGGAGGGAGGGAAGGTGGGAGGGAGGGAGGGAGGAAGGGAGGGGACTCTGGATGGAGTGGCCGGTAGGGAAGCTGCTGATGAAACAACCACTAACACAGCTTTAAAGACTGGTGGTTGGCCAGCACTGGCGGTGGATGCTGAGCAGACTGGCCTCTACTGGAAGCAAAAGCCTTCTCAGATGGAGGCGAGGTGGCCCGAACAGAGCTGATTCGTTTCCTTCCTGGTTCTGAAGCTGTCTTTATATCCAGCCAGGTTCCTGTCAACGTTTTGAACATCCTGAGGTCGGGGGCGGGGTGCGGATGGTTTGCAGGGGCAAATGGGAACCTCGGCCAAGCACACTGACAGCCTGCTTAGAAAAATCTTGGGTCCCGGCCCAGTTCTTTTCTACATAAACAGAACTCACAGTTAAAATTATTATTAACAGTGATGTCATATATGGAGGAATTTATTTTAGTGACAACACTTATTTAAATAGCTTTATAAATGACGTCAGTTTTTATTTATAGAATCATTAGTTCTCAAGGTTCACCCAAATGTTTCACTTTTACGTTCCTACATCTCATGAGAGAATTATGTGCCAAAGAGCAGTTTTTAAACTTGGGCACTTGGGGGGCACCTGAGTGGCTCAGTCGGTTAAGCGTCCGACTTCGGCTCAGGTCATGATCTCATGGTTGGTGGGTTTGAGCCCCGTGTTGGGCTCTGTGCTGAATGCTTGCTCAGAGCCTGGAGCCTACTTTAGATTCTGTGTCTCCTTCTCTCTCTGACCCTGCCCGCTCATGCTCTGTCTCACTCTATCTCTCAAAAAGAAAAAAAAATTAAAAATAAATAAATAAATAAACTTGGGTACTTGGGAATATCGTGGAGGAATCATCCTATGAAAACATTTATGGTCTAATTATTGTATTAGGAAGAGACGGTCAAGATGACCTTTCAAAGTTTATTGTTCTAGAATCACCCATGACCGAAAAACCGTAACACGGTGCATTCGAGGCTCAAAAATTCCCTGCATGCCAATTATTCAGTTGGGTTTTTTGTGGGACTGAAGACATGCAGAGGTTAAAAGCCAACCATGGCCACATGGCCAGCCACTGCAGGCTCATCTTTACTCGGGACTGGGAAATTCCTTTGGGCGTGACCAGGGCCACCTTTCCGTGGCCTCCAGTTAGAGACTGGGGTTCGTGGGCACAGCTGAAGACCTGTGAACAATGCCCAATTAGGGAAGGTTTCCTCCAGTGATTGGGGGGGCAGGGATTAAAGGCCAATTTTGCCCCTCCAGGCTCTACCGAATAAGACTCGGAGGGGCTGAAGGGAAGAGGCTGGAGCAGCCTGCTGCATGGGGGTGGTGGGGCGAGCTGGTAGAATATTTAAGAGAACAAAGTGGAGGCAGCTGCAGGGCTTTAGCGGTTAAGGGGACCACGGGGCAGAGCAAACACATTTTAACAGCCAGACCCCTCCTTTCACACATGTGTAAAACCTTTGGAATTTCACTGGAAAACTTTCTTTCAAAAGTCATCTTTGAAGTTTGGAAATAAAAGCAGAGAGGCTATTTTTCAGGATAGAAAGATGGTTTCAAACCGAAGGGACCGAAGGAAAGTGCTAATGGGTGGGAAGTCATACCGACTCTGGGGGATGTGTTCAACGTGTTTGTCTCTGGAAGGTTTCCTCTGTGTTAGGGCATTTCTTCCTCAGACCGTCCCTACCGGGACCTGAGATGTTTGTTTTCTCTCCCTCGCTCTGCCCTGTCGGGGCCCGGTGAGCCTTCACCCCAGGCCTGGATGGTATCCAGGTGGATAACGTTGATGTTCCAGAAGGAAGGGGAGGCCGTGTGTGTGTGTGTGTGTGTGTGCGCACGCGTGCGCACGGGTGCGTATAGAAAGAAACCACAGGAGCCTTGTAGCAGAGTAGATGCCAAGCCTGTGTGACTAACTACCTCTTCCATGAAGCACCAGGGGACCCAGAGGGCCAGCGCTGTTGGAAACAGGGTTCCTTCCCAGTCTGTGTGGCCAGAGAAGAAACGGTCACTGATAGGTCCTACCTTAGAGTTAAAAATGAAACTCCAAACTTAAGAACACTGCATGGGCCAGGGGCGCCTGGGTGGCTCAGTTGGTTAAGCGTCCGACGTTGGCCAGGTCATGATCTCACGGTTCATGAGTTTGAGCCCCAAGTCGGGCTCTGTGCTGACAGCTCAGAGCCTGGAGGCTGCTTCTGATTCTGTGTCTCCCTCTCTCTCTACCTTTCTCTCTCTCTCTCTCTCTCAAAAAATGAATACACATTAAATAAATTAAAAGAAAAAAAGAACACTGCATGGGCAAACGGTGACTCTGCCACCCCACCTCTGAGCCCCGAGTCCCTGTCCTGCCCTCCCCCCACTCAACTGGCTTCTCGTTCTCCAGGGACGAACCAGCTCATGGGCAGGGATGCTGAGGACCAGTTGTTCGAAGAGCGCTCACAGGGAGGTGACACCAGCACAGGCAAAATAGATGCTCAATAAAAATGCTGCGTTGAAGAAAAAGGGATCTTATCATCCCGTGCATCTACAGCAGAGAAGATAAGACACACTAAAAGTGCCTTAATTATTCCTTCTTACAGTCCCCACTAACAAAGACTGACCTGAAGCTCAAAGGCAGGGAGGGACTTGTCTTAGGGGTAGAGCTATTACATGGGTCCAGGGCTTTAACATGAAACCATCTGATCCGAGAGTCACCATCCTGCGCCCCAAGACAGGCCACTTGTCCCAGAGAAAGAACCAGACGACAAGCTACAGAACTGGAAGTTGCTAAGCATTCCGTAGCTCCTTTATTTTTGGCATCAATTAGCAATTACCCTTGATCACCCCTTCCTTTCCTCCTTCCTAAGAGATTCCAATTACTCTTCCAGTGATTTCAGCCAAAACACTCACCCAAACTCGAACCACACCCTCTCACAGGCACACACGTCTGGGAGCAAAGGCAGGGCAAACAGGCTCTCACAACTCTTCCCCTTCCTCTCCTGGTTGGAACACTTTCTACCTATTAACCCAGCAGAGAGAGGCTGGACAGCTGCCCCATTATTTCCAGCAATATTCAGAACAGAACCAATGTCCAGGACCAGCAAGTCAGAGGCCCCGTGGAATCTGTTACTCTGGCTCCCCCCCAAGTCACCAAACAGACTGTGCTTTAATGGGGAGCACAATTCCCTGTTCCCCGGGCCAACTCCAAGGACCTGAAGCTGAGTCCTGGCCTCGAGGATGGAGGGAGAGCACCCTGGGACAAAGGCACGCACGGCCTGTCTTCTGTGCCTTTTACGGCCCCGAAAGAAGCAGAGTGACTGGCAGGAAGTGGGGCCTCAGGGTTTAGTAAATGGCTCGCTGAAAGGCCTACACTCAACTCTGTGCACTAAGCTGGGTCTGTGTCTTCACGATGCAAATTCTAGTTGGAGCCCGTTGTAAGTGCACATGTGTGCACAAGAGTATGGCCAAATGGTGTGGATGCATCTCGCGGGTGTGCGCACACTTGCAAGCCGGCACGCACACAAAGTAAAGACCCTCCATGGCGCCCGGTAACGTCTTCCCCTTTTTCATGTCACAGACACCTCCAAGGTCTGAGCAAGGTTTGACAAGTTGACCCCCTGCCTGCCCCGTCCACAAGGGGCTGCTGGGAAAGGAACTGCCCATAACCCATAAGGGGGATGGAGGAATGAAACAGTGTGACTTTCATAACCACCGAGCTCACGACATTCCAGGTGTCCTCAATCAAACCAACCCACACGGAATTTACACAGAGACTCTGCCAACAGCGTGGGCTCAATCACATGGGTCGCCTAATCTGCTCTTTATATTCTGCCTGGCTTTTCCTTGCTTACCTGTGCCCGCAGGCTGTGAGTTCTGGGGCATCTTTAAAGCTAAATCAGAAAGATAAATAAATGCTTTCAAAGGACATGTGTCCTGGGCACCCAGCCCAGGCCCTTGAGCGTTCTCTCTTTTCCTCCCTCCGGAAGGCCCAGATGAAGGCAGTGCCACCTCAGAGCTCCCTGCAGCCCCTCCCTCTCCTTCTGCCCCCCTCTTTCAAACTCCTGCTGCTTGTGGGGCTTCACGGGATCCACTCCCCTCCAAGTAGGCCTTCGGTCTGGTCTCCCTGGGCTGCTCCTGACTGTGGATGGGTGCTGGGTGCGGCGCTCAGGACCCCTCCCTCAACAAGCACCCCCGCCCCCTCCCCGGCCTGTCCCGACCACGCCTCTAGCCACAGGTGCACCAGAGGGCAGACCCTTCCAGTCCCCTCTCCCAGCCTCCCCAGTGCACTCCACAGCATCTCACAGGCTGTATCTCCCAGAATCTTCACTGTGTTCTTGGAGGAAGCTTTTCACGCCTCCATTTCTGTTTCTACAACTGAGGGAACGGAGGATCGAGGTTAAGAGCAGGTACAGGGCCAACCCGCCTAAGCTGAGCTAAGGTGTCTGTGCCATGGTGTCTGGAGCCTTAAGTGGGATTAAGGACTCCCCCACCTCTTCTGTCAGGCGAGAAGAGACAGTTTGGGTAAAGTACTCAGAACAGGGGCTGACACTATAAATGCTGGGTTTGCTATTATCACCGTTCACTTCCCAAATGCAGAAGAAAATGACCAATGTCTATTCTGGAAGCCGTCACTGTGCACTATAAAAATCAGTTTCCGGTAAATAATCCTCACACGGGGGAGGGAGCAGGGCGGGCCGGGAGGGTGCCCCTGATCCACAAGGCTGCCGTGACATGACAAATAAGCTGTAGGCTGACAGTGTCTCCAAGACATATTGGAGTTTACTCTGTCGTTTGGGCTTGCCATCTGTGCCACCCCGAAGGGGGCTGTTCCCTGGCTGCTGTGGGAGCAAGCTGGAGCGTCCACCAGTCCCTGGATAGATCTGCAGGCTCAGCCGGCCATCAGTTAGGCTTCCTGGTGAGAGGAAACGGAATTTGCCCGCCACCTTCCCGGGAGCTAGGCCTTCCTTTCCAGGGAGGGCCCGCGTCTACGCCCCAAGCGGCACAGGTAACCGGCTCAGCGCCTAATGAGCCTTCCTACCTCGGCTTGCTATGGCCCAGGCTCAGGCTGTTGGGCGGAGGGGAGACCAGACCTCGAAATGAACTTGACTACAGAGCCCTCAGTCAACTCTGACGCTATACATCAGGGGGCTAGGGTGCAAAGGCCGATAAGGCCAAGCACTTCCCTCGTGGAGCATCCCATCTAGAAAATAAGAAACTTGAAGCTAAGAGCAGAGCGTGAAAGGCTATGATGGAATTCTGTGGAAACCACAATGAAGGCACTGTTGTGATTTACTGTGTGGCCTTGGGAAACTCACTTACCCTCTCGGAACCTCAGTTCCTCCTTTATAAAATGGGGAAAACAGTAATCCCACATGCTTCCCAGGGTGGTTGTAGGGATTAAGCAAGTTCACATGCGAAGGTGATTTAACTCAATAAAGATGGACTATTCTCCTTGAAACCAGACACGCAGAGTACTTGCTCCTCCAAGGTAAGGCTGGTCAAGAAAGGGCAGAAGCCAGTCGCTCTCACCACGGGTAATGACACAACGGTCATCCCAGCCCGAGTACAGCCGCCCATGGGAATCGGCCTACCAGGCCAGCCCTTCCAGGCTCAGAAATACTCCTCGTTCTCCAGGCAGGAAAGGTAGGAAGTGGCTAAAGTTGCCCAAATCATAGGCTGTCCTTACTTTTGACCATGAAGAATGACTCTCTGTCTTCCTCTGGAAATGAGCCTTAGCAATGAGGGGCCGTGGGCATATTCACTGTCATCCGACACCACGCTAATGACAGGAAACCGGGGAGGCCGTGCTGTCTATCAGGCAGACAGCCCGAGAGAAAAAGGGCCTGCGGATCTCGGTGGCCCAGGACCGCCCTGCGAACTGCCTGGAGTGTGTGCGCCTGTGGCCACCAGGCCTTCTCCAGAGCCCACCCAGCACACCGAACAGCAGTCTGCCTTCCATGGTCTGAATGGCTCTCTGCTGGCACCGTGGACGTTATCAAGCAGACCTGGGCCTGCACCGGCACACAGGGCTTGCTCGGTGGCTGCTGACTGAACGTGCTGTTGCTCCTCACAGCCCCGTGTGCAGGAGGGACAAGGAGCCTGCCACAGACAGGACAGCAGCAGGAGCGAAAGCACCTGCACGTGACAGCGACTGTGCCCCACCCGGAAGGTGGGGATCTCCAAAGTCCCCACTGCCTCTTCTACACCATGCTGTCCAGTGTCCCCGGAGAATCACCAGGCGATGTGGGAAAGCCTTCAAATGGCATTTCTAATGAGCAAAACTTTGGAGTAAGGCTCTTGAAGTAATTTAAAAAAATGAATTAGATGGTATTTCATGATGAAGTCTTAAAAACAGAATGGTTTAGTAGCAGCAATCAGTTCCTTTCTGACAAGGTGACTAAGTGGGAGAGAAAGCTGGGGCGGGCCTGGGCTTGGTCCCATGTGCTGGGCTGAGTGCGGGAACCCGGGCAGCCGGGCTCCTGCCCACAGGAGTGGACTCGGGGCAGTGGACGTGCATACGGAGGGCACCTGAGAGAGATGTGCCCACGCTGGGGTACAGAGGCAGGCTGGAGCCACTCACGCAAGGAGGCAGAGGAGGACAGGAGTCACTGGGGATGGCTTCCAGGAAGGGTGCGGCTGCAGTGCCAGCTGGAGGCTGGCGGGGATGCGGATGGGGAACAGGAAGGCTCTCTGTGGCGCGCGAGGAAAACCAAGCAAAGGCCTGTGTAGACGGTACCCTCAGTAGAAGCCTCAATTGGCTGAGCAGAGGGAGGCATGACTGAGCTCACAGCCAGGCTGTGGGGCCCCTGCAAAACACCTGAGAGCCAATAGGGGACAAGGACCGCCTAGAACTTAGGGCACAAAACATAAACGGAACAGAAAAGTGGGGGATTCTTTTCTGATGAAAGGTCAAATACAAAGTCCTAAACCTTCATGGCCTGAATAACACTACATGGAAATATACAAAATAAAATGATTTAAAATGATTAAGACATAAGAAGAAATTTACAAAAGCTACCATTTTTTGGCCAAGCAGGATGGATGGAGATAAAAGATACGGTATTTCCATCCATCCTACCTGAAGAGTTGTGTATCTCAAACACTGTGCCTTACAGAAAGAGGATATATTTCAAGTGTCAACGGAACAATTATTGCAACAGGTAATATATTGGATGACAAAGACTCTTGTCAATTTGAAAAAACAGAACATTACAGAGACCACATTCTCTGACCAGTGTGCAATAAAATTAGAAACAAGTTAAAATCTCAATCACTCAAAGTATTTTCTAACACTGGAGTCAGAGAGGCAATCAAAACTAAAATTATTGTGTATTTATAAATGTGATTACTATAATTTTTTTAAATGTTTATTCATTTTTTTTTGAGAGAGAGAGAGAGCACGAGCGAGACACAGACTCTGAAGCAGATTCCAGGTTCTAAGCTGTCAGCCCAGAGCCTGACTCGGGGCTTAAACCCAAGAACGGTGAGAACATGACCTGAGCTGAAGTCGAATGCTTAACTGACTGAGCCACCCGGGTACCCCTATAAATGTAATTACTGTATATCAGACTTCCATCAAAGTGATACACAAGGATATTTCCACAGCTTTAAATACTTTTGTTAAAAGTCAAAACCAAAGCAATAGATGTTGGTGAGGATGTGGAGAAACGGGAAGCCTCCTGCACTGCTGGTGGGAAAGCAAAATGGTGCAGCCACTCTGGAAAAGAGTGTGGAGGTTCCTCAAAAAATTAAAAATAGAACTACCCTATGACCCAAAAATAGCACTACTAGGAAATTATCCAAAGGATACAGGAGTGCTGAAGCACAGGGGCACATGTACCCCAATGTTTATAGCAGCGCTTTCAACAATAGCCAAATTATGGAAAGAGCCCAAATGCCCATCAACTGATGAATGGACAAAGAAGATGTGGTTGATCTATACAATGGAATACTACTTGGCAACGAGAAAGAATGAAATCTTGCCATTTGCAACAATGTGGATGGAACTGGAGGGTATTATGCTAAGTGAAATAAGTCAGTCAGAGAAAGACAGATACCATATGTTTTCCACTTATATGTGGAATTTGAGAAACTTAACAGAAGACCCTTGGGAAAAGAAAGGGGAAAAAATAGTTTCAAACAGAGAGGGAGACAAACCATAAGAGACTTTTAAATAAAGAGAACAAAATGAGGGTTGATGGGGGGTAGGGTGATGGGCATTGAGAAGGGCACTTACTGGGATGAGCACTGGGTGTTGAATATAAGCGATGAATCATGGGAATCTACTCCAGAAGCCAAGAGCACACTGTATACACTGTATGTTAGCTAATGACAATACATTCTATTAAAAAAAAAAAGTCAAAACTAAAACAAAGTGACCATTCAACTCAAGCAGCATACAAAAAGCCGAAAGAAAGTAGAAAAAAAGGAATAAAGATAAAATTAAATAATGAAACAGAAAAGCTTAATGCCTTCATAAATAGATCAAAAACTGGTTATTTGAAAAGATAAATATAGCAAATAAATCCTTAACAAGACCAAAGGGAAGCAAAATTAGGAAAATCTATTACTGCAGGCATATTAATTTTAAAAATCAAGATAAACTCTTAGGCACAATTTTATACCATTAAACTTTAAAATTTAGGTGAAAGGGCTGGTTTTTCTTTCAAAGAAATTATAAATGACAAAACTGACTCAAGAAAAAGCAGAAAGCCTGAAAAAAAATCACTGTGAAAGAAACTAAAATTGTTGTCCCTCCCAAAGTCCTTGCTGGCTCCCCAGGTCCATTCAGCTTTTACAGGGAAATTTTTTTCACTTTCCTTTTCTCCCCTCCAGAAGGAACAGAAATTACAATATTTAAAAAATATTCTCATATTTAAAAGAAAAAATACTAATTCTTGGATCACTCAAAAATAATATCTTAATAAGCATTAAGCCCAATCTCATATAAATACCAAAATCGTAATTTAAATAATAGCAGCTCAAATGTAGTATTATGAATAATAATGTAAAGAAGGATTTATTGTAGAAATATAGAAATTTTCTAAATGCTAAATCATCAAAATGATTTGTACCAGTAAGTCAAATGAGAAAAAATACAATATTGTATGGAGAGATTTTGAAGTTATTTTTATTTGAAATAGAAATTAGTGCCTATTCTGAATAAAAAAAGAAAAACTCCCAGGAAAATGGGATATAGAAGCATGGTTCCTTTAACATGAGCAAACTCTCTCTCCTAAATTAACACCCTACCTCAGACTTGAAATGTTAGAAACATCCATCCCCACTGCAGTCAGGAACCAGGTAAGAATGCAAACAATTGCCACTATCATTTGCTGCTTTGGACGTTCTGGCCAACAATATAAAGCAAGAAAAAGAAATGAAGTGTAAATGTTTATCAAAGAAACAAACTTGTATTTGTTTGTGATGTTGTCTACTGAGAAAACCCAAGTAAATCAATTGGAAGCTACTGGAAATAATATGCATGTAAGAGAGGTAGCCAGTTATTAAGTGAAAACTCAATAACCAACAGTATTTTAAACATATAAATAAGCAGCCCCTGGTTAAAACAAAGTGGGCAAAGCAACCACAACAAAAACTTGAAATCTAGGCATTAAACAGAAAGTATATTCTGATATTCTACTTAATGACATTCGAATAAATGGAGAGTCATATTACATTTCTAGAAGGAAAGATCAAGTATTTTAAAAGATGACTATTCTCCAGAAATTAATTTACAGCCTTAATATTTTCCCCAAACAAAATCCTGAAAATATTTTCAAGTTATTCTGAATTTCACCTGGGTAAAAATTAGAGCTAGGATTACCAGGAACATTTTGAAACAACTATAGAGGATAATAAGACAGAATACCAAAACACATACATTTCTAAGAGTTAAAAGTATGGTCCTTTCATCAGAATATGCATTCAGTCAACAAAATCTAACAGGATACAAGCCACAAAATTATCACAGTATTTAATAGGTTTACATAAAATTATTTTCAAATGACTTGGTTAAAAAAAAGATTATTTTATAAGTGGTGCTAAGACAATGATGATTTGGAAAAACATAGATCCTTCCCTCATGCTAAGATATATATACATATATAATACATGTATAATATATAATTATATAATATATAATAAATTATATATTATAGAATAAATTATAATTCTAATATAAAGTATTATAATTATAATGAATTATATATTATAACAAATATAATGCATATAATTATATAATATATAATATATTTCTATAATTATGTAATGTATAATTACATATAATTATAATAATTATATATAATTAATAAGCATAATTATATATAATTATATATTATTAGAGCAAGCACGTGCATGTGAGCAGAGAAGTGACAAAAGAATAGAGAGAGAATCTTACGCAGGCTCCACGCTCAGCCTGATGGGGGGCTGGATCCCATGACCCTGGCATCATCATGACCTGAGCTGGAATTAGGAGTCAGACACTGAGCCACCCAGATGCCCCCCTTCATGTTATATATACATCAAAACAAATCACAGATGGATTTTAGATTTAAAAAAAAGTAACAATATACCATCAGACAGAGAAGTCCTTTCCAAAATATGATGGCAAAGGTACAAAACATAAAGGGGGAAAAAAAACAAAATGAAAGGAGAAACCACAAACTGGAAAAAAGTAGTAGTAACATGAGAGCCAAAAAAAGCACTTGTTCCATAAGGAGCGGCTACAGCTCCATAAACAAAGGCCGGACGTCAAGAGAGAAGAAACAAGGGCATGAACAGGAAAGGACTGGGAAAGAACAGCGCCATTCAGCAGAGGGAAAGGGGCTCTTTACCAGGACTCCTGGAAATGTCAACTCGCAGTGAGAGGCCATGTTCTCTTTCAAACTGATTAAGGAGCTTGGAAACTAAGGCCTACCTCTTTCACACATGTGTAAGTATAAATGGATTAAACCATTTTGGTGGGCAATTTGTCATTATATGTTGAAATGCCTAAAAATGTACACTTACCCTAAGGAAAACAGATTTATCTAAAGGAAAGCTCACCCAAGTATTTTAGAAGTGAAGACAATGTAAATATCCAGCCTTAGAGGCCCGGTTAGATAAAGCGCACTGGGCAGCCCTGAGGAAGATTACACAACCATTAAATCTGCCCCGAGGCTGACGACTGAAAGGCAAGGAGGAAGCCTGTGACCAGGTTTCGAAACAGACCAGATGCTCTCAGGAACAAAAAGGAGCAAGCTACCGATATATGCAGCATGGATGAATCTCAAAAACATGAGCAATACATAAAGCTACATCCTGTATGACTCCATTTATGATACGTGAGACAGGGGTGATTGCCGCGGACTGGGGGTGGGGCAGGAAATGACCTGCAACAGGGACCAGAGAACTTTTTGATGTGAAGGAAAAATTCTGTATCTTGTCTCTGGTGGTGGGTACATGACATTTAGCATGTCATCGGACGTTTGTCAAAACTCACTGAATTATATGCATTAAAGGGGTGAATTTCATTGTATGTAAATTATACCTCAATAAATCTGGCAAAAAACCAGAATGGACAGTTACATAGAAATATGCTTTTACATAAAGATATATACGGTATGGAAAAAAAGGTTAAAGGATATATCCTAAAATACTGTCTGAACTTACAACTCAGAAAAGTTTGTGTCTGTTTTTGATTAAAAAATATATACATGGATACATATATTTATTTATTTCAATGAACTGTGAACTGTTCTGTCTAGCAACAAACTTCTTAAGGTTCTTAGAGGAACTGCTGAGTCCCACAAGCCCTGCGGCAGACTTTTCCGGAACACCTCTGTTCTAGCTCCTGCAAAGTGCCTGGCTCTCACCAGGTGCTCAGAAGGGGGGCTGGGAGGGCAGAGCAGTAAGAAGGACCGCCACCTAGTCCAACAGCTTCCTTCTGCAGCTGGGAAAACTAAATCCCAGAGAAAAGAAGTGACCGTCTCAAGTTTAGGAGAGGTCAAAATGAGCCTTAAGTCCCAGAGGACAACGCTATTTCCACCACGCTGGAAGACCTGGGAAAATCCTGTCCTAATACCTAACTACGCCCCGAGAATCAAGCTCCTGATTGTTGAAACGAGCTACAGAAATCACAGGCCCATGTTTCCCAAACTTTAGCAAACAATGTCTCATGTCTCCGCTTCACTTATTTTTTTCCAGTATAATAACTGACTTTATATTTTTCATTACATCTGAAAACTCACTTTAAAGTTTTTTAAATTAACATTTTAATTTTATTTTGTATTATTTTTAATTTATTTTTTTCTGAAACTTTTTTTTTGGTTTTTGGTTGAAACTCACTTTTTAAAAATTGAAGTATAAATGACATCCAATATCTTATGAGTCTCAGGTGTATATCACAGTGATTTGATATTTTTATACATTATGAAATGATCCCAGTATGTCTAGTTACCATCTGTCACCAAAGTTTTTACAGTATTATTGACTATATTCCCTCTGTTGTATATTACATCCCCATGACTTATTTTTTTATTTATTTTTAAATTTATTTATTTTGACAGAAAGTACAAGTGGGGGAGAGGCAGAGACAGAGAGAGAGAGAGAATCCTAAGCAGGCTCTGCACTGGCAGCACGGAGCCCGTCATGGGGCTCGAACCCATGAACTGTGAGATCATGACCTGAGCCAAAGTCACTTATTAACCTACTGAGCCACGCAGGCACCGCCCCCCACCTGTCACTTATTTTATAACTGCAAGTTTGTACGTCTTTATCCCTTTTATCTACTTCCCCTAGTGCCTCTCTGCTCCCCCCCCCCACCCTGCCCCCGCCAGTCCCCTCTGATAACCAACAGTTTGTCTTCCATATTTATGAGTCCTTTTCTGTTTGGTTTGTTCTTTTTTCTTTTTTCCCCACATATAAGTGAAATCATATGACATCTGTCTTTCTCTGACTTATTTCACGTAACATAATATCCTCAAGGTCCATCCACATTGTTGCAAATGGCTAGATTTCATTCTTTTTTATGGCTGAGTAATAGTCCATTGCATGTATATACCACATGATCTTTATCCATTCATCCACTGATGGACATTTGGCCCACTTCCACATCTTGGTTCTTGTAAATAACGCTGCAATAAACTTAGGGGTGCATAGATCTCTTCAGGTTGGGGTTTTCGTTTCCTTCAGATAAATACTCAGAAGTAGAACTGCAGAATCCTATTTTTAATTTTTTGAGGGACTTCCAGATTTTCCATAGTGGCTGCCCCAATTTACATTCCCCCTAACAGTGCATAATGGTTCCCTTTTCTCCACACCCTTGCCAACACTTGTTATTTTTTTGTCTTTTTGATAACAGCCAATTTGACAGGTGTGAGGTGATACCACGTTGTGGTTTTGATTCAATTTCCCTAAAGATGACTTGAACATCCTTTCATGTACCTGTTGGCCATCTGGATGTCTTCTATGAAAAATGTCTATCATGTCCTCTGCCCGTTTTTTTTAAACTGGGTTGTAGTTTTGATATTAAGTTGTATACCTTCTTCATATATTTTGGAGGTTAATCCCCATCAGATGTATGGTTTGCAAATATCTTCTCCCATTCAGTGGGTTGCCTTTTCATTTTGTTGATGGCTTTCTTTCTGTATAGAAGCTTTTTAGTTTTTTTGGTGTTTAAGTTTTTGTTGCCCTTGCCTGAGGAGAGTGGCCCCAGAAAGTATTGCTAAAACCGATGTCAAAGGGCTTACTGCCTATGTTTTCTTCTAGGAATTCTAGGAGTTCAGGTCTTAAATTTAACAGTTTTAATCCATTTTAAATGTATTTTTGTGTATGATGTAAGATGGTGGTCCAGTTTCACTCCTTTACATATAGCTGTCTTGTTTCCCCAACACCACTTATTAAAGACACTGTCTTTTCCCCATTGTGTATTCTTGCCTTCTCTGTCATAGATTAACTGACCTTAGGTGTGTGGGTTTACTTCTGGGCTCCGTATTTTATTCCACTGATCTGTGTGTCTGTTTTCATGCCAGTACGATACTGCCTTGATTACTAGAGCTTTGTAGCAGTCTGAAATCAGAGCAGGATATCTTCTTCAGCTTTACTCTTCTTTCTCAATATTGCTTGGGCTTTTAGGAGTCTTTTGCGACTGTATGAACATTTTTATAATTCTTTGTTCTAATTCTATGAAAAATACCATTGGGATTTTGATGGAGATTGCATTGAATCTATAGATTGCTTTGCACAGAATGGACATTTAAACAATATTAATTCTTCCAATCCATGATCATGAAATATCTTTCCATTAATTTGTGTCTTCTTCAATCTCTTTCATCAGTGTCTTATAGTTTTCAGTGTACAGGTCTTTCACCTTGGTTAAATTTATTCCTAGGTATTTTACTCTTTTTGATGCAATTGTAAATGGGATTTTCTTGATTTCTCTTATAGCTCGTTATTAGTGTGAATAAACATAATCAAGTTCTAGATGTTAATTTTGTATCCTGTGACTTCACTGAATTCATTTACTAACTCTAACTTTGTGTGTGGAGTCTTTAGGGTTTTCTGTATATAATATCATGTCATCTGCAAATAGTGACGATTTTACGTCCTCCTTTCCAATTTGAATTCCTTTTATTTCTTTCTACTGCTCAATTGT
>CM053568.1:8632778-8666735 GCA_028646485.1 Cryptoprocta ferox
TGTAAGGCAGCATACAGATGGGTCTTCTTTTTTATCTTTTCAGTCACCCTATGTTTAGGGTGTAAATGTAAATGGACTAAATGCTCCAAAGTAATTACTGACAAGTATGTACTTATTGACATCTTGTTGTTTTCTTGTTTTCGTTGAAACTTATTTCTTGAAACTCAAAACCACCATTCCTGTGTAAGTGCTCACACTTTTCTGTGAGAGTCTGACCATCCCCACCCAGCTCCATGGGAAGGTCAGGGCCTCCTGGGGAAGAGGACCCACCCCTGCACACTGATGCTGGCTTGACTAGATGCCTTGCCATGCCTGACCAGAAGCTTCTAGAGCCATTGGGTATTACTTCTGGGGCTCCTGCTCTTCCCCTCTACTCTAACAACAGCATGTTGCAGATTGGGGCTGCCTTCAGCCTGGGTCCCAGAGCGAGAAGACCTATGGAGCAGGACCCCAGCAACCCACAGTCTCCAGCTTGGAACCTGAGTGACATACAAAATGGCGGTATCGTACTCCAGTGCGATTTGGCGGCCTGTTCCTGCCGCGTAACCCAAAGACTCATTAATATATCTGCTTTAATCTTACTCTAAATGATGATCTCCACTGATATGCTACTATGGGTGAAATAAAAAGTTAAAGAGGCCATCCGCATCTCAGACTCCCTCGTGGGCACACACCCCATCTTTCGGGAAACACGGCTACAGCCTGAAGGATGGGTACCAGAGTACATGTAGCTAAAGCACATCTCTGACTCTGGGGCCATACAGATGAAATTTAGAAAGCTCGAAATTTCCCCCCAAGAACTGTGAGCTGCACCACCAATCTCATGACTTGCTGTGCTCATGGGTGTATATAACTGCTTTAAAAGTACACATCAATTGTAAGACAGACTCAATATTCAGAAACGTTAACATATGTGGGGAGAGTACATCTAAGATTCAAGCCATGCTGGGAAGCCTGAGGGAATCGAAGCCAAGGGGAGGACCATGTGGCCAGCTCTTTCCTAAGCAGTTAGCTTCGTTATTTAACCCTCCACTACTGATTCTTCTTAAACTCTGACCTTCCAAATACGAAAGGTCCACACCTGCTCTACCACTTAGTAATTTAGATACTTGGCATAATGGATACCATTCGGCTCTCTAGAACTTTCATTCAGCTCTATCACACTCCAATCATTAATGGTCCACTTGCTTGGTTCAGGTAAATTACATTTGCATATGCAAATTATGCCTAAATACTCTGTACTATTAATGTTATCTCTAATTACATAATAATAGTTACCAATTTCCACACGGATCAAACTTACAGTTTTGTAGCTATTAGGGAAATTGTGCTTTGTAATTAAGATAATCCTCATTTCCAGATGCTAATTAACTATATAATAATTAGTCTCATTCACTAATGCAAATTAAGGATTTTCATCTTTATTGATAAAGGAATTGCTTCTTATCGGTTAAGGAAAGATAGCCCCAGAAATCTTGCAGAGAAATACTTTTCCCCCTCTAAAGGTTAAAAGGTAAATCCATTTTTATCAGTCTCATTTGAGAATGCAAATTAGGTCTGATTAATCAAGTCAGAGATAAATGTGCTAGTCTTATTTCAGGACAGAATGTATAGCTTCCTGAGTTCATCTCTCTTCCCCTTATAAATACTCAGATAAACAGAGCCCACGAAGCAGAAGTCCTCGGAACGGGAGCAATCCCTCTACGGGCGGAGGCAAGCGCAGTGATAGGAGTGTCTTTTACAGGGTACCTCTTGTTTCCCCTTCGAGTGTCGTGGAAGCATCTAGAAATGGCTGTGTCTTCATGGTTCGGCCACAGGGGAAATGGGCGAGCAGAGAATTTTGTGAGTAAATTGAGGAAAAAGGGAGAGCCACATTTGCTTGGATTATTAAGTTTTCTGTGCTCCAAACAGAATACAAACTGGCACCTCCCATCGTGACTAATGAGGGCTGCCTTGGTGAGAACAGAAGGGCTGACAGCCAGCGAGGCCTAGTTGGCAGGCCCCAGCCCGGGCCTCCCCGCATTCATCATCCGCTAAACCAATCCACCAATTCCGCACCACCATTTGTCATTAATTATGCTAATCAGCACACCATTACTCTCTGATGACACTGTAGCTGTTATTAGCTAGTTATGGCTTTTCAAAAGCACAACTTATTGTGCATGCACGGCCTGTGCGTGCATTAGCCTACAGGGAAGAAATGTCCAATTATGAAAAGAAGAAATTTGCTATTATCTTTTTATAACAAACCAATTTAGTAATTAGAAAAGTCTCTGAACTCATAGGTTCTTTTTTTCCCCCTCTCCCTTAAAATAACAGAAAAAAAAATTGTGCTTTTCAGTATTTCTCTGAAAGAAAAGGAAATACCGACAGATTTTTTTGCGACACATTTGAAAGTAGGGCCTGGGGACTGGTCACGCATGAGCATGGGGCGCACAGAGACTGGTGCTGGGGCTGGGTTTTTCCTTTCCAATTTTGAATTAGCAGGACCGCTTTATTACGTGTATTTCAGTCACTACGAATGCCTGAAAGATGCGAGCACACCCCTGTGACCTTTTACAGTTCACTATGGCAGATCGAAGCTGTTCACATAACGACGCCAGACTGCGCACACCTTACCTGGCAGATGCTTACACGGGAAGCACGGCAAAGGCCTCCTTTAACCCTCCCGTGCCTCAGCGACACCGCTAAGAGCGTCAATGCCTCTCCAATGACCTTGGAGATGTACAATTTGGCCAAATTAGCACATGTCTTGTGCACGGTTTCTGGGGAAAAGGACTGCATTCGGACGTGCAGAAAAACGGGAGTCCTCTGGGGTCAACAGCCAGAACAAAGCAGGAAGAGCAGACCCTTTTCCAGAACTCGGGGCTCATCAGAGGGGCTTAGGGGCTTGTGCTGACCCTGGAATGTTAGCAGGGCTGACCTGCGGGCAACTGTCCAAACCAGGCACTAATTCCAAGTTGTTGTGTTCAGGCTGGAGTCTTTACCACTGGTTTTAGAAGCTTAGTCTGTATTAAGAACTCATTAATATCATCAGAGTAAATGGGCCTATTAAAACATCTTTAAGCAATATCTGAACATAAATCTCCCTAAACTATATTTAATGACTGTACTTAAGATACATTATATGCAAGTCTTAATGAGACATTAGATAGCATTTTGAAGATTAAAATTAGAGAATCCATATAAAGTCTGTCCACTTAATGTAGCCTTAAGCTATACTGATGAAAGCATTACTACCAAATTATTACTGCATTAGAACAAATATTTTTAATCATGTCTGATTTATGCATTCTCTTTTTCATATAATTTTCATTCTCACAAAAATGTATTTTGAGTTTACCAAAGAGGGTATGTGAAAGGCTTCAAGTTTCGGAAGTACTTTAGGAGGCTGAGTGAATACATAATTTCACCAGTACTGCCTTTCTGAAGGGCTCTGGGCTCTGGACCACACTTACGTTTGGTTTAACTAGTCATTCTGGAACTATAGGTAGCCAAATATATACAATATATTCCTTCAAGACTGGACTAGATACAAAATAGGCTTTAATCAAAGGTGTCCTGAAGACCAGGATAGAGTAGGTGGACACAGTACAATCTATAGGACCCTGGTGGTGGTAACAACTGGGCATCCAACTGAATCTTTTTCTGAACTGGTAGGGGCAGATCTCACACTCCCAGAGAGCGACCGCCGTCCTGCACCCCACGCCTCAGTGCCAACAGACCCAGACGGACAGCTACCCTCTGAATTCAGAGGTTCACAACCTTATGTTTGTCTGTTTCATGGAGGTATCAGTGAGGTCCTGCTTCCACTCCAGGCACCCCTCTGTGAAGAGCAATCAGTGTTGCTGTAGAAAAATGTTAAAAGTTTAACACCCCGGGAGGGGGGAGGTGGGCTAAGGGAATAGAACTCTTTAAACAGATCCAAATCCATCTCAAGTCAAGTTCAAGCAAGGAAGAGTTCTCAAGGCCTGTGGACGACAGATGTGCGTGATGGGCAGGACTGTACTACCTGAAGCGAGTAGCCGGGCCAGCGACAAAATGTTCTGGGTCAGTGTGTTGCATATGGGATGCGATTCTAAAACAGAAATCTATATCCCAAGTCTATAAGAGTCCCGACAAGACTTAACATGCAGAGGTCTGTTTTGAAAACAAGTTGAACTTCAGATTATATACATAGAAGTATTGTCCTTTATCTGCTATCTATAAAATACCGCACACCCAGGCAGGATTTTTGGTGCAACAGGAAAATCTATCTCCTCTCACCCACCTGGGAACTGCATCCACCCCCGCATTGAGGTAACAGCCCCACAATCCCATTTTGGGGTGAATCTGCTCACTCCTTTATATCCCACCACCAGCTGAACTGTACAGAGAATGTCATCTGAGAGCCTGGACACGGATAAGGCTCGATCAATGTCACCTGGTAGCACACATGTGACCTGGGCTCCGATCTGACACCGGCACAAGACGCTTTGCGAAAATCAACACTTTGGGAAATGTTAAGAGAGACGAATTATCATTGAGGCTTTTTGGACTTTTTTTTTTTTTTTTTGATACTTTACACCAAAGTGTAACCACCTTTTATAAATGCTATTCAATTATGAAAGGCTTCTGGGATTATGTAAATCAAGACAAGTCAACTGATGACACCTCTCTTAATAGAATGAGATTATCTGGCCTTTCCCCCCACCCCTTCAAAGAAAAAGCAAGTAGCACAATTTAAACAGTCTGCTCATTAAAGAGGACCCCTCCTTTCAGCATGGAAAGTCTGTAGCCTATGGCCATTTGCTTCTCGCAGATATCCTCCCCCCAAAAGGAACTACTTCATAGTACAATTTTGCATTTTTAACTGTATGAATTAGGCATTCTTCATAAATAACAGCTATGTTCTATACACAGGAGCTCCTTTTTATTAGGGACACAGTAATGAACAATGAGCAATGTGTTCTATTATTCTTTGTCAAATCACAAAATGCTACATTAGAATAACTGTGCTGGTCAATGTAATATAGTAGATTAAATTCAACTTCTGTGGAAAAACCACTGTAAAACAGCATGATAAGAAGGCTATAAAAAATTTAATTTTACTCCAAACTCCATCACAAAAAAAATGGTGTGAAAAGTAATTTTGCATAATCAGTACACGCCATCTGGAACAATTAACCGATTTCTATAGAACTATGAGGATCAGTCATATCTGCTTATTAAAGATCAGAAATTATACAAGTAATAAATCCTTGAAAAAACTAAGCGTACTCCCGCCTGTCAACGCTATTTTAACTTCAAATACTGAAGAACGCCTGATAAGGCTGAAAAGAAGAGATTAATATATGCAAATTACATCCAGCATTTAAAATCCCCACAACTGTCTCCGGTTTTCTGTCCCTTATTGCTGCCTTTATGTTTTATTCATACACCAACTCACCTGTCACTTCATAAGCTATAATATTATGGGGGTATTATTAAACAGCATAAAGCCGTGCTTTAATTGGAAAGCTTCATTGCATTTTCCAATTATTTGGAGTAAATTAAAAGCAGATGCACATAGTTTAATAAGGAGTCTAATATCAGTTCCGGGAAATCAAAATTCATTGTCATTACTATGCCGTGATAGTTTTGCAAACTGTACTCAATTTCAGAGGTTTTCAAAAGAAAATCTGTCTATGCAATCTGTTAATTGTCATTCGGTTAATAACTGTTTAAATATCCAGACTACACAGCAGCTTCCTATTAAAAAAAATTAAACTATGGGGTTGATGCGAGCAAACAAATGCGGCGGGTGCCACTCCTGGGCTGGACTTTTCCAGACTTGCCTGTTCACCTTAAAACAATGGAGGCTGGGAGAAACCCACCCACGCGGCGGCTTCGCCCGCCCGGAGGGGAGGACAAAGAACAGCGGGTCTGCACTTCCCGGAGCACCGGAGGCTGCGGCACTACCAGACAGCTCTCGCTGGAAAAGGGCAGAAGCCGTGTTATAAATTGTGTTTTTCAGAGGTCTGCGCTGCTCAGCAAAAAATTAGCTTCCAAAGTTTTAATTGGTCCACCTAAAATAAATCCTTTTAATGAGTGAATTAACTGATGCAGGACACAAACGTGGAAAAATCAAAGAAAGCAAATGTCATGAGCAATTTGTTTTGAGAAAATTGACCCCCGAAGGGCCATTCCCTTACTGGTTCGTGACCCAGGAGCGGAGTGGTCCCCAGGCTCCGCAGGGGGCCGGCCACGGTGCCTACAAGTGGATTGCACTGCAAGACAAAGGACGGCAGTGTAAGCCATTATGGATTTAAGGGAACTAACTCTTAAAGGTTACTCTTCATGAGGAATCTCGCTCACAGATGTAGTTATAGCACAGCTTTGCAGCTACAAGTTGCATACATACAAATATATGTAGCTAAAGCATTTACACATGAAAAGACATAGGTATACTCACACGAGGAACGTTAACCTTTTCATTTTCATACTAAGTGACAGACTTTTTCAAATCTTAGGTGTGTAAATTAGAATAGGACAAGCAGTAATTGACTTTTAAACTCCACCCCCTGTGAGGGCTACAATTAATCTGTTTTCCGTACAAGGGCGGCAGCTCTGGCAAGTTCATAACTTGTAGGCTCTTTTCCCCAATCCAATTAAAACCCCAGAGTCTTTCTAAAAGGCAACAGCACAGAACTGACTCTTCCTCTCCCGTTTCAAAGGGCGTCGTGGCTAACACCCCAAGCATCCCAGAGAGGACACCAAATGCTTGAACAGGAGAGGCTTCTGGCACAGCAATGAGAAACTATGCTCAAAGATGAAGATAGAAGCAATTCTTGTGCAGTGATCCAAAAAATAGCATCTCTTTTTTTTTTCAAAATTACCTGTTTTAATAAAGTAGACACACTGTGCCAACTGAACCATTTAATTATCTGCAAAAATGATGAATCAAAACAATAGTTTGCAAAAATAAATGACTAACCTCTGATTAAAATGTCTGTCCTCATTAAATCCAAATAAAAGGTACAATATCTTTTTAAAAAAATGTAGCCTGAAGAAAGGAACAGTTCCCCACCATCGATAGATAGGCCTGGTGTCCTACCATAAGATGGGGACATCAAGGAAAGTTGTTTGATTGTCTCTCAAACACAGGGGAAGGGTGCCTTGGATGCCTGGGGTGGCTGTGTCGCCAGGCTACAGTGATTTAGAGCCTGGGGGCTCCTGGCCTGGCAGTGAGCTTTAGAGCAGGGGACTTTGAGATGAACAGGGTGGGTGGTAGGACTCTTATGTTCCCTTAAACTAGGCCTGGCTCACAGCTATGTAAGGATTCTGGGGCCCTTTTCTCCTGGGATAGAAGGGGCAGGAAAGAAAGCCACAAACCAAACGGCAAAGACGAAGTCAAACCATTTCAAGGGCTGAACACAGATACGATCCTTTCTCAATCAGAGCTAACTGGATGAGAACGGATAGGGAAAATCAGAGGCTGATTTCAATGTTGAGAAGTTTTCTTTAAAGCTGTTTACCCAGTAGCAAACTAACATCTCAAGCAATGTCTGATTTCGAGACTAGGATGGAGGGTTTGCTTTATGTTACCCCGAAAAGTCCCCTGTATTTGGCAGGGTCCCTGAAGCTGTGAGTTCCCTTCTGGTTCTTCCTTAGTGAGATGCTGTTCCTTCCCACAACCGCATTTTTCGCGGGGAGGGGATGTCAAACTGCAGGGTAAGACCAGTGTTTCCAGAATAATGAGTAGCACCTCGCTGGAATAACAGTTTGTGACAGTCATACCTGCTACAATTTCTAGGTACAATTCAGTACTAGGTGCTTCACATACATTATCTCTGATCCTCAAAATTACAGAAAATGAACTGAAATGTCACATAAACTGTCCAAAGTCACGCAGCTGGAAAGGGTGAATCTCGAGAACGGCTCCAACAAGTATCATTGAGTGCCTCCTGGCCCCTGGGCCCTGGGCTGGGCGTTAGGCCTATCCTAGCGAATGAGGGTCATCATTGTGTCAGTATCCCAGAAGGGACCCTGAACTCCAGCAGAAAACTCAGCACTGAACGAGATGTTATGCCCAAAGATGGAACAACTCTCTTAGAACTGGGAAACCAATCAGATGGCCAAAGTTTTACAAGAAGCATAAATAGCCAAGAGGCTTCTGACCAAAAAAGCTGCCCATTTGGGTCTACAAAAGGCACAACTACCTTTGGCAGAATCAGGGTGAATGAGGATTCAGTAATTCATGAGCCAAAGGACCTTTCGACAGGAGTGACACGGGCGTTTTGTTAGTCCGGGGCACACTTAAGGTAAACACGCGGGACAATGGAACATCAAGATGGGTGCGTTTACTGCTTCTAGGTAGCAAGCGATTAAGTACCTCTAAGTGTGTCACCAGAAGCGATGCTTAAGGCCGACAAGGCAAGCATTACTCTCTCATTCAAAATTATGGATGTTGTCTGGCCAGTGGATCATGAGATCGTTCACGCTATAAAACAAGTCAGGCGTGAGAACCTCTCTCTGACAAAGGATCTCAGCCTTGAATTAGAGTTCTGCATCACTCATTGTCTTAGAGACAACTGAAAGACAAATCTGGGAAATAAGGAGCCTCCTTCTCTGGGATATGTGACAATTATATTCCATCCAAATGTAGAGTGGAGCATGGAGACTTTTTTTTTTTTTTTTTTTTTGAAAATAAACAGGTCAAGGCCATCACTGGCCATTAATAAAAAGAGGGGGAAAATGCAGTGGACATTCAGGACACAAAACCCTGAATGCACCACAATGAATGGATTCAGGTGTTCTGTCCATAGGAAAGGTGGCTTCGTTGTTCTAAAAGAGATCAGAATTTCTCTTGTCCTAATGTGAGCAAATGAACGCATTTGTTCTGCCACACAAGTGAGGATGTTCATAGTGTGATGAAGGATAACTTCTGATCTCACCCCCGGATACTCCGTGGCTGTCCAACTTCTCCCCAGGTTCTGCCAAATGCCCCCAACTTCTCTCACGAAGCCATCAGGAGTTTAAATGCGTTCAACCTGGAGTGTGACCCCGTGACTGCTGATATAAGTCAGCAAGGTTGAAGCTTGGTGCTTGGTGGTTGTGGCAGAACTCAGGGACCTGGACCTCGACGGGAGGGGAATGTGGGCTGGGCGCCGACAGGGACATACAGGGTCAGACACCTTGGGCTTGGACACATCCTAGGAGCCCTGATCCAGAGAATGAAGCTGCAAACCAGGGAAGGCGCTAAGGTGACTGTCAGTTCAAACAAATGTCCCATTGCGGCACAGTCCAGGACCACTGGGGCAGGAGGGAAGAACAGCTAAGTAAGGCTTAGTCGCACAGTCCAGGACCACTGGGGCAGGAGGGAAGAACAGCTAAGTAAGGCTTAGTCCCAATTAAGTGAAGGGATGGGTCTGGGCCGCCCACTCTCACCACAGGACTAAGAGAAGACCACGGCAAGGGGGTATCCAGGTGCCCAGAGTTCCCCAGATAAAGATCACCAACAGCAAGAGCAGTGATAGTGCCACCTACTGATGGGGGAGGAGGTTCCTGGAATATTCCCTTTCCTGGTTGGGAAAGATGTAAGAAGCAGTGGGAAGAAGGGGCAATGGAATAATGACAATCACAGCAACACATCTATGGAGGCTTTCTGTGCGCCAGCTGTGGTTCTAAGCCTTGCCACAAACCACCACGATCCCCATTTAACAGATTAGGAAATTTAAGCACAAAAAAGTTAAGCTCCTTGCCTCAGGCCGCTTAGCCGAAGTGAGGGGGCTGTACCTCATCCCTTCACTGTTCTGCCAGCAACAGCCAATGGGGGCCACACCTGTCATTCAAGATGCTCTTGTGGACTCAGGAGGGGTCATCCACCCAGTGTCAAGGGCCTCACTCTGATGAGGTTCCAGAGAGGACAGTCCAGGGAATCGTCTGAGACTTAAACAATGCTGAGACCTCCTATCCCAAGTTAGTCCCGGCGTGATTCACTCTAGGGGTGGGTGCTGCTGTCAACCTCAGTTTGGCACCGGGAGGCCAAGGGTCACATGCATCATGGCATGGCAATTCGGAGCTTAGTGGCTAGATCAGGTTTGAATCTCGGCCCCGCCCCTTACTAGCAGTACAAGTGTGGAGAGATCAGTTCTCAAAACCTCACGTTTCCCCCATCTGTAAAGTAAAAATATTTATAAAGATAAAATAAAGCTATTTATAAGAGAGACGCGTTTCACAGGGTTTGAGCATGGGAGCTCAGCAACACTGGCATGTGTGCTGTGCCTATAAAATAGAGACAATGGGGCGCCTGGGTGGCTCAGTTGGTTAAGTGTCTGATTTCGGCTCAGGTCATGATCTCACGGTTCATGGGTTCGAGCCCTGCATGGGGCTCTGAGCTGTCAGCACAGAGTCTGCTTTATATTCTGTGTCTCCCCTTCTCTCTGCCCCTCCCCTACTCACACTCTGTCTCTCTCTCCCTCTCAAAAATAAACAAACATTAGGGGCACCTGGGTGGCTCAGTCAGTTGAGCGTCTGACTTCGGCTCGGGTCATGATCTCACGGTTTGTGGGTTTGAGCCCTGCATGGGGCTCTGTGCTGACAGCTCAGAGTTTGGAGCCTGCTTCGGATTCTGTATCTCCCTCTCTCTCTGCCTCTCCCCAGCTTGTGCTCATAAATAAACTTTAAAAAAAAAACATTAAAAGAATAAAATAAAATAGAGATAATAGCAGCAACGGTACAAGCCCTAAAGGTTTTTTTGCAAGGTTTTCCTGGTAAGGATTGGTTGGGATGACATGACAGAACGTGTGCAGGGCGCTTACTAAAGTAAGAGTCTTGTACATGCTAAGTGCTGGAGGAGGGTTAGGTATTATTAAAATAAATTAATATAATCCATTTTAATAAAAGCAAAAACAACTTCAGCTCCCTAAATGTGTTTAAATTAAAGAAGTTGCCTTAATTACGGCATTTCCCCCTCTCGGCTGACAGTCTATTACTGTGAGGGAGACAGAGCTAGAAAAAGGCTGCTCTAGGATCAGCTGTCCTGAGACAGGGCTGTGTGTTGGCTCAACCAGGTACTTCATTTGCCCCAGAGAAAACCTTTGAAGAAATGCTAAGGGCAGATGAAGAGAGGGGATTAAATGTGCTCCCTTGGTTTTCCAGCATTTCTGGGACTAGGCCTTCAGAAAGGACCCTGCTATGGTTCCCAGGCACGGTGAGGCCAGGAGGGGATGTATGGTGGGGGAAGGGGAGGCACATTCCTGCTTGACAACTAGACACGGAGATGGACGCACAGGGAGAAAGGTGTCAGAAAGCTGGTTTTTCTCCAGTTGTTCTTGCATCCGGGGACTTCACAGTGTTTGGATGGAAAGCCTGTGAAGTCTGGGATAATAGAAACATTCTTGCCGGTGACATCATGGGCACCAAATCCGTAAATGCCGCAAGGCTCCTTCCCCCAGCATCCTCGACCCTGGGGGGTGGGGACGATGGCTGCCACCTCGGATACTAGGCCACATCGGAGGCACAGGAAGCTTCCAGGAAACGTAAGCTGAGATACTGTTCTGCTTCAATTACTGGTGCTGTTGTTGGAATGACGGAGACGGGAGAGATTTGGGACTTTAGATCCAGTAAGGCTTGGTGCTGTGCCTGCCATTTCGGGGCTAGTCATCGGGAGTTCGGGGCCCGAACTTGGCTTTTCTGGCTCCTGCCCTGGTTCTTCCCACTGCTCCGTGGCTGCTTTGCTCTTGCGTTTAAGCAGGGGATGTGGGCCATTAAACCAATGCCTGCCTAAACTCAGTCTTGCTTAAAAACCAAAGAGAAAATGAAAGCACAGCGGGGGTTATCCTGCGTGGCCCCTCCCACGCCCACCGGCTGGGGCACCCCTTCAAGGGCACGGGAGTATCTGTCACCTAATAATTTAATTTTTTTCACCATGACAAAACTGGAAAAAGTCTTTAATTTTCTCCTGCTCATGGAGCACAGGAAAGGCAGAAAGGAAAGCCTGGAGAGAAAGCAGCCCCCTTGGCGCCCCCGCCGCCCCATGTACTTTTCCTCCAAAAAAAAAAATAAATAAATAATAAATAAATAAATAAATAAAAGCACATTGGATGATTTTACAGAAGTTGCTGGCTCACCCTGCCAGCCAGTTCTCTCCTTCCTGCCCCAAGCCATCATTCCATTGCCAGCCTGAGAAAGGGCTTGTGGGCTGCCAGCCACAGAAAACAGCCCACTTCTAAGTGACGATGTGTGACAAATGTCTCAGTTTCCAGGGGGTGCCGAGCAAAGCCATGCCAGAGAGCCTTTACTGCAACCTTGTTTGGACCGAAGAGATTTTCTCCGAGCACTTTGATTACTAAGAAGTAATCTTATGTATAAAATTATAGAAGAGAGGGCTAAGAAGACAAAAGACCATGCTGGGCAAGAGCCAGTGCATCCCGAGTCTTTGGGCTCTGATTGCAGCCCTGCAGGGGAGGGGCGTATGGAGAGAAGGGACATTCCTGTACTGCTTCCTCATTTACAAAATGTTCTTCTATGCCCCGAGTCCTCGCACCAATGCTGGGAAGGCAGCAGTCGTTACTGAATCATTTCACAGGTATCAGTGCCTAGCGTGGAGTCCCTCGGCCAAGGTAACGCAGACTATGCCCATGCGTTGGCATGGCTCTGGTGGGGAACCATTCACATGTGTGGTGCACAACCTGTGTGGTCATTCGCAGTGGCTCTGTGTGATGGCCACATGTGCTTCTGACTCCAAGTGTCCCCTCAGTCATGTGCTGAATCTTCTTCCACAGGCTTCCTATTGTCCTCGGGAGGGAGCATGGGGCTGGGCACACGGAAGCTCTCAGTGTCTGCTAAATGAATAGAGGAGCTAAGCACCTTTCTTTTCACCGTAGTTTAGTTACAACCTCCTTGATCCAGAAAGGATGGAAGGCATGGGGCGCCTGGGTGGCTCAGTCAGTCAAGCATCCGACTTTGGCTCACGTCATGATCTCACAGTTCATGGGTTCTAGCCCCACGTCTTGGAGCCTGCTTCGGATTCTCTGTCTCCCGTTCTCTCTGCCCTTCCCCTGCTCATGCGCTCTCTCTCAAAAATAAACATTAAAAATAAAAAAAATTAAAAAGGATGGAAAGCAGCCTCCTTTCTCACTGCACATAAGCCTTTTACTGTCTCCAAGTGCTCACAGGTGAAATCTCTCCAACGCAAAACAGTCTGGGAGTAAATAAACCAGGAAGGGAGCAGTCCCAGATGGAAGAGAATCAGAAAAGCTTAGCGGAAGAGGCAGTTTGGGGACAGGCCTTCAAAGATGGGACCACAGAGAAGGTAGGTCAATCTGAGCCATCTGACTGGCAGGGGCAAATGCACACAGAGACAAAGCTGAGGGACACAGGAGTGACTCGGGTTGGGGCACAGGTGAAGAGAAACGGAGAGAAGGCACTGGCAAAGTAGAGACTGGTCACCAGACAGCCTCAATGCTGGGCAAGCGAGGCATGAATTCACACAGAGGAATGGGGCAGGCATGAAGGCTTGCTCCGCCGAGTTCTACTTTGGGGAGAGGAGTCTGACCTGGGCAACTGGACTGAGGATAGACGAGCCAGGTCAAGGAAGACAGACAAGTTAAGTGCGAGGCACCAATGCCTGCTTCCGCCGGGCCCGAGCCTGGCCAGCCCCAGGCGGGGACGCAGTCAAGTCAGGAGAGGACCACCCTTGATGCTCAGCTCTGGAAGCCTCGCTGGGGCCACTCGCCCTGGCTGTATATCCATCCTTAATCCGAAGTAAGATGATCCCGAGCCCAGCTGAGGGGTTTCGGGGTCTCTCTCTCTCTGAAATCCTAGAGGAGGCACCTGCAGAGCAGAGCACCTCCAGGAGGCGAGAGTTCCCCGAGCGCCCTGTGTGTTTGCCCGCACACCCTGTTCATTAACTCCGGTGACATAGTCATCACGGTGGATGTAGAGAGCACATCCAATTAGCCAGGCCTACATGGATATTTGCACTCTTAAATCTTTTGCATTTCGAAAGGGTTAAAGCTTATTATTAGCATATAATTTATAGTCCTTTCTCCCAGGAAAGGAATAATGCACAGTAAATGCCACATTCATTTTAATAATACATGTTACAGTCTGTGCCCAACATCTGCACAAAGGTAAAGGAGGCAGATTTTTTTGACATGTCCCACTCTGCCATCTAAACACAGGCTTTTTGTTTCTTAAGTGACGGAAGGTTTAATCAAGAAAGCAGGCAATTCATCAATCGAAACAAGGCAGCGTGCGTGCGCCTGACAGCACACACATGGTTGTGTACAGAGCAAACCTGGCCACCTGTCAACTGCACCTTTTACATCAGGATATACAAATACACTATGCGATCAATTCCCCATCCGCTCCCATTCATTTCTTCTTTTTCTTATTATATTTTTCTTTGTGCTCGATTTTGTTGTCAGTCAGGGCAAGAATAGATGGATAGACAAGGGACGCATGGCTGTTAGGGGTGATGATAAAAATTTATTTGCCTTTAAAATGACTTATTTCCTCCTTGATTTGAGTACATTATAAATTTTTTTTTTCTGCTTCATTCAGGAATCTCCCCCGTCTGCTATCATCTATGGCTGCATCAAAGGGATGCTTCTCTCCTAGATCCTGGCGACCCTCCCCTCCACGTTCTCCCCCACCCTGCCCCCTAGCTTCTGCAACCAGTCCTTGGAGGTTCTGAAAATCCTCGGTGGAGGATGAAGGAAAGCAGGGGTCTGAACACAAGGCCACATAAGGCACACGAGTACGTCCATGAGAGACAAAGGCTATGGGGGATGCCTGCGGACGCAGAGGTTGCCTGGCATTTTTAGGTGGGAGCGTCCACTGGACGATCGGTTAACATTGTCCCTCAACCCATGCACGGCTGACACGCACCCATCACAGGGGAAGAGGAGGACCATGGGCATGCACACAGGAGATGCGGACACAAATCCTGCAGAGTACCATCAACACTGGGTGCCAAGCAGCTGTTGGTTAGAACATCTCACACAGGAAAAAAAAACAAAAGTCTTTCTCAAGCACCCCTATTGTTTTGGTCTTTGAGCCTTCATTTTCCAACCCGGCCTTGCTTTACGGTCGTTAAAGTATTAGGTTTATGTGCAATTTTCCAGGTGAGATTTTTTTTTCCTAATTCAAAGACAGAAATAATGTAACCACTACAAATGAAAGGAAAATATGTGTATAATTATTTGGTATGCAGCAGAGGAGTTTTTAAGTGATCACAGTGTAAAACATACAGATTTTTTTTTTGTAATAAGATGAAGAGCTGGTGGCAGAAATTTTATCCAATTGGATGAAATATATAAATCATGAATTTCATAATACTGATAATTAAATGTCCATCTTCCAATTTAAATGAGGACTAGATTAAAACTGCATGGAGAAGGCTGATATTCAGAAATCATTAATTATTTTTAATTGCTTTGTGCTCTCCTGGTCTGATGTCAGAGTTACACAGCTCATACACGCTTCTGTTTCAGATGAAATCCTCCTCCTCTCTGTGCAAGTCTTGCGAGTGGAGATGAAGAGTCGATGGACTCAGGCTTGTCCAAGCCCACAGGCTTCCTGGCCCAACTTCTTGAAAGGGGACTGGATTTAAAGAGGACACGGCTATGGAGGGCAGTAAAAGGGCTTTTCCAGCAATAGAAAGAACGCTGGAAAAAAATGAAAAGACTGAGAACACTAAAGGTGGGGTGAGGCTCCCCCCACCGCACCCCAGTCTGCTGGGACAGTGCCAGGTTACAGCTTTTGTCCAGGTACAAGTGGGTATCCCTTTTACTCTCAAAAGTGATGGTGTGGGCAATCAACGATATGGCCAGCCCAATGCTGATGAATAAATGAAGAGGTCAGCAAGGCCCACTGCCTTCGTACTAAACGGAAGAGAAGCCAGGCCCCTCAGCTCCCCATACTGTGAGGCTTCTGGGTATTTCTGCATTGTGGCTCACCTTGAATTCATGGACTGCTTGAAATTTTGGGCTTTCTCACATGCCAGTTCCTATAGGCATTTGCTGCATTTTACTATTTTACACTACTAGGTCATTTTTTTTTTTTTTTCAAAACGGAGACAAATAAGTTCTTTGAAAAAAAAAATCTACATTTGGAGATATAAATCAGTTGATAACAACAGAACAAAAGGGTAGCACAGCGTGGTTTCCCATACCTCCTGTTCATTAAGTAAAATCACCCTAAGACAGAGAGCAGACATTCCTTGGTTAGAAAAAGTGATCTTGGGCACCTTGTGGCAGAGCTGCTGGGTTACGAGGAGCCTCTGGCACTGGGGCATTCCCCAGGATGGACAGGAGGTCAGTGGGCTCCTCATTCCTGGCACCCTCCATGTCTCCAGTCCCTAAGACACATGACGCCCAACACAAGAACATTTCAGAAACATCGCTTTCAACCACCAAGTGTGTGAGGGGCTCAAACACAAGCAGATTCCCCAGCACAGGGGCACCCTGGCTGTCCCCCTCAAACTCCTTGAGTAGGGGCTGTTCTGCTGTTCACAGACAGCATCGTGCAGGGCCCTCTTTATGAGGAAGAATTCCGTAAAAGGGATAGTTATGTTCTTCCCAAGCAACCAGCTTGGTTTTAGTCTTATCCACACAGAGCTTGTCCTAGATTTAGAGCCAAACCCAGGATCCCCTTTGTGAAAAACCTTGCCCACAGCCACACCCGCCCCCCTTTTCCAACCTGTAGTTTTGTTCGCTCTTGTGTTTTCACTTCCACTTTGATTTGGTTACATGTATTTTTGGAGCTGGCTGCTCTCTGTCTGGAACAGGTGGAATACAAAAAATCAGACACCTAGACATCTACAAAAGTTGCAAGAAGGAGAAGAAAGGGTCAGAGGCTATCATTCGGGACAAAAGCAGACGACTTTCTGGGAGTCAGAGGCAGAGAGGCAGAAAGAGGATGCTCAGGAGTAGGGATTTGGGATGGAATCTTGAAAATCAACGTGGCCCTGAGGAGAGCGCTCTCTGGAGAGAAGGTCTTAGAGGCACCTGAGGGGAACACACCAGTCAGAATGTCGCCAAGAAAGCATGAGCCCACGAGTTGCCATTTGTCCCAAGTAAGAATTAAAAGTGTTTTGCCAGCTCTCACATACACAGATAGTCAAGTGGGCCAAACCAGGCCCCCACCATTTCATTTCTACCTCCTCTTTCCAGGAAAACCATCCTCAAGCCCTAAAGAGTAGAGAAACAAGGGGGTGTGGGGAGATGGCCCAACCTCCCAGGCTCTCATGCTCAGTCTCCTCTGTTCCGCCAGTCAAACAGGCCAGATGCTGTCAGATTCACAGTCCGTGGTCTTTGGGGGGATGTCAGTGGACAGGAGATTCCAGGGACTGGACAAGAGAAAAAAAAAACCCACATATTCTCGGAAGAGGACCAGAAGATAATTGACCTGTGGCCTGCAAGTGATTTCCAGTAGAATTTAGAAATTCTCTAGAATTCTTTAGAATGCTCCAGTAGCCCATTCTGAGTCAGGTGGCTTGTGAGCTCTCAGAAAGGACAAGCCAATCAAGGAGGCCAGCAGGGCCAAGAGCAGGCCAAATGAACCCAGGATCTAAACTTTTTCTTGCTATAAAAGCAACACTTGCCAACCTAGAAAAAGGAGACACTGCAAAGAAAGAAAAAAGGAGACACTGCAAAGAAAGAAAAAAGAAGAGAAGAGCAGGAAAGGCTGGTGAAAACCACTAAACACCTTGGCAGGTACCTTCCCAGACCTTTGCATACATTTTTTTTTTAATGCGATCATATTGCACATTCTGGTTGCCACTTAACATCCACGCACACTTTTTTCTCTCCAAATCATCATTTTTTTCATGCCTGATGAGTTAAGGCCATTGTAAGAATGTTTCATCATTTAACCCTTTACTTTGGTTTTGGCCATTTAGGAGATCCATCCCCCAACCCCTTTTTCAGAGAATTACTATTTTTAAGAAGCGGCGGTGCTCATCCCTGTGGATGAATCTCTTTGTGCACCTGTGAGTAGTTCTCTGCAATTCCTACCGGCAGAAGCGTGAGGACCAAAGGTGTGCTTTGCGGCCGTGTGAGGAGGGTTCAAGGCGGCAGAGTGAGGGGACATTAGCCTCTCAGGATTTCAGCACTGAGTCAGCAGAAGCCCCTCATCCCACGTCCGTGGGCGAGAGAGAACTACTGGCTGAGCAGCTGGCACGTGTTGCCTGATGGATCGCATCTGTACCCCCAAACGGCTGGATGAATATGAATGTGCGGAAAGACGGGGTCCTGCTGAACAAGGGAGGCCCCCGCAGAGACGGAGCGGGCTGGTGGGAGGCGGTGGGCCCAGATGCCAGGGGCGCTCAAGCGGCCAATCAGGATGACCGCCTGCCCCACAGGTCAGAGAGAGGAGTCCCGGGCAGCGCAGACAAGGCTCAAGGCTTTCCTTCCTCCCTCCCTCCCATAAGCAGCTCAGGAGCGTGTCCGCGCACCGCGGCCAGAGCTCCGTACTGTCTCCTCCCCTTCCGCCAGCACCTCGGAGCCCCGTCCCTCCCTCTGCAGGCCTGACACACATGGACCGTCTCACTGAAAGGTACAGGAGAAGGGACAGATTAACAGGTGTGCCTTTGAGAAAACACTGAAGAGTAGACATTAATAAGGACGCATTCGAGTTACAAGTGGGCGGCTTGGAGTTTTCCAATGACGTAGTTTGGAAATCTACTTTGGAAGGGAGTAGGAGCCATAATGGGAGGTTTTCAGGAAGGAGCCAGAGTGCACGCGGGGTGTGTGCCAAAGGTCTGGCCCCTGGTGTGGTGAGCGTGCACCGGAGAGCCGGGTCAGAAGGAGAACAGGAGGGTCTGTTCATTTGGTTACCACCAGAGCTCCAGTGACTGTGCGTCGGGCACACTTCGCCTTGACGGTCTTTGGAATACACCACTGAAAACCTTAACTTGGCAATACCGAACTGAGATGTGCCGCTCAGTGCCAGCTACTGTTCATGCGGAGGGCAGGGAGGTGGTCTCTGTTGCCTGCTACCAGAATGGCTGGCAGGCAGGCAGCCGGCGGGGGGGCGGGCAGGCTTCCCAGCTGCACCACGGTTGCCCAGTGCTGAGCTTGCAGCCTTATGGAGCCCGTGGGCCCCTCGGGCTCTTGCTGGCAGCATTACAACAGCGGCATCCTGGACCTGGGTGGCAGCGATTTGGTGCTTGCCGCCGCGGAGGGGACCGGGGCTGCCCGCTGCCGAGCCGCAGCCTCGACGGTAGATGCTTGGAAGATAAAACCTAACTGACTGCCACTTACATAAATGTAACAGGAAGTTTCTGAATGGCTTCCCCTGTGTCTTGAGGCTGTTACCTCGGTATTGCTAAGCTAACAACACCTCATCAAAGCCGCGGGGCGAGGAAGCAGTGGTCCAGAGGCAGATAGGAACATTCCTGCCAAACCAGAGGAGATTTCACTCTGTGGGCCCTTTTCTGCAGAAATGTCAACAGCTGGGAAAGCCATCAGAGAACCCAGGTAAGGTGAGGGGGCAGGGAGAGCTGAATACCGCGGCTGGAAAAAGATTTGCAAGCTGGAGGGAAAAAGTCATCTGCTTTGATGGAGCTTTCCTCATGTGCATTTGGAACGGGGTTGCCCTGCTGGGTTTCACAGACCTGTTTTGCACCACTATGCCATGAAGCATCTGGGGAAATATTCAGCTTTTCTACAAAATAGGTCATCTTTCCACTCTTGTTATGCTCCTTGTCGACTTTGCTGAAATAGCCACAGCACGGAAGAAATTCTCTCCGGAGGTGCTTTTCTGAGACAACGTGCTCCCACTACCCTTTGGGGCCACCGGGGCTCTAAGAACATCCCTGGTCTTCCCTTTCCCCACCCAGAAATGGAACAACTGGCTTTTGCTTCTACTTCCAAACCTATTAGGAAGGGATCATAACAAGAGAAACTGATACTGACATGAATTATACCATTGTTCTATTTCATCTATTTAGTAACCCCAAGTTGCAATTTTTAGAAAAAAGATTACCTTTTAAATAAGGGATTCATTATGGTACATGAATGAATGCCATGTTCCTGTGTTCAAAACGTCACTCACCATTAAGGGTGTGCGCTGGTAAGTGGCACACCGATTTGCCACTTCCCCCCTATATACAAACGCCCCTGACTGGAGGCCGAGGATAATCAGAGGTGAGCCTGCAGGTTTCCGCGGCTCTTAGCGAGTCACCTGTGCTGCCAGGCACCTAATGAATCTCCACTCTGTAATAAGGGTTGTTAAGAGTTCCCCTCCCTGGGTGGAGGTGAAAAGTGAGACTCGCACTGCTGAGGTTCTTGCCAAGGTAACACCATCAATTTCAAGGCCGGGTTCAGAAATCACAGACCCCCACGATGGTGGTCGGTAGGGGAGACTGCCAGGGTCCCTTCTGGCCACAAACCCGGCTTTGGGAAATGAGAGGTGAGGACAGACCTGGATGCAGGCCGGTGAGCAGCCCACGCCTTGGCTCTGCACTGCTCCCGAGACGCCGGGGGAAATCTGCCCTGGCTCAGGCAGGTGAACAATGCAGGGACTATTCTCTGGAAGCCTCCCTTCAAGCCTGTGAAATCCACACATTGTTTTTCATCATTAGTTTCAAAACACGCCGAGTATCTGGCCCTTCTCGAAGTGCTGAGGTGACACAAAGGAAGGAAAGGGCTGATCTCTGCAGGGAACAGGCCCCTTGCAGGGTGAAAGAGAGAGGGAAGAGAGATGCCATTCGAAGCCAGGAGACATGCAGAGGGAGGTGGTGCCCGGGACACAGACGCGGTAGCTGGCCAGCAGCAGAGGCCCCACGTACCTGATATGGCATACAGATTGGAGTGCTGGTACTCATAGTCAGCTCGAGTGCTGTTCCTGCCTCGGAAGGTAGCAGGGAGCGTTAGAGAGATGTGCCTAAGAAAGAGACGGAGGAGAAAGGAGGTTACAGGCTGCGCAGAGCACTCCCCAAGGCCCAGAAAGCCCTCGAGCCACCGACGGCCCACAGTAGCACAGAGCAGGAGGAGGGGGCGTTCTGGTGAGCAGGCCCCTCAACGGCTCGTATTCCCCCAAGGAATTCAGAAGTTTCCAGACATCAGCGGCCACCTTTTTTTCCAATTCCTAGAAGAACATCCAAGTGGAGGAAAGGGTTTCCCAAGCCTCACGGCATATGCAACCCAAGCTGCCTGAAGGAGGTGGGCAACTTGGTGCTGACCTCTGCCCACTGGGCAAGATATACCAACGGGAGCAGAACACTCAGGCTCTGGACAGTGGTCTTGGTTTGTTCTGCCATCCTGGCTCATTATCCATTCAACGGCTTTCATACCTGTCCCGCCGGGCTGCTGAGGATAACCGAGCAGGAAGCACTTTGTGAATGAAAGTGTTGAGTATTATTATTACCATGTGAATCTAGGAAAACTAACAGCCACTGAGAATCAGAATGGCATGCTCCTCTGAATGGCTATGTCTGCATGTTCCCCCCTCCGGCAGAAGCACACAGTAGGTGCTTAGGAAAGCACCTTTGATTGATCCAACAGGGTCTTTAATGGTGCAGGTGCTGGCCATTAAACCTCACAGTGCACACAGAGCAGAAGTGAGTATTCAACCAAAGTAAATAATCCATTTGGTGTGCTCATCAGCTGCCTTTAGCAAATGCAAAAAAAGATGAAAATGATAGGAAATATATTTCAAACCCTACAGGTCTGAGTGGGGAAAGAAAACAATAAAGCCTCTTCGGGGTATGACGGTGGGGGGGGGTGGCTTGAAATAGCTCAAGAGCCTGAATTTTGGCCACACTCAGTCATTTCCAAAATGGAAAAGACCGAGGAAGGGAACGTTTATTACATAAAGAAAGCTTTATGTTGTACATGTTGCCTTTTTCACACAACAAATGCGTAACCTCCAGGAAGGACTGTTGTACATACAGGTTCCTAGGAGGGCAGGTTCTCTAGGCAAGACCTGTTCCTGCAGAGCCAGGAGGGAGCAGGAGCCTCTTGGCCATAAGATGTCATTTGGTTTGCAGAGCTGCAGGGTTAAGCATGGAGGCAAACACCTATGCCACAGAACAGCCTGGCTGAACCAAGCCGGGGGAGGTGGCGAGGGGCAGGACTTTGCAGAGCACTGGCTGCACTCACCGCTGTAGGAACCAGTGGGCAGAAGCACAGGGAGACCCCGACGTGTGTGTAGTGAATCTGAGTGTCTGCTTGTTACCACTGCTAACTAAGGATGCAGAGGGGAGCTCCCTGAAGGAGTGTCTAGGCTACAGGGGCTTGAGGTGCAGAAACAGGCCACCGTGCAGCAGGACATGCGCCCGGGTGTTGAGTGAGCACAAGCTCCGATAAAGGGAATGGGGTTCTAGTGACACCTTCTCAGAGGAGGACATGGGTATCAACGTAGTACAAGGGACTCCCTGGGGAGTCAGGGAAAGCCAACACTGGCGTGGGGTCAGGGAACACGAGGAAACAGGGCTGGAAAGGCAGGCTGGGCTTGGAAACGGCACTGAAGGCCTTACTGCAAGGTTTCTATCCCCTAGGAGGAATGTTCCTAACTCTGTTCCGCCCGTCAAAGCATAAATGAAGGCATTAGAGCCACTTGGGAGCTTGCTAACAATACAGAGTCACAGTCACACCCCTGGGGAGTCGGGTTTAGCAGGCCTGGGGTGCGGCCAGAAGTCTATTTTTACAAGCTCTAGCAGGGGCTCTGAAGGCTGGCCAGGTCTGGGACCCTGAGACGAGGAGCAGCAGCTGCGGGAGGTTTTGCACAGTTGATCGGCGCCTCTGACCACAGCACTTAGTCAATGAAGCTGAGCAAACAGAAGAATGCATTATTGACTGTGGTTGTGGTTGAGCAGAGCGGAAATGATGACAGGTGACCCTGCAGAGGGTGCCCGCCATGTGCCAGGCCTCGGGGTGTGCAGATCTCACACACTCACTCCTGGCTCCTACCGCCGGCCCTGTGAGGCGAGGGCAGGGCCCGGTGCAGGATGGGAGGCCCCGCTTCCAATACTAGAAATTTCCAGATGCTGACAGCAGAGCGCCATGCCGAGCGTGGGGCCCTTCCGAGGCTGGACCCTGGTGCGCCAGTGCTGGTGGCACACCCACAAAGCTGGCTGAGGTAGGCACTGTTGTCGCACCTGCTGTGCCAGTGAGGGGATTTCCGGGAGCCAGGGAAAGACTACGCTGCAGGGCTGCCATTCCTGGAGATTTCAGAGCCTTGAAAGCACTTTCAAAAGGTACATGCAACCAAACTAAGGACATCCCACATCTGTGTAGTGTGGTGGCTACCTCAGGGCCTGGAGGCATTCAAGGAAGGCTCAAGGAGGAGGTGGGTGTTAGCAGAACTTAGGGGACAGGCAGACCTGGATGGTGGTAAAGAAGCCAACCAGGAGCCAGAAAAGAAAACAGGGCCAGCCCAGCCATTGAGTGCTTAAAGACGGGCCAAGGGTCTGGGTGGAGAAAACACACATGGGGCCTGGTGGTGGTGGGGGTGCAGGGCCCGTCTGTGTGGTCCGAGGTCATCCTGCAGCAGGGAGGGGGCATGAAAATACCCACCAAGCCACAGGAACGCTTGCTTACCAATGTGATAGCACACGGAAAGCAGGAAGTGCGGTGTGTGGGGAGAGTGGAGCCCGGACGGGGAGGAGGGGGGCACGAGCCTCCTAAGTGGCAGGAGGCCGGAGCGGCCAGAGCCTGAAGGCCAGGAGAGGGTGTGGGACCAGGCAGAAGAGGGCTACGGGGCCACAGCACAGCAGGGCCCTGCGTGAGCTCAGACTTTATCCAGGAGGATTTTGAAGCGGAGATGCGACAGGATCCAATCTGCAATGTTAAAAGATTGCCCGCCCGTGGGAAAGTGAGGAAATAACACCGAGATGCCACGGTAAATGGGAACGAAGCAGCAAATTACAATGGAGATTATCATGAAACTGCAATTATTCAGCACTTCCTGTGTGTACACCCTTAGCAACTTCTGCCAGAGGCTCCTGCGGCAGCCCTTTGAGTGAAGGGTTTGGGGGAAATTCTGGGATCCGAAAGGACTTACACATGAAGGATATGCTAGAGCAATCAAGGCGCCTGGTTCCTCAGCTGCCCCACCCGATGTGGACTCCCCGGTCTGAACTTTCCTGATTCTCTGGGGCACCAGGCTGTGCCCGGCTGAGAGGCCCTCTGGCCCTCCCTCCCTTGGCCAGCCTCTCTCCCTTTCTGGCTCCTCCTCCAGCTTTTTAAAAGGCTGCCATTTGTAAGGTTCTGGTTTAGGGTGCTCCCCATTCCACACACTTTTCCTAGGCAAACTAATCCGCATCCATACCCTGACTCAAGCTGCCCTCACACACCAGCCATCCTTTCCCAACTCTGTCTCTTGTCACTCACTCCTCCCTTTACTGGGAAGAGGGAAAGTCCTGCAAATCTCTGAAGATGCCATGTGTTTTTCAAATTTAGTCTGACTCTATCTATGCTGCTCCCCTTCCTAGAATCTCCATTTCTTCCTTACCTACCGTCCAAACTCCTATTCATCCCTCAAGACTCCACCTAAAAACATGTCTTCTTTGGTAGAACCTTCCCTGGGCTTGTTCTGGACTCCCTGGGTGCCTGCAGGTCCCCCCCTCTCCAGTTCTCACAATATACTAGAAGCATCTGATATGAACCTGCCTTCCTATCATGACTGTGACCTCAAGAGCAGGGCCAAAGCTCATCACTTTTGTACCCCATTTTCTAGGACAATTTTGGACTGTGGGTACACAACTGTTAAACATATGTTGACCACATCAAGCGCTCAACCTACTGCATTGAAACCTTTGGATCTTTTTGACATAAACGGCTATAGCGTCTATTATTTTGTTTCTGCGCATGTGTGTTTGCCAATCAGACTCGAACGGGCTCTGTACTACACCATGCATCCCACTCCTCTGTGCTCTGGAGGAAAACAGGTACAGGTGTGATGGAAGAAGAAATCAGTGGTGGTGGCAGTTGGGAATCTATGGTGGGGGGGGCGGATAGAGAAACAGTTCCTGATCTCCTACTATAGACCAGGTATGGTTTCACAGTACATCTGAAATTAAACGAGCATTCAAGTTGCAGACCCAGCTGTGTCTTTTACAGAGCAATTGCTCCATAGGAATGTGCTGAATTGAAATGAAGTTACCCAGAACCCCAGCTAAGTGGTCCCTGCAAGAGTGGGTAGGAGGCAGCATTCGGGGCAGGCAGAGAGGCCCCCGACCAGAGACCGCTTTAGGGTGAAGAGCTCCCTACGCTGCAAGTAGTGGCTTTTCGCTTCTGTTGTCTGGACACAGGAAGGAGGAGACGTGGGAACAGGAGGTTGAAAAGGCTCAGCAAGGCCTCCCTTAATGAGGATGGACAGTTGGAGCTGAGGGGACAGATAACCTGTGGTGAAAGAGGAAGAAAAAGCCACCTGCTGAAGGAGAAGTGGCCCAGGGGCGCTGTGGTGTTGGATTAGCCTGAAAATGACAGACGACAGGAACTGGGAGGCTCTGCCATCAGCGGAGTCTCAGAGGAAAAGGAGATTCTAGGTCCCCCAGGGTCAGGGGGACCCCACACCAGGCACTAGGCTGGGTTTCTTTACCTACACCCCTCACCTAAGCCTCCCAGAAACCTGTTCAGATAAGGACAGTTAACCCCATTCAATAGAGTAGGGGACTGGGGCTCTTGAGGTAAAGCTGACAAACAGAAAGCTGGGAATTAATGAAAAGGTTAGTTCATGTGTCCTCCAGAGGTTATTACTATTATCTGAAAGTCACCCTGATGCATCATCTTGACTCCCAGGTATATACAGAATGGCAGATGCACAGTCCATCCCGATGCCCCTCTTGAAAATGATGTCCAGGACTCAACATCTCTGCCTCTTACTAGCTTGAGGACCCTGGCAGGACACAATCCCTCTAGTACAACCACACAAAGGGAAAAACAACAACGTGGGACAACCCAACCACATACCTGCGGAGTATCCCAACCACATACCCAGGGAGGCAGAGCAGTGGTGGCGGTGAATGGCATCACCCCTAGAGTCAGCCTGACGTGGGTTCAAATCCCAGCACGAACCGCAGGCTCCGGGTGCCCTTCAGTGAGGGTGCGTTGCCTGCTCGTGTACACCTCGCTACGAGGCAGAGCACACAATATCGGTGATAATTGCACATATAGATCCTATTCTGATTCTTCCCGTTCCTGCCACTATTTTAAACCTTTTTTTTTTTTTAACATTTTTATTTATTTTTGAGAGACAAAGAGAGACAGATCATGAGCAGGGGAAAGGCAAAGAAAGAGGGAGACACAGAATCCGAAGCAGGCTCCAGGTTTTGAGCTGCCAGCACAGAGCCTGACACAGGGCTTGAACCCACGACCTGTGAGATCACGACCTGAGCCGAAGTCGGATGCCCCCCTTTTTTTTTAATTTTTTTTATCTGCCACTATTTTAGAGTCCTGCTCATGAGGACCTCAGCCCAGGACCATTACAGAGCCCACTGGCGTCCTCCCTCTGCAGGAGAATGAGGTCCCACTGCCCCACGGTTGGGACGTCCTGCCAGCTCCAGCCCATTTCTCCCTCTCTGAACTTGTCTTGTTCACGGTCCCTGCACTTACATCCTCCAACCTCACCAGCAACCCGAACTCGCATTCCTGCCTCAGGGCTTCTGTACTTGCTGTTCCCTCTATCTTAAACACTCTTCCCCCAGCTCTCCAGAAGCTGACTTCTCCCCTAGGCAGGCCACCCTCTAGATGCCTGCTGAGGCACCTCTCCTCCAGCTGCTTACTCTTAGGACACCCCACTTTCCTCTCTGCAGACCCCTCCCTCCTCCTGTCCGATTTGTTTGCAAGTCACCAGAACATGATCTCTACCACACTTTCTCTTTCCACCAAAGCCCCAGTGCCTAGAACGGTGTTCTGCACACAGTGGGCACTTAAAACTATGAGAGCCCTGTAAGGTTACCTAATGCTGAATGAATGGGTGAATCGGATTTTGACTCGTACTTAGAGACAACTGGGGGAAACTTCCATGAAAACTTCCTACTTGTGTTTCTCATCCCCAGGATAGAGTTGGTTAAGTGTCTGGAAAATGCAACTATTTCTGATTCATGAATTTTTTTTTTTTTTTTTTTTTTTACATAAACACATTCATCATGGCATTGCTTAAAATGCGAAAACTGGAATCAAATATCAAATAATAGGGGACTGGTTAAAAAACATGGTACAACTGTCTGACAAGGCATTGTACAGTCATTTAAAACATTTTAGAAGACTAATAGCCAGAGCACATGCCTGTTACTAGAGCATCTGACGGGAAGAGATACAAAGGTCTAATTTTCACACTTGAAGTTGTGATTGGTTAACTCAACACCTTGGCTTCTTTCCCATAACCCGATTGTCTAAGGAAATTAAGGGAACACACCATTCATGATGTTGGGTGTTGCTGGCAGAGGAAGGAAGGAAGCAGCCAGGTGCTTCAGCAGACCATGGACACTAGATGCTCTTCTGAAGGGGTAGTAAGAACAAGTAGGTACCCCATGGCATCCAACAAAACTGAGAAGTATAAGACCGTGACGGCTGCTGGTGCCCCTACGGACACCAAGTTCAGTGAAGTCATTTCAAGGGACCCTAAAGTCATTGATTACACCATAAGCAGAGCAATGTGTTTTAGATTTTAAGGGTGTTCATAAAGATCACTAGCAGGCCTAGAAGTAGACTCAAAGACTCAGGAAACCCACTCTGCCTAAGGGGGCACCTAGAGACGAAGACCTTCTAGCACCATGCCTAGTAGGCCTTGGACCACCGGAACAAGGGGCTGACCATCAGAGACCAACAATCTCTGCCACTTGACTCAAGTGATGGCTTATTATTCCAAAATCTGTTTGGAAACTGGAGAATTCCAACTAGAAGAGCCCCTAAATCCTAGGGGAGCTTTATCAAGCGTTCCTCCCCATGCCCTACCCAGGGGACAGCCCGGAGGAGATAGGCACACCCTGCTGAGTGATCACCTCTCTCTGCAGGAGGGGCTGGCGTTTCTGTAACAAATAGGTCAGCATCACGCATGCTGCTGACAAGGGCTCTGGCTAAATAGATGCTGAGGGAAATTTCATTTTTTTCCCCCAAGTCAGTTTTAGGCACCTTATTCAATTAACATGGCCACTAAGCTGCAGACAGCTCCATATAAAAGCCCCTCAGTTATAGAATACATTTTATTATGTGACAATAGTTGCCAGCACGATTTATTTCCTTTGATGGGATTCTGCTTTTTCCTTGTTAATTTAAATCTGTATTTTCTAGTGCTGATTCCAGGTCTGTGTGAATTTTTAAAATGTTACCATTAATCTTCTGGACCCAGTGGCCACATATAATGAAGATGGCTCTGCCCGGGCGGCCGTGAGGCCTGCTGTCCTCTCAAAACTGTCAGAGGGCGGCATGGAGGAGGGTGGCTGGTAAGACAGAGGCAGACTCAAGGTTGGAGACAGACGTCAGTTTTATCTCTCACCCCTTAGACACGCACGGGGGCACACATGTTCCCGCACATTCGCAAAACAAACTTGGTGGTGTGAAATTACAACTCCCATTCTGTTTCTCAGGGGCTGAGAGCTGTATTAGACCCGCCTTGGGGGGCAGCAGATTTCAGTGTGTGCTCCAGGAACCTCTGGACACTCCCAGGGGGTCCATGAGGGTCACAACTATTTCCCTAATAATACCAAGACACCCCTCCTCATTTTTCACTCTCCTCTTACAAGCAGAAAGAATTTTTCAGAAGCTGTGGGACTTCTGAGGTCATTGCTCTGATGTCTCCTTGCATATTCTTGTGTTGCACATTTTTCTCAATGTTAATTTCCAGTAAGGTAATTATAGATAAACATAAGCCACGTAAACAAAAGCTCTTTGGAATCCGCAATTTTTAAAACTACAAAAGTCTTAGACCAAAAAGCTTGAAAACCACTCTTGTAGGACAACGTGTTGGGACTCTGCCAAAGCCTGAGGTTTGGAGTTGGTGGGGTGGGGCTAAGAAGAATACCGAAAAGAACAAAGGTTTGGGCTTGGTATTCTTCATTAAAGAAAAAGGTGCTCGTGGCAAAAATTAAAAAAAAAACATTCACAAGTGGAAAAAAAGACAGAAGGACAAGACTTACTTGCTACAGACACTCATGTAGAAAGGAAAAGTGAGCAGAACAGGAATAAAAATATGAGATGACCCAAGAGATTCACAGTAACTATTCTAGAGAAGAGGAAAGGAAGGGACAAAATTATGAATTCCAGAAGGCCTGGGTTTGATACACTCTGATGAAATGCATCTTGATTTAATAGCCTCAGCATGGCAGGAAGGGGACACTGCCTAGAAGGCCAGCCAGTAAAGAGTCAGGTGTCTGGCTATAGTAACTGAATCATGACACTCCTCACATGAGAGCTACTTCATAGTTCCCCGACGAGCCTGTGAATCCCTTTTCTGAATGGCAGTGACCAAACTCTCAGAGAATATAAACTTGTGTTTGGGGGACAAAGCCAGCAGAAGTGGCAGCCTGCTCTGGACAGAAACACTATTATCTCAAAAATACTGGGGAATAACATTTGTTTATTCATCTGCACTGGGACAAAGAATTGACAGTTGAAAAAATTTAAATCGGGGGATGAAAGGGTACATGCCCTAGGAAAACCAGGACTTTAGGGTTTGTAAGGCCACTGATGGCTCTGGCCAGCTTCCTCTCACGGACACTCTACAAAAATTAATGAAAACAGAGAAAGGTAACAAAGATTCAGGAGATTATCTCCCAAGTAATGAGCACGTGAGATGCAGGGATAAGTCACACATCCTGCCTTTTGGTCAACACCCGGTCTAGAAATACATATCCTCACACCTAGGTCTATAAAAAAGGTCGCACAACAAGATAAGAAATTAGCTCTAATAAAGAATTTACTGTAGGATATAGAGAAAGGTACCTGCATTGGAAATACAGAAATAAAAAAAAAACAAAAACTAAATCAGTAATACTGTGGAAATCCCCCCCCAAATTTTCTGAATCTAGAGAGAGAAAGAATAGAGAGATGATGAGGAAAACGATGATAAACACAGAAAACCAACCGAAACATTCTTGGTGTTAGAAAGAAATCAGAATAATTAAAAGTAACAACCAGAAAAAAAAAAAAGTTTGAAGCTTGCCTAATTAAAAGATAAAATACCCAACCAAATATAGAAGTCAATAGGGCTTCCAACATTCCAAGCAAAATCAATAAAGACTCACGGCTAAATAAACCCTGATTTGCAGCCTCTCTAATTTCAAGACTTAGTGTAAAGCTACAATAATCAATACGGTGTGGTATTAGGGCATAAAGGTAGACCTACAGATCAATGAAACAGAACGGAGACTCCAGAAATAGACCCACACACAGATGATCAATGGATTCTCAACAAAAGTGCCTCGACAATTCAATGAAGAAAGGGTAATCTTTTCAACAAATGGTGTTGGAACTAGATAGCCACATGTAAATAAATCAATCTTGATACTTACCTCACACCATTGATAAAGTGACCCTAGATTCACAGAACTGTTTTTAGAAGAAAGGAAAGAGAAAGGGTAAATTATTAAGTCTACAAGTCGTAGGATTTGATACTATTTTATTTAAATTCACCTTGATTTCACAGGCATAGCATGACCTCTTCTAGAAGAAAACAAAGGGGAAGACCTTTGGGACCTTAGGTTTGGCAAAAATTTCTTAAATAAGACACAGAAAAGCACAAGCCAAACAAGAAAAAAAAAATCAATAAACTTCAATATTTAAAATTTTTTAAAAATGTTTACTTATTTATTGGGAGGGGAGGGGCAGAGAGAGAGGGAGAGAGAGAATCCCAAGCAGGCTCCCTGTGGTCAGCACAGAGCCCAATGCTGGGCTTGAACCACGAACCGGGAGAGCATGACCTGAGTCGAAATCAAGAGTTGGACGCTTAACTGACTGAGCCACCTAGGCTCCCCAAAACGCTTATTCTTTAAAAGGTTACAAAAATGAAAACACAAGCCACAGACCTAAAGAAGCTATCTGCAAAACACATATCCAGTTTATAGCTAGCATTTATACGGAACTCTTACAACTTAATAGAAGACAAACAATCCAAATAAAATGGCCAAAAGATCTGAACAGACACTTCACTAGAGAACACGTGCAAATGGTAAATCAGCACAGGAAAAGATGGTCAACATCGATGATCAGAGAAGTGCAGATTGAGGTCGCAGTGTAGTACTATCACACATCTTCTAGAATGGCAAAAATTAAATAGGACAAAAATATAAATTTGTTGGCAAGGTTGAGGAGCAACTGGAACTCTTATGCATTGCTGGTGGGAATGTAAAATGGTACAAACACTGCAGGGAACGGTGTGAAGTTTCTTAGAAGTTAAACATACCCCATCATACAAGCCAGCCGTTACACTTCTTGATTTTTACCCAAGAGAAATGAAAGAAGTCTGTACAAAAAATTGCACACAGGGGGCGCCTGGGTGGCTCTGTCAGTTAAGTGTCGGACTCCTGATTTTGGCTCAGGTCGTGGTCTCACAGTTCTTGAGTTTGAGCCCTGCATCAGGCTCTGCGAGGACAGTGCAGAGACTGCTTAGGATTCTCTCTCTCCCCTCTCCCCCTGCTTGTGCTCGCTTTCTCTCTCTCTCAAAATAAATAAACATTAAAAAAGATTTGTACTCGAATGTACCAAACAGCTTTATCTGTAATAGTAAAAACTAAAAATGAGCCAAATGTCCAGTGATTTGGTAAATATATCATAGTATATCCACGCAATGGATACTACTCAACAATAAAAAAAGAAACTGTTGATACAGCCAAGATGGGTAAATCTCAAGATAATTATGCCAAGTAAAATAAGCAAGGTAAAAAGTACATGTGGTATCATTCCATTATATTATGTAAAGTTCTAGAAAACGCAAACTAAGCTATAGGGATAGGAAGCAGATCAGCGGCTGCGGGAGGAGGGAGGGGGGTACTATGGAGGAGGACAAGGAGGTTTTGCAGGTGGCAGGTGTATTTAGGACATTGGTTTTAATGATGGTATCCCACGTCAAAGCTCATCAAATTCTACTTTAAATAGGTGCAGTTTATCCTATATCGAGTATAATTTAGTGAAGCTGAAAACACTGCCCTGATCTAAAGAAGAAAACACAAACAAACACCTAAAGAAAGAAGCCAGCTGGGCTGACAGGACTGCAGAAATGGCAATGAAAAGAGACCCACGACTCGATGAGTCCTGGCAGAGACCGACGGCGACTTCGGACTTTTCCTCTATCATACTGCCTGCCTGAAGACAGAGCCACGGCAGGTCTGAAGGAAGAGAGAGCTCTGCAGTTCAGAAATTTCTTCTTCCCTCAGCTTGTCTTTTGTAAGTGAAGACGCTGACAAAGTAAGACCATTCACGTCCCTTTCTCTGAAAGGGAGACATTCAAACAGGCTCCAAACAATTTGAAATTAAGAGTTAAGAATGGGGAAGAAAGCCGACCAAAGGACCTGCATTTTTTCTTTCCCTCTAGGAATGTAGCCTGCGGAAGTAACTGGAAATGTGGCAAAGGACTTATTGAAGATAAAAAATGGGCAAATAACATTTTTAGCTGACATTTTCGCAGGGCTTACCCTTCACAAGCACATGTAACCCCCACACCTGTATCCTACAACTGGGCGCGGAGATCATCCTTATTTGACAGATGGCCTCAGAAAGGCTCAGCAGCTTGCCGGGGAGGGGGGAGGGGCGAGGGGAACACAGCTTGGATTTGAACCCTGGCAGGGAGAACCACAAAATTCAGCTCAGAATCATGACGCTCTACTCAAACACCAGAACATTAGGTTATAAACACGGTATAATTTATAGAACGTTGTAAAGTCTCTGACTCAGAATACTTTGCAGAGATAAAATGATGTTTACAGGTTTTCTGGGTGGAACTGGGGGAGGGTGCCGACCACGTGGTGCTGGGAGCGTGAACTCAGCTGCAGGAGAGGCGCGGGTGCGTCCTTGCAGCCGTGTTTGTAAGAGCAGTGAATTGGGAAAGTGTTCATTTTAATACTGAACTAGGACAGGACCAGAAGGAACGAGCCAGACGTTTTTCTATCGCCACAGCCAAATCTCAAAGACTCAGCTGTTTGGTCAAAATGAAACCAAACAAACCCTGAGTAGGAAATAACTATACAAACACTGTTATTTCTGTGGGTACACATATACATAGTAAGCACCCAAGAACCAAAGGACCTGGAAGGATACACAGGATCACAGCAGAGATGGCCCTGGGCTGGTGGCAGGGCTGGGATCACAGTGGGGACCACAGAGGTCTGAGCCGAGAGTGTGGATTCCCCTCCCCCTTCATATTTTTTTAGGCGGTAATTGTTTCCAACGGGAAGTTACTTTTCTTTTTCTCAGGAAGGAGGAGACGGCAGAGGCCAGGAGAAGTTGCGGGAGTGTTAGCAGAGCAAACGTATATGAAAGCAAACAGCACAAACAGCACAGCACTGGGTGCTAAAGGGACATCTTGTTTTCCAGCTAACCTGTCTGCTGGTTTATGAGGACCAGAGGTAACGTGCAAAAGAAAGTAACACAATGCAGAGGGCGGGGGGTGGAGTGGGGGGGGAGGAATATAATATGCAAAAGCCACAATAATTCAGTGGAGGTGGTCAGGGGGAGAAAACACAGCAAATGGCTAAATGAATTCCACTTTATTCCTGCAAAACACCATTGGGAAGAAGTCATCTGTGACACACAGCTTCTGTGCCAGGTGTAAGGACGTGCTTAATGAACGCCATTTAATGAAGAAAAAGGCTCTTATAAAACACCTGGCACAAGCAGGGTGAGGGAGTCACAGGAAAGGGGACCCTCGCTGCACCTGCTGGCATTTTAATAAGCACCTTCTAGAGCGTCCGCTCTCCAAGGCTGGTCAACAGTGTCAGAATGAGGTCCCTGACCATTGCCCACACTCGCTGACAGTTTGGGCAAGCTTATTTCTTAAGGACCATATGCTCAGGTATCAGATCGCCCTGGATGGTAATTAAAATGAATC